>CM046834.1:47171064-47630331 GCA_025618425.1 Heliocidaris tuberculata | reverse complement strand
CACCATGGCCTGCTCATTATTCTACTGAGACCATAGTATGTGACATAAAAATTGAAGGTATTATATTATTGATTTTAAGAAACAAAACATTCTTGCACCATGAATAATATGCCGTGAGGAGAAAAAAAATGCATCACCTTGTAGACAACATGCCACAAGGCATGGCTGCTATTATCAAATGTAGCAATTTTCTAACAAGAACTGAACAAACTGCCTCCAGAGGAGTAAACATGGCTTTACCAGACAATCAGGCATACCTTCCTGGACAATTATCCCCAGACCACTTCTGTCAGGACATTTTTTCCAAAACCCCTACCCCTACAGAATATTCCTGACGACAGTCAGCCTTTAATATATTTACATTCTGTTAGTTGTTCTGAACTATCTATCCGTTGGGGTGCCCTTAGATGTAATTGTCCTTTAGCAATAATTGTCTGGGGTTAATTGTCCTAGGGGTAATTACCCTGGCGGTAATATTCCATGGGGTTAGTTATTGCACGAGGTAATTATTTTGGGGAGTAGTCATCCACTCATTATGAGTTAGCTAGTAGAAATCGTTCTGAAAATTCAATTACTGATATAGTCAATACGAGCCATATAGGCCTTTAAAAGGAGCTGGTCTAATAATTTTTTCCAGGACTGTATAATTAAAAGTTGTGTGTTTCATTGATTTGTTTAAATCATATGATGGAAATTCAAATTAAAAGTTCCATGAAACCAGGACATCACTACATTAAATAAAAATTCAAAGAAAACCACTATATTCAAAGATTCGTACATTCTTACAAAAACTTTTCAAAGCTTAAGTGTGGCATCAAGAGACTATAACAAATTGTTTATCTCTTCTATCTAACTTGAGGAAGCATAAAAAAAAATTGTAAAAACAAATGTCTGTTGTGCTAAAACAGAAATTTGCCAGAATTAGCCAAGAGTTTCCACAACAGAAATCCGTATAATTTTGGTAACAGAAAGGATATCCACCAGCAGAGCACAGCATCCAATACTGATATTGGAAGGAGGGCTATCAGGTCGTTGGACTTGTGCTACAAGAATAAAGAAGATAAAATGAAATACAATTATATTGATAAATCATCACCATCAATCATGTCTGCAGGGAAGCAAATGGCAAGAAAAGGGACTATAAAGTTGAATGGAGAAATGTATTCAGTTATGGTACAAGGACAGGAGGACTGTTTGTAATTATGATCATAGACATATCTCTATCTGCTCCATTTCCCTGAATATAAAGTAAAACTCTACAGACAATATAGATCATTTTCCTAACTGCACAATGTGATACTGGTCATGGAGAAAAGGATAATATACTTGTGTGATACTGACCCCATTCGATACGTTCGATTCATATACCTGTCAAACATTACATGTCAGCATTTATGGGCATCATTCAAATACTTCATCAAATTACATACTGCCTAAATGCTGCCTACTACTCAAGATGGCCACTGATATACGAATAATATGTTTGCTCCATTAATTACCGGTTCAAATATCTTGAAGTATGACTCGATGGAAGAAAGCATGAAGAACATAACACCAGCCCCGAAGAGCCAGTTGAGGTCTCTCCCCAAACGTGGTCTGCAATCAAATATAAAGTTAACATAACAAATTACAGTTTAAAACAACCTCTTCACTTTGTAATGAACAGCAATCTTTATAATAAACAAAGTTCTCATCAACCACAATACATCTCTCCTACACCATAACTTTTTTTAACCTTATAAATAATAAGCCCCAGATAACTAGGAATGAAAGCCATTGAAAATTCATAAAAGCACTGAAATCGGTAGCCTAGCTAGAGCAGGGTAATATTGGAGCACCTTGAGCACCTTTCATGGAGGATATGAGCACTACATAAATATCCAATATTATTATTAACTGTACAGGATTCTCACCTTGTGATACCATAACCCAAGCTGACAACAATAACAAGCATACGAGCCATAGTACGCTTCAATACAGACAACTCCTCAGCAAAGAAAATGCCTGCCGGTGTATTGGAGCCAGAATTGTTGTGACGTTCAAACTCAGCTACAAATGCAGCTTTCTCAATAAGGCCTAAAGAGTGAAACAAGCATTACAAAAATATATACTGACACCATGTAAACTCAAGATATCAAACAAATCAGTAAAATCAGAACTGATTTTATTATTTGCTAGATAAATCTATGTACCTACCTATTTTGCTAGTCTTCCGACTACGCAAGCCATTCGAGTAATTTAAGTCACGAAAGTGCATATACCCCCCTCGGGACCCCGCCTTCCTCTGTGCACGTACGCATGACGCGCGCACACAATCATCCTCTTTACGAGCAGCCTCAGACAAGCCTTGACATGTTGCTGGGCAAGGAGTGGGGTAGGAGGGTGGGACATAGGTAGGTACATAGATTTATCTAGCAAATAATAAAATCAGTTCTGATTTTACTGATTTACTACAATAAATCAATGTACCTACCTATTTTGCTAGACAAGCACAGATTCAAATGGGGGGCATGTCCCAAGAGGAAGGTTAACGGGAAACCAAGGAGGACGTCCTGATAGAAAAAGACTCTTCACTTGACAGAATGTCCTTTAAATAAAAGGATGTAAAAGAAGTGGAGGAGCGCCAATAAGCCGCCCTCATAATATCCACTAAGGGCACCCCCTGGAAAAGAGCCCATGAAGCACTGATACCCCTGGTATCGTGAGCACGGGGCTTCCCATCCGACACTAGAGCCTCCGGCCCAGCTGCCTGGATTGCTTCGACTATCCATCTAGAGATGGATTCTCTGGAAGCAGGGGAAAAGGGCTCTCGAGTGATGACAAAGAGCTGATCACCCTTACGGAGAGTCTTCGTTCTATCCAAATACCATTTCAAGGCCCTCACCGGACACCAGACCTTGTCCTCCTGTACTGAGGAATGGTCCGAAAGCGGCCTAAGACAAATCTCAACTGGTCCAGAGGAAGCAGTCTGATTTTTGGCAATAAATGAGGGCTTAGGTATAAGTCGCACACCACGGTTCTCCCAACGGATGTGACCTGGGGTGATACAAAGGGCATGGAGAGTACTCCTCCTCTGTCCTGAAGCAATAGCGACTAAAAACAGCGTCTTGACCGTCAAATGATGAAGAGACGCATTACCCAACGGTTCAAAAGGTGGCTTGGCAAGTGCATCAAGGACCTTGGGTAGACTCCAAGACGGAGTCAGACTACGAGTTGGTGGATGCTGCAAAAAGAAGGAGCGAGTCAACCTAGTCAAGAGAGGGGAGTTGGAGACTCCCGAACCGTCAGCAAAACCAATGTGGATGGCGGCAATAGCCGAACGATAGCCACGGATGGTTGAAATCGATCTACCCTTATCGAAAAGGGAGATCAAAAAATCGGCAATAACACCGATGGGGGCTTCACGCAGCGAGACACCCTGGTTCTCGCACCAAGAAAAGAAAGCCCCTAAACGAGAATTGTAGAGATCTCTAGTGGAGTCTCTACGGCTTCTCATCACAAACTGGGAGGCTCTCTCGGAGAGTCCCGAGTTTCTGGCGTCTTCCCCAACAACGGCCAGGCAGTCAAGTGGAGAACTGCTGGGCGTTGATGAACAATCCCCGAGAGGGGTTGAATAATCAAATCCTCTCTGAGAGGAAGGGGAAACGGCTGGCCGGCCAGGAGACTCAGTAGGTCTGGGAACCAAGGTCTCGCTGGCCAATGTGGGGCTATCAAAAGAGCCAAGCCCCGTCCTCCTTGACCTTTCTCAAGACCTGAGGGATCAGAGAGAATGGGGGGAAAGGCGTACCCCCGGAGAGCTCCCCAATGGAGGGAGAAGGCATCCAGTGCCCACGCCTCCTGATCCCGAACTCGCGAGCAATACCTCGGGAGTCGGTGATTTAGGGTGGAGGCAAAAAGATCGATCTCCAGAGGACCCCATACCTCTTGGAGAAGAATAAACACCTCCGGATGAAGAGTCCACTCTGACGGGAGGCATCTGCCCGAGACAGAAAATCCGCGATCAGATTGTCGTGACCGGGAATGTAGGAGGCCACCGGTATAATGTTCATGGACCGGCACCACCTCCATAGCTGGGCAGCTAAGGTGTTCAGAGAGGAAGACCGAGTGCCGCCTTGGCGATTGATGTAAGCAGCTACTGTGACATTGTCCGAAAGTACGAGTACAGTGCGACCAACAAGAGCGGACCTGAAATGATGAAGAGACAGGCTGACTGCCATCATTTCCAAAACATTGATATGGGGAATAACTCTCAAGTGAGACCAGTCCCCTGAAATCATCTCGCCCCGACAATGACCGCCCCAACCGAGAAGGGAGGCGTCTGTCGTCAGAGAAACTGACGGAAGAGGGGTGCTGAGAGGCTTGCCTTGGGCAAGAAACGAATTGTTCGACCATGGGGCGAGAAGGAGCTTGATATCTCTTGGGATCGGAATCCACCCCAAAGGAGAATCTCTGCCCGGTTTGAAAAACTTGAGGAAGTGCCTCTGGAAGGGCCTCATCAACAGCCTGCAGTCTGGTAAGACGTCCACTAGGCTGGCCAGATAGCCCAGGAATTGAAGCCATTGTCTGGCTCTGACCCTGCGGGCCACCTGCAATGACCGTGCGGTCATGGTGATAGTCCGAATTCTGTCCCGACTGGGGCGGGCAAGCTGATTCGGGATGTCTATCTCCGCACCTAAGTACACTGGGGTGCGTGTGGGAGATAATTCCGATTTCTCCCAGTTTATCAGAAAGCCTAAGTCTTGCGTTAGACGCAGTAAAAGGCGTAACTGATCCAACAAGAGGGACTCTGAGTTTGCAACTAGGAGCCAATCGTCTAGATAGACGAACAATCGGAGGCCGCGGTTCCGTAAAAACGCGGCCAGGGCCGACACTATTCGAGTGAAGACTCGAGGGGCCGGTCTCAGCCGAACGGCAGGGCACGAAATCGGAAAGTTTCGCCCTGGAACGCGAATCCCAGCAAATCTCTCGACAGAGAATGAATGGGGATGTGAAAGTACGCGTCTTTGAGATCGAGGGAGATCGCGAGGTCGTCCCGTTTGATCAAGGGCAGAATAGATGCCAAGGTCTCCATCCGGAAATGCACTGGAGGGATGAACCTGTTGATCCTTTTCATATTTAGGATCATTCTTAGACTTCCCGAGCGCTTGGGAATAACAAAAATAGGGGAGAGACAGAGATGAGGATGATCTCTCACCCTTTCTATGGCGCCCTTTTCCAGCAGCGTGCCGATCTCTGAAGAGATGTGCTGCTGAAAAAGGGTGGACATTGGAGGCGGGCGACTTCTGATAGCGCCGTTTGGAATCGGCTGGATCAGATCTATGTAGAAGCCGTCGCGCACGACGGATAGCACAAAGGCGTCGCCAGAGATTGCCTCCCATGCTGGGAGGAATCTCTGGAGCCGCCCGCCTACACTGTCCACAAGCACTCGGGGCAAGGCATCAAAAGGCCGACTTAGGCCGGGCCAGGGCCCTGGCGGCGGACTTATGCCCCCCTCTTCCTCTCGCCGAGCCTCTACCACGACTGCCCCATGACGGCGCCTGGGTAGAGGTCACAACCCGAGGGATAGTCACAGTCACTCGACGATCTGAGCGCTTAACGCCTGTCGAGACTGACTTAGCCTTCGGAATAGACCGAGCAGACTGAGGAGGCAAGAACTGTCTAGCCATCTCCTTCGCCTGCTTGCGACCTTCTATCTCTTTGTGGAAAACCTCATTAAACTGGCCCCCAAAGAGATTTGGATGAGAGGAAGGGATACCCCGCAAGAGAGGCGGGATATCCTTCTCTAGCACTCCCAGTGTGGAGAGCGCCAACCTGCGGCGTTGATGTGTGATGTCAATAGCCGCTGATGAGAGCTGAGACCACTGAAGTCCAGCTAACAAAAGCAGGAGTTCGTCCAATAAATTGGAGTCCTCCTCGGTCACATTCAGTTCAGCTGATCTGGCCCTAAGGCGCAACAGTGAACCCAAGTAAGCCGATAATCTCAAGCCCGACCTGACTTTGGTTTCAAGGTTCACTAGGGGCTTCTCGGCGGTTCTATAGGACTGAGTCTTGAAGTTGATATTCAGACGGTGTCCTCCGGATAGAAAGAGAAGGCACTGCCGTGGGGACGTCGGGAGGTCCGACCCGCATCGGCGAGTGCCTCCCTATTCCCATACTCCTGTTTGAAATCCTCTGTAAGAGGAATACCAGGAGTCGGGCCATGCTGTCTAAATAACAGCGACGGCTGATCATTGTCCGACCGGACTTGGGGAAAAATGTCCGGCATATACTTCTCTAACAGGGCCTTGGCATCTGCCGCCATAGCCTGGCAAGGCTGGGGGTCCAAGCCGGCCTGAGATTCTGAAACAGACAGGGAAGAAACCTGCGAGACAGAATCAAAATCGGGAGAAGTAGTCCGGGGGGGAACATCCCAGGGGGATGGATATACCCACGGACCAGGGACAGACTCCTCACCCGGCGGGGCTCCAAGAGCCGCAGGCACAGGGGAGTAGGCCGAGATACCGCCTCCGGACAAAATTGTCCGGGGTTCTGATCACGGACATCGGAGCCCGGGCCAAAAGCACTGGGGTCCGGCTCGGGAACATCCTCCGTTACAGTGACAACTGACTGGGGAGAACCCGGCTCGGTAGCTGGCAGCGTCGGGGGGTTAGAATCCCACCCTTGCTGCTCTGCAAAGAGTCTCAATAATCTGAGTAATTCAGATTGAGAGTCGGGGGGAGGAGAGGGCTGAGCCGTCTTCCCCGACTTGGGTTTATCCTTGGATTTACCCTTCTTGGATTTACGCTTCTTTGTGGGGGTGTGAGCCACCACAGTAGAAGGTCGTTTAGAAGCACGGGAAGTGTTTGGCTGTAATATAGGAGCCACACTACCCAAATTGTCCGGGCCAAACTCCCCAGTGGAGGGGAGCAGATCGGCCGCAATAACAGGGACTGTGCTTCCCCGACCAGAGCCCCGATTCGCATTGCCTGCCGGGGAATGGACGGGCTGCTGCATAGCAGCACTGCTGGGTAAAACTCCCGCAGCACTAATGGTGGTCAGTGGCTGGCGGGAACCAGCAGTCTTCCGCTGCGAGAGCCTGCTCGAAGAGGAGGTCTTCTTAGCGGGGTGCGGATTTGCGATACCAGCTGTAATTCCCCCAGACACACCGACGGTGGTCGGGAGTCGTGAGAAGCTGGTATCACTGGGTGAAATCTCGCTAGGCACCCCGACGGTGGTCGGGGGTCGGCAAGACCCAGTAACATCATTAGCTGACCGCTTCGCGGTCTTACCAGTTAATGCCCCCTCCAAGCTCCCGACGGTGGTCGGGGGTCGAGAGGACCGGTAATACTAGCTTCCGCCCCTCCAACTGCAGACACGGTGGTCGCGAGTTGGGGGGAGCCAGACTTGCTAATGACGGGTGTTCGGTCCGAAACGGGGTGAACACCTAACTTACCTATAGAGCCCGTCTTGCTCGACACTCCCGGTATAAAAATACCAGTACGAGCCGACAGGCTAACGCCCTTACCTCCCCTGACCATCGTGTTAGACTCGCTGGAAGGCGAGCAGAACACAGAGGTCTCCACCACACTCACTGGGCTGACGCCCTTATAAGTAAGAGTAGTGGAAGGGAGGAAAGAAGAATTAGAAGAGTTCGGAGTCAACCAAGACCTCGACTGCTCTTCTTCAGACGAACTCATTATCACCTGTAAGGAGATATAAACAGAGTTAAAACAATAACACTAAGTGTAAAGAAAAGGGCGTAACAACACGAGAGCGAAAGGGAATGGAAATTTCCAACCCTAGTGTATGGAAAATTCCACTCACGTACAAAAGAACAATACAACACTCTCGTAAGGGTATATGCACGCAAACAGCCACATACCGCAATAATAACGGAACGAACAGGGCTGAACGCCCGGGCAATACGCCACAGCGAATGCCCAAGGCCACAACGAAAGAGGTGAAAAAAAATGAGGTATGAAAATAAGCTCAAATATCACCAAAGTGTGTACGTGACAGACATAAACCGACACTAAAACAGAATTAAAACAAGTTTAGGACGGAAATATTGGCAAAAGTCAACAGAAAACGCGCTATAAGAGAAAAACTCTGAATTTTTTTGCGCAAGAATGTGACTTAGCTGCAACTCTTTAGGCTGCGAGAAGGAAAGAGGAAGATTGTGTGCGCGCGTCATGCGTACGTGCACAGAGGAAGGCGGGGTCCCGAGGGGGGTATATGCACTTTCGTGACTTAAATTACTCGAATGGCTTGCGTAGTCGGAAGACTAGCAAAATAGGTAGGTACATTGATTTATTGTAGTAAATAAATCATTACAGTCTTTGTTGTCAAAGTCCTGAAATTAACAAGGGCAACGCAAAGCGTAGCATCCCCTCGCCGGGTACAAATGGCCTATATATGTCAGAACAAGTTACCTCCATTAGACTATACTATTATATTACTAGGCAAGGAAGTTACTAATACCTGGGGATTTGATGTACAGAAAGTTTACTACTTTATGGAATGACCTGTAAGAAGATCTGAAAATAAACTTTCTCATGTACATAATTAGCAATTTTTGCATATTTAATGAGCTGTGACCTTTGACCTTTGACTTACATACTCGAAGATCAAAATTAGGCTATCGCTTCATATAATGTACCTTCTTACTAAATGTCATTAAAATGCAAACCACATTTTCGGGTTTTTGCATATTCAATGACCTATGACCTTTAACCTACATACTCTGCAATCGAACATGGGCTGTATTTTGATACCAAGAACCTTCTTATCAAATTTCATTAAAATCCGTCAAACATTACTAAAGTTATCGAACGGAAACCAGTGTTCCGCAAGATTTGTTACGGAGAGTTGGATAGACGAATGGACGGCAGTGTTACTATATCCCCCTCCGACTTTGTCAGTGAGGGGATAATAAATGAGTATATCATTAATTCAAATCTTTTAAAAGCAATATAAGTCTAGTGGTTTTCACACACATTTGAACACTTTAGGGTCAGTTGAGGTAAGACAATCCAGTCAGAAATCAATATTATTTCAATATATCCCATCTGAGAATATTAAGTGAAGCTCGACTTGAAACAGCCCCAAAAGGTCTGCTATTATGTCATTAATGTTTGAATTAAATAGTTAACTCTTTGCATATCTATTAGGTTGCTTGCATATAAGTACAAAGAATACTAATTATTTGCCAAATCACACCACTGTGAGCAGATATAATTTTTTTTTATTCAAGTCAAAATAACTATTAGAATGTCTTCAATACACAAAGAGGCTAACATTGGGGAAGGTGTTTTAAATCACAAAATGGGCAGTGCTAAATCCTATTTGTCTTGCCCTCATTCTGTTTTTTTATCTGAAGTTCGATTAAATGTTTTATACTAACCTAGTATGATGACGACAGAGATCCAGAACTGAATTCTGAGCAGATCTTTCCACTGTCTGAATAGAAGTACAATCCATATCAGGCCTAGTATGCTGTACATCGCACACATTATTCCATAGAACTGGATGAGAGAGAG
Source organism: Heliocidaris tuberculata (assembly GCA_025618425.1). Classification (NCBI taxonomy): domain Eukaryota; kingdom Metazoa; phylum Echinodermata; class Echinoidea; order Camarodonta; family Echinometridae; genus Heliocidaris; species Heliocidaris tuberculata. Next base: position 47,620,813 of record CM046834.1, on the reverse strand, counting down.
GGAGAGAGAGAGAGAGAGAGAAAAGAGGAACAAAATCAGTCTTGAAGTGCAATAACAACAATGCATTAATTTCCCCATTACTGTTCTCATACTTAAAAGCCTTCTCTTTTTTTTTCTATGCAATGGAAACAAAACAAAACTTCCACTAAACATCACAGATGATCTGATTTTTATTTGACTACCTTATCATGTACCAGTATTTCTACCAAAGTTTCATGGTAGTCAAATGCCAATTCGCTATACCAGATGTCATGAAGATTATTAAGTTTTACAGATAACATGAACAAGAGCATATAGATTGAAATACAGATAGACAGTCAAGGACATGAATATACATATCACACCAGCATATATGAAGGTGTTTTTTTTAACCACATGTACAAATATATACATGTATTTCTATTTCTGACAAATATATTAAATTAAAAACAAAAAACATTGTGATATGAAGCTACCATCCAGTGTCTCATAATCATATTAGATCCTGCATGGTTCAAATAATACAATTTGAGTATGAAATACTGGGAGATGATAGGAGATACAAATATGAAATCCACATTCTATAGTATCAATACTATGGATACTAGAGCTAATAATCTAAAGACGATTGGTATATCTCTGCTGTCTTACTTATTTAAATCTTTGAGTTTAAAGTTCAAACAAAATCATAGAGTTTAGAAGAATTCATGCCAGCAGTTGAATGTAATGCTGATCGTAACATAAGAGATGTTTCAATAAGCTAACATTCAACAAATATCACCCACTCTATTGTAATAGATGTGTATAAATTTCTCACGTCATACTTACAGGAAGAAGAGGATACTGTGTGGCTGAGAGGTAACCATGGGGAGATTTCATTCTTACTCTCACTGCATGAAAACATGAAAAACATTCAATATCAAACTTAATATATATCAACCCTTCTAAATGCAATTTACACTAGACAACAATCCATGACTCCAATTTGGGTTGAAATCCTTCAGTTCCTAAAACTGCCTAAAATAGATATAACTTGTTTGAAACATAATATGCAATAAAACCACACCTTACCTTATAAGTGTTAAAACCACTCAAAATTGGTAGTCATCCTCTAAAAGCCTTTCTTGGACATTTGAGATTTCAACATTTAAAAACATCCTTTCAAAATTCATTCTACCTTCATGAAATGATCATATTTTTAAAATGAAATGTACACAATAATTGTGATGACTGGGATCTACAGCAGCAGTTTATAATTTCAAACAAACAAATATATATTAGAAACTTATTGTTGTTTGCTCATGTCAGAATGGTTCTGTAAAAATAAATAAAAGAGTCATATAAGCCTCAATTGTAAGCTAGTGTAAAAAGGTACAAAGATCATATTTGTTAAATTTCTAATTTTTCACTACACCAACAAAATACATCATAATTCAACTAAGAACAATGCTGACATAGTACATATTGGAGAGAGTACCCTGTTTTCAAATCATTTTTTTTGCCTCCCCCCCCCCCCCCCACAAAAAAAAAAAAAAAGTGACAAGGACAAGGATAACTCCATCAAATGCATTTCAGAAATTCATACTTAATGATACTGATGTAAACAATTTTTTTCCCTTTCAGTATCTCCAGAACAGAACCATAAGTCTCAAACATAATATACCACACCATTACTTACATGACAAATTCATTCGGCTTGCAGTTTTCAAATATATTATGAAAATAAAACGACCATCTTTCTCATTTGTATGGACAACACGGCTCTTCAACTGAAAAACAAGTCATAAAAAAAAGCAAGATGACATTTCCAGTATTACTTTAGATACACAAATTTTGCCAAAACACAAATTTTGCCAAGATTTGTCAAAATGAAAGAGATAAGTATATTCAAAAGGGATTTGATGAACCAGACAGATCGTATCCGGACAACTACCCCCTGGACAATTACCCCCCGGACAACCACCCCCCGGAAAACCACCCCCTGGACGACTACCCCCCTAGGACAACTACCCCCCAGGACAACTACCCCCTAGGACAACTACCCCCCAGGACATCTACCCCCCAGGACAATTACCCCCCAGGACAACTACCCCCCAGGACAATTACCCCCCGGACAACTACCCCCCGAACAACTACCCCCTGGACAGCTACCCCCGGAAAAATTGTCCTGGGGGTAATTGTCCTGGGGGGGGTAGTTGTCCTGGGGGGTAATTGTCCTGGGGGGTAGTTGTCCTGGGGGGTAATTGTCCTGGGGGGTAGTTGTCCTGGGGGGTAGATGTCCTGGGGGGTAGATGTCCTAGGGGGGTAGTCGTCCAGGGGGTGGTTTTCCGGGGGGTAGTTGTCCGGGGGGTAGTTGTCTAGGGGGTAGTTGTCCTAGAATCCAGACAGATAAGCAGCCATATTTACTGACTTTCAAAGATAATTCAGGACAATTGATTTGGTCTTGCACTCACGCTGAACAACATTATGTATTACCTTTAAGGCAATTCTAACATTGTTTCCTGGACCCTGTTTCATAAAACTTCTTCTCAGTAACAAGTTGTAATAACTGTTATAAGCTACTGAAATCCTTGCATATGATTGGCTGAGAGCAAATTTGTTATAGAACTTTGTAGTTGTTATTGATAACAAGTTTTATGAAACACGGCCCTTATCTAAAACTTAAATTACATTTGTCATTGCAGTATTCAATCATAATAACAAACAATTTTTTTTTTCTGATGGTAAACAATAATTATGATCAAAGAAGTTGATGAAAATAGTTATTAGCAAGTACTCTGGAAAAGTTCTAAAGCTTTCATTTAACATGGAGATTTGTAAAATTTCCAAGTCTCTAGATAATATAAAATACTTTAGAAAACTGTTTAAACTTTATTAATCATACATAATACATTTTTTCCCCTAAAGTGCATAAAAACTTACTAATGAATTATTTGCAGGAGTGGCTGGGGCTTTGACTTGTTCCTTCTGAAAAAGATATAAATGGAATATGAAACAACGAAGACGTATTTTGCAGCATTTCATATTGTATACTCTCCGGTGTGAAGTCTACTTTCAACAGTAATTATTGTTGTTTGTTTCCCTAAACTTGATCTTTTTAATTATGAACCTTTTACATAAAAAACAAGTGAATGAGTAAATTACGCAATGCGTAATAAATGTCCCCGCCGGAAGTGCAGATCTGTGGAAATTAACTAGCCTGAACCTTAAAACTTCAGTGAAAAACTTTAGTGAATAAAATAATAATGTTACTACATGCAAAAGAAGAGAATACCAACAATGCATGTATACAACTGAAATATAAAACATGAAAACATTATGAACCTTCAGCCATTTTGATTAAATTTGCATAAATTTGCATGAATAATGAATTTCAAAATTCTGTGTAGAAGTTTGGAAGCCCCCACCCAGCCCTATCAGATAAAACAATCGGAATCAAAATCCGATGTGAAATAGAGGAGAAGTAGCATTTTTCATCAATTTTGAATAAATTTGCATAAATTTGCATAATTAATGAATTTCAAAATTCTGCGTAGAAGTTTGGAAGCCCCTACCCAGCCCTATCAGATAAAACAATCGGAATCAAAATCCGATGTGAAATAGAGGAGAAGTAGCATTTTTCGTCGATTTTGAATAAATTTGCATAAATTTGCATAATTAATGAATTTCAAAATTCTGTGTAGAAGTTTGGAAGCCCCCACCCAGCCCTATCAGATAAAACAATCGGAATCAAAATCGGCCAAGAAATGACGGAGAAGTAGCATTTTCTAACATTTGAGCACACACGGACAGACGGACGCACGGACGGACGGACGGACGGACGGACGGACACACACACACACACACACACACACACACGCACACACGAACGGAGCCCGTTTCATAGTCCCCTCGCGAACTTCGTTCGGCGGGGACAACAAAACATAAAGAGGAAATACTAATCATGTGAATTTTTGTATTGCCATGAAATATGTAAATCATCAAATATTTTCTTATTGATAACCATGATTCTTGAACAAGTTCAGTTCAATTCTGTGTATTAGTACTCAAGATAGAGCAATACTCTCTGCATGTATCTTAACTTGTGTACATACATACATTTAAAAATCACATCAGTGTACTTTGTTATATAAGTGAAGAATCTTCTGGAAGGAATTTAATTTTCTCTCATTTCATTTAAAATGGATATAACCTGTTTTTGCGATGAAACTCTTCTTATAATAAACAGCAAACTAAAATAAACTCCACCTGTTTTTGACAGCAAGCTATTTGAAGAACTTGTTTTGGATTTCAATACAAGTGTTCAGGATAGGAGGAAATATAATTTTTTAATGAAAAGTATACAGGGCCCCGTTGCATAAAAGTTACTATTATGGTAACTTTGCCATCAATGGTAACTTCCATGGAAACCTTGCTTTTGATTGGCTGTTGAGCATTGTTACCATGGTAGTTACCATTGATGGCAAAGTTATCATAATAGTAACTTTTATGCAACGGGGCCCAGATCAATTGTTAATCCCATCTGGCCTATCCCCAGATACAATCTTTGATGAAATTAGTACCAAACTTGTATCAACCAAATATATTCCCAAATATGCATATAATATCATGTTAGACTCAAGTACCCCAGAAAGGCAAGTGATATTTTGGAAAGACCTATATGACCCTGACAAGGTCAATTGGGGTGTAACTCATGTCAACAATTTAAAATGTACCATAAATACTCGAATTCGCTCCTTTTATTTTAAATTATTTCACAGAGCTATAGGTTTGAACGATTTTTTATTTAAAATAAAAAGAAAAGACTCTCCTAACTGTTCATTTTGTAACACTGCTCCTGAAAATTATGTGCATTTCTCTATTGATTGTCCTGTTGTAAAACCCATTTGGGGAGACACTATTCATATTATTGAACAAAAAATCAATAGGCCACTGAATATCTCAACATTTGAAAAAATATTTGGCTGTGATCAAGATAAATTTGTTACTTTCTTATTCCTCCTGTTGAAGTACTATATTTATTCATGCAAATTCCAAAATAAATCTCCAAGTTTTGATGGCTACAAAACATTTGTTACTACCAATAAAGAAATAGAATACAACATTGCCAGGAAAAATAACAAGCTTCCAATTCATTTTAAGAAATGGAGATTTATGTTATGAAATTGATACTTTATTTAATTTTTTCATAATAGTGTTCACTTTAAAACCAACTTACATGTGTAAATAGATGACAATTCCCACTAGGGATCTATGTCACAGTAGTATATCACTAAATGTGTATTAATTTCCATCATGTGATAGGCTACTCCCCAAGAACCTGTCAAAATGACTGCATTTTAGTTTTAGTTTTTTTTTTTTGTTGATCATATGGTTTGGATCAATATATTTATATAATATTGAATGGCCTTGAGTGGGATACAAGGATATATCGCACGAGATATGAGCATATTTCACGAGTCAGCACGACGAGTGAAATATTTTCAAAGCGAGTACGAAATATCCTTGTGTCCCACGAAAGAAAAGCCATTCAATATTATTATTATTAATTGTATGATACCTAGTTCCTCAATTTTCACCATTACATGTCCTTATGTTTTTGTATTGACTTCGACATAAAACACAGGTAGAAAAACATCTTTGTCCTTACCCAAGCATCTTGCAAGAGGTGCGCGCATACATCCATTGTCTTAACCTTTGCATATTTAAGCGAGTATTCACATTTTTACGCGTCACACGCACCCCAAACCATGAGATATGGAGATATATTGCACGGTCATCCGGGTACTTTTACACAAACCATGAGATATTGTTTTAAAATTGCACGGTCACCCGGGAACTTTGGCGCAAACCATGAGATACGCCAATTTTTCTGGTCGCCTGAAAACCCTTTGTACAAATAATAATATGTTTTATTATATACAGTATATCGCTGCACTTTTTATTTTGTTATTTTTTTTCTTTGATTTATGTTTGATCTTGTTCAGTTCATGCCGATCTTTTTAATTGTTTGTAAATATTGTGATTATATTTTGATTGAATAAAACACAGGAAAAAAAAAAAAAAAAAACTCCACCTGTTTTTCACTTCCTGTGTTGGCCTTAGGTGTATCCCCCTAAAAATGAAGAAGAAAAGAATGAAATTTGGTAATAGTAAATACTAGAAGAAAAGTAATGAGGAATGTCTATAAGGTTTATCAAGACTGATTGCTGATTAAGACTTACTGGTACATGAATAGCCAAAAAGATTTTTTAATTATTATTGGTACATTAAGAAGAAACAAAGATAAGTATTAAGTATTTCTAACGTTTCTAGACTCCTATTCTGCGATCCAACATGATGTCACTTCCCTAACTACAACCCTATAAATACTCTCAATACAAATTCAGTACATAAGCCTAGCAAGCCTCCATCTCTAAAAGCCCCAACCAATCAGAGACTTGCATGCCAAAAACTAACCACAAGGCTTAAACCAATCAGGGGATAGCCCAAACCAGTTGGGTTTACATAAAAAATAGAGCACATGCTTAGAGAGATATCAACCCTCCAACTTGAATTGCACAATTTTTTGAGGGGTCTATAAGGGGTGCATGTGCACCCACTTGCCCTGTCTAAATCTGCTTGTTCAAAATCTCCAACTCCAAGGCCAATAGGATTCAAGTCTTTTTTCCCTCCTTCTTATAATTGCCAATTATAACTACAACATATCAATAAGGAAAATGACATGTACCTGTGGAGGGTTGTCAGCTTCAGCATCCCTCTTCTTTCTCTGAAATGGAGGTCAAAAATATACATTAATTGGTGTGAAAAGCATTAATAGAAAAAGAAAACAATCATTATTGCATATTAACAATGCATGTACATCATTTTCAAATATCATGCTTGACTATTGAGCTAAAACTATATTTAACTAAAATTAAAAGAAGTCTATATTATTTAGCATACATGAAGCCTTAAAATGTTCAAGCTTGGTGATAAAAGTCATGGAAAACCATCTATTTTAGCAATGCTCATCATGTAGAGGTTCAAATTCATAAAGGTCTTGACCCATAATTTCTGCAGGCAATTTTTTTGAGGATTAACAGGGGCATTTTAAACAGGACCATGGCTGCCTTGTGCCCCCCATGGCTACGCCAGTGTATAGGTATGTGCGGGTGTGCTTTTTCACATGCATTGATTTTGTGTCTGTGCATGTTTGGATAGAATAGATACCCCAGTATACTGTCAAAAGTTATTAGAAATTCACTTCAATTAATTGAGATGGATATAACCCGTTTTGCAATAAAACTAAGTCTTGGATATAACCCGTTCTGCAAAAAACCTACAAATTTATCATTTTTTCAGAAAAATTTAGAAACTGAATTTGAATTAATTGTGTCATTTCACTACCCTTTTGCAATTATATAATAACACAAAGAATCATAACTGAAGGTTAATTAGTTTTAGCCATAACAAAAATTTAATTTTGGATGTATGGCATTTGCTCCTGCGACAATTGCTCTGGTCTTACTTTGCCATGCTAATTCCAAACCTAACCCTAACCCTAACCCTAATCCTAACCCTAATCCTAATCTTCACATTGTCCTGAACAAAAAAACAAATTATGACCTTGATCTTAACCTTTGACCTTTCGAGATATGGACTGTGGAGCAAATGTCGCAGGAGCAAATGTCGGCACCCCGCCTACTACTATACCATGCCTCACCAAATCCCATTCGGCAGGGACAATAGATACTAGTAATACATACAAATGGCCTCATAGCTCACAGTACGGCCTCATGATGATCTACGTAGGCTAGGCCTTCGTGCGAGCGTGATCGACATCATGAGAACGCGTAAATTCAGCACGCGTAACCCTCAGGGAGCGAACTGAACTTAACATTTCGGGAAGTTCCCGCTACCTGAAACACTTAAGCTTTAACGGTTCGGGAAACAGGACGTCCTGATGCCAAAACTTTTAGACAGTAGTGTATATGAATACAAAACTGTCAGATTTGTAAATAGAAAAATATTCGAAGATCAAACTTTTGCAAGAACAATAGCTACATGATATAAACTAAGTACATTATAAGACTATTTCTGCTGTAAATGCCACTTTGAATCGCGAGAATAGAATCTAGAATATTTTGGACAATTTATTTTTTTAAAGAAAAATTCTAGAGTATCAATTTATCAGAATGCTCTCTGTTCAGGAATTCATAAATCAGTTCATATCTTGGGAATTTGGGGAAGATTTGGACTTCTCTCTGAAGCTGTTTAATAAGATCTATCTCTATTGTCTATTTTTTGGAAAATGGTGTGCACTTGTCAGCGGTCATTTGCTGAATGATTATGCAGCTCCATTAGAAAGAAAAATACATTACATATATGACAACATAGTCATTCATGCATGAGGAATGAGACTGCAGATAAGTTAGCTGTTTTACCTGGCCACTTGGTGCAGCTGCTGGCGGAGCTTCTGCTGAAACGTTGTCTTTAGAGGATGCAGCATTGTTCTCAGCTTTTGTAGCAGCATCTTTAGAAGCAGTATCATCAGGCTTTGTACTTTTCTTTTCCTCTGGTTTAGGACCACAGTATGGTTTCTTGTTGCAGGCGCTTATCTTAGATGTACCAGATATGGAGCACTCCCAATAATCTCCTTTCAAGTCATTCAGCTATAACAAAAAAAATATCACAACAAATCTACTCAATCTCTCCCTCCAAGTTATATATTGCTAAGACTTATACAGCTATTAATTCCAAGTAATATTCATTCATTTCAAGATCTAGAATCAATAGTGTACTTCCTGGTGATTTCTCCAGATGATCCTCTTTAGGTTACTCTGGAGATGGCACTTCCTTGATTGAAAGGATCCTTTCAAGCACATACTGGGGGGAGCCCAGTACAGTAAAGATTAACTAGAAATCTCCATTGACGTGCAATGTGAATGTATCCCCCGGCACTGGCAGCGATTTTTGCATCATGCTTTTGTTTGAAGGAGGGACAAAGAACCTTCCCCTCCCTCAAACAAAAGGATGACATAGAGATCGCCACTAGTGGACCAGACTATTGTCAACACTAGGAGCAGCATCACCAAAACAATATGTGTGTAGAGTATAATGCATCTCCATAGAAAATTCAAAAGAAATTTGTCAAGAAATGTGACCTGCAGAGCGCACACAAGATATCCACTAAAATATGACCTTTTGATCCTAATAAAGACGGAACACTAGGGGCAGCATCACCAAAAACTGAAGAGGTCTGGAGTAAACTACGATGGACCTCCATACAAAATCTGAAAGAAATCAGTCGAAAAATGTGACTGTCAGAGTGCATGCAAGACAGCAACCAAATATGACATATGACCCTTTAAAAAGCAGAACACTGGGGCAGCATCACCAAACACTAAGGCCCGAATTCACAAAGGAGGTTTAAACCTCCGTAAGCGTACTAAAATAAGCGTAAATAAGCGCACATTGCCCATGCGCGCGCTCAAAGAAAATATATGATTGGATCGGATTCCGTGCGCACGTATGCTTAAAAAACCCAGGAGGGGGTTTAAACCATGGTTTAAACCAAACCTCCTTTGTGAATTCGGGCCTAAAGATGTGTAGAGTTTACCAAGACACACCTCCATCTGTCAAGAAATGTGGCGGTTAGAGCGCACAAAAGACATATGACCTTTGACCCTATAAAGGATGGAACAATAAGGGTAGTACCACCAAAAAGTAAAGATGTGTAGATTGTACCAAGATACATCTCCATACAAAATTTGAAAGAAATCCATCAAGAAATGTGGCCTGCAGAGCACACACAAGACATTGGCCAAAATATGACCTTGGACCTTATAAAAGACAGAACACTGGTGGCAGCATCACCTAAAATTAAAGTTGTGTAGATTTGACCAAGATACACCTCCATACAAAATTGGAAAGAAATCTGTTAAGAAATGTGGCAGTAAGAGCGCACAAAAGGGAAATCGACCTTTGACCCTATAAAGGACGGAACAACGAGGGCAGCATCACCAAAAAGTAAAGATGTGTAGATTATATATGTCTCCACACAAAATTTGAAAGAAATCCATCAGGAAATGTGGTCTGCACAGTGCACTCACGCCATCCTCCAAGGTATGACCTTTGACCCTATAACAGACAGAACACTATATAGGCAGCATCACCAAAATCTATAGGTTTCTAGATTATACCAAGATACACCTTCATTCAAAATTTGAATGAAATCCATTGAGAAATGTGGCCTATAGAGCTCACACAAGAGTGCGCACAAGCCATCCTCCAAGGTATGACCTTTCACCCTATGAAAGACGGAACACTGGAGGCAGCATCACCAAAATCTATAGGCTTCTAGATTATACCAAGATACACCTTCATACAAAATTTGAACAAATTCGGTTGAGAAATGTGGCCTATAGAGTGCACACAAACCATCCAGAAAAATATGGCTTTTTACCCTATAGAAGATGGAACACTGGGGGCAGCATCATAAACAAGCGCATAAGCGATATTGTGTCTCGCCCACTCGCGAAAATAACATGAATGTACCCCAAGTGCACCTAACACCCTAGTTTGGTTGCCATTGCAGCAACATGTGCAGAGTTATATGTCATAAGAGAGTCTTGCAGGTAAACTTTAACATATGACCTCAAATGACCTATGACCTTATCACGTGACCTCTGATGGCACCATAACATGCAGGTCCCCTTAGTGCATCTACAACCCAAGTTTGGTTGAAAAGTGACAGGTCCAAAGTTATCTGTCATAAGAGAGTCTTGCAGGTAAACTTTAACGTTTGACCTGAAATGACCTTTGACCTTACCATGTGACCTCCAAAGGCACAATAACTTGAATGTACCCCAAGTGCACCTATCACCCAAGATTGGTTACCATTGCAGCAACATGTGCAGAGTTATGCGTCATAAGAGAGTCTTGCAGGTAAACTTTAACATGTGACCTCAAATGACCTTTGACCTTATCATGTGACCTCCGACAGCACCATAACATGCAGGTCCCCTCGGTGCATCTACAACCCAAGTTTGGTTGAAAAGTGAGTGACGGTTCCAAAGTTATGTGTCATAAGAGTCTTGCAGGTAAACTTTAAACGTATGACCTCAAATGACCTTTGACCTTATCACATGACCTCTGACGGCACCATAACATGAAGGTAGCCCCAATGCATCTACAACCCAAGTTAGGTTGAAAAATGAGTGATGGTTCCAAAGTTATGTGTCATAAGAGAGTCTTGCAGGTAAACTTTAAACGTATGACCTCAAATGACCTTTGAACTTATCACATGACCTCTAACGGCACCATAACATGAAGGTAGCCCCAATGTATCTACGACCCAAGTTAGGTTGTAATCCAAGTTAGGTTGTAATCCAAGCAACTGATGTGAAGTTATTTGTCAAAAGAGAGTCTTGCAGGTAAACTTTAACATATGAAAAGAGAGTCAGGTACTCTTTAAAGGGAAATACAACCTTAATAGCAAGTTGCTTAGAAAGAAATAGGAAAAATCAGAGAAGCAAATTGGTGAAAGTTTGAACGAAATCGGACAAGCAATAAGAAAGTTATAAATTTTTGAAAGTTGTAATCACTATACATATGGGAATTTCAAATTGGCCGAATAGGTAATGTCACTGTGATGTAGCTGTGGACAACTCCCCCATTCGCTCCAACACACAAAATGACTAAAATGTCACTTTTTTCAAAATGTTTAACTCAGTAGGATCTTTTTCTTTCATGAGGACCTCTAACAATATGCTATCTCCAATATATTTTGAGTACTGCCCCGAGGGTAAAAGCGCCTCGAAGAAAACCACAAATTAATGATATTTTTGTGTACGACAAATGGGCGAGTTGTCCACAAAAATGTCACAATCGAATCACCAAATTGCCAATTTGAGATTCACATAGATGTAGTGATCTCACTTTTCAAACATCCATAACTTTCTTATTCCTTGTCCGATTTCTTTCAAACTTTCACCATCCTGTTTTTCTTATTTTTCTGCTTCCACAAAAATCATGTCATTACTAAGGTTGGATTGCCCTTTAATATATGACCTCAAATGACCTCTCATGTCATCATGTGACTTCCGACAACACCATAACATGAAGATACCCCTAGTGCTTCTATCACCCAAGTTTGGTTGTCATTGCAGCAACTGTTCCCAAGTTATGCGTCCTAAGAGAGTCTTGCAGGTAAATTTTAACATTTGTGACGGAAGACGGACGACGGACGACCGACGGACGGACGGACAGACGGACGGACAGACGGACGGACGCCATTTGGATCCCTTAGTCTTGCCTTCACCTCCGGTGGGCGAGACAAAAATTATAGGTGTCTAGACCAAGATACACCTCCATACAAAATTTGAAAGAAATCCGTCAAGGAATGTGGCAGTTGGAGCGCACACAAGAATATGACGGGTGGCGGCAGTGGCGGCGTAACGCTGCTGAATCCAAAGTATCCTTGTATAAATATTTGTATCATTCACAGAATGATATAAGCAGGAAATCATTGTGGACTTGTTACCAAAAGCCAAACACAAAAATAATCAGACATTTTTCATCACATTTGTGACCTGCAGGTGTAAAATGTTCACTATCCAAAGGCTGACATGCAAGCAACTTAAAAAAGGTGTGATTTAAGTTGGTATGGAACAATCGTTTTTCTGATCTTGGTGTAAAATGGAAAGACCTTTATGACATCTATATCTAAAGGTAGATCATTACTATGGCACTTGGAAGAAAATCCTGATCAAAGGATCTTTGTATTAAAAACAAGGGAAATGCCCAGGGCAGTCTCGCCTGCATTGCGCAATTTTCACTTGGTGAAAAATCAAAGATTTTGGGGCAGTTAAAGATAAACTCTAGTTTTGGTAATGTTGAAAAAAAAAGATGAAACAGATTCTGTTCAAATTTACACCAATTGTTAAGCAGTACAAATAAATCACTCTTGCCAAAGGAATTTGAAAGAAATTGTGTAACTGCTGAGAAACGAGCAAAAGAAAAGTCGATTTTTGCAAAGGACGGGTCTTTTTCAAAACTCGTTCAAACGCACTGTTTGGCTCCCTCTGTTAACAAAAAGCCGATACAAATTGTCGGGATGGTCTCCGCGTGCGATTCAGTGGCGATTTTACCACCCTATGACCTCCGTACAGAAAAAGCCAGACATGTACACTGACCTATGACAATGACACACACAGCGTACCGTCTATGCCATAGAGTTACATACACAGAACTCTATGGTCTATGCCTGGTACACACAATCTCGACTGTTTCTTTGCGCGATTGGCAGACCAAGAATGTGCATGTGTAGTGCATATGTAACTCTATTGCTTATTTACATTTTGATCGAGAGTTTGTATGTACCGTAGGGTACCTAATAGAAGTAAAACATCTGAGCAAAAAAAAATTCGTAAGAAGATTGTTCGACCTCTCACTGACAGTGGTCGGAGATCATTCGGTTCATGGATTACTCACCACTCCTAGGAGGATGTTTTCCACGTCAAGGATCCTTCTGACAAGTGCAAACGCTTTACACAGACTATCCAAGATCGTCTAGCCCTACACTTACCTACTCGTGTTAACGACTCGTAGCAAACAATATTTTTAGGTGGAAAGTTATAGTTCGACGCCCTGACTGCTTTTCAATTATTTGGACGCAATAATTATTGCACTCTATGTAATGGGGTGGGTGCAGGAAGGGGAAGTTTTTCCCCTCCCGTGCAAAGCCGCGGAAGCTCTGACGTTTTATAGCATATTTGAGAGAAAGATAACGACTCGTAGTACCCTTTTTTAGGCGGAAAGTTAGTTCGACGCCCGGACTGCTTTTCAATTATTTGGACGCAATACGGCACTGTATGTAACAGGGGTGGGTGCAGAGAGGGGGGAATTTCCCCCTTCCCGCACACAGCGCAAAAGCTCTGACGTTTTTGCAAATTGAGAGAAAGATAACGGCTCATAGAAAACATTTTTTTTAGGCGTAAACTTATATTTTGACGCCCTGATTGCTCTTCCATTGTTTGGAGGCAATACGGCACTGTATGTAACAGGGGTGGGTGCAGAGAGGGGGGAGTTTTCCCCTTCCCACGCGAAGCGCGAAAGCTCTGACGTTTGAAATCCCAAATTTGAGAGAAAGATAACGGCTCGTAGAAAACATTTTTTTTTTTAGGCGTAAAGTTATATTTCGACGCCCTGACTGCTTTTCAATTATTTGGACGCAATACTGCACTGTATGTAACCGGGGTGGATGAAGGGAGGGGGTAGTTTTTTCCCCCTTCCTGCGCGAAGCGCGGAAACTTTGACGTTTTAGCAAATTTTTGAGAGAAAGATAATGGCTCTTTTGGGCCTTTTTTCTCTCACTTCCCCCGCTTTTTCGCTCTCGCCTTTCCTCCCTTTTTTTATTAGCGGCTGAATGGGGGGGGGGGGGGTGGCATGGCCCCCAGCCCCTTGTGCTCCCCCTGTCTGGATATGAGCTCATGAATGTTCTGTGCCATCTGTGGTCATTACTAATTTACGCACCGTCAAGACACATGTGGAAAGGGTTCTTCCCAATACTAATAGGGGAAAACATAGTCATTTTCATAAGGTGTTCACAAAATGCCTCATCATGCTCAGTGCACAGGGGCGTCGCTAGAACCTTTTGAATGGGGGGGGGGGGGGTGACACCCAAATTTGCCGACATATTTGTAGGGTGCGACTCCCAAATTTGCTGACAAAAATGCTGCACCCTAATCTCGCCCCCCTCCCCCTCACAAAATATAAAATCACAGATGTAGAGATCTTGGTCATACAGGCCCATTTTCGCAAGGAGGGGGCCGACGCCTTTTGCCCAAATATCAACTTTTCAATTTCTAATTTTTTGCGAGCGAGCGAGGAAAATTATCCGGGATCTTCGCTGCCCAAATATGTGGATATTCTGGCACCTCACTTTGCTGCCCGAATATCAAATTTTCAATTTCGAAATTTGTTAAAAACTGTTCTTAGAGAAAATGTACAGAAGTTACATACAGAAGTTATCTCGGAACCTCGCTGCCCAAATATGTGAATGTTCTTTCTCCTCGTTGCCCTTATGAAGTCGTTATTGCCCGAATATTGGAACTATGAAAATCCTCGAGGGGGGGGGGCTGCAGGCTACTGCCGAAGGGGGACGCCTTTTGCCCGAATATTAAATTTTCAGTGTTTTTGCGAGCGAGCAAGCGAGCAAAAAAAAAAGGCAAGTTTTTCCTTCTTTTTCTTTCCTTCCCTTTTCATTTCTTTGGTTCCTTTGTTGGATGAAAATTCCATTTTGTCAGAATTCATTATTTCATTAGCATTTAGAAAAAAAAAATAGCAAGGATTTCTTTTGTAGTATTATGGGAATGTGTCACAAACAAGGAACATGTTATCTCTCTCTCTCTCTGTATCAATTATTTCTGGATGAAGCAATATCAAGTATGTTGTTTAGTCCTGTGGTTTATTTGCATAGCACTGTAGATAGAGGCATGTAAGAGTAATGCTACTTTCTGTTCCAGGCCACTGGTCATCGCGTCGTCTTTGCGTAATTTTGGACATTTTTAGGAACCAGCATGGATGTTAGACTAGGTATGGTTTCCCAGCATCTTACCAACTTTGAACATTAGTTCATTTCTTGCTATCATCTCGAGCTTGGGAATTATTCAGTTTCTGTTTAGTATCACATTCCATAAAATCAAATTACAAACATGACGCGAAGTTTATTTATTCATTTATTTTTATTTTGCCAGTCTACGATGAATTGCAAAAGCATGCATCAGTGGTGGATCAAGGAATTTGAAAAAGGGGGGGGGGGCGACAGTGGTGAGGGAGCGGAGGGTGTGCATGGGGGTATCCCCCCCCACAATAAAAATCACAACACAGAAAAACTAAGGGGCGTGCGCCCTTGGCGCCCCTGCCTAGATCCGCCACTGCTGCATTATATATTTAATTTCATATCAATAGCGCATGGTCTATCATGCACTTTTCTGGTTTGTGTGCACATCCCAAGTGTAGGTTTGATTCACCTTGGCCCAAGGTGAAGACGTGCACGTGGGATAATAACAGAAGTGTTATTTTGTAATCAAAATACAGTGTAGATCTACAATATGAATGGTATATTATGGTCACTACATAATACACCTGCAGTGGGCATGCCGTGGGGTATGCGCCTCCACTGCGGGGACTTAAAAAATTACCCCCGATAAATAACACATTTCAGAGAATCAGAGAGAGATTTAATACTTCTTGATTTTGGACATCATTATGAAAATCATAAGGAAAAATTATGACGATGTTGATGATAATCATACAAATAACTGGAAATTTAATATTCGGGCAAAAGGCGTCCCCCTTCGGCAGTAGCCTACAGCCCCCCCCCTCCCCCAGGGATTTTAAAAGTTCCGATATTCGGGCAACCACCACTTTATATTTGGGCAGCAAGGAGAAAGAATATTCACATATTTGGGCAGCGAGGTTCCGAGATAATTATGCAAATTCTGTATGTAATTTTTGTACATTTTCTCTACGAAAAGTTCCCCAAAAAATTTTGTAAGTGAAAAGTTGATATTCGGGCAAAAGGCGTCCCCCTTCGGCAAAGTTCCAATATTCGGGGAACCACCACATTGTTCGGGCAGCAAAGTGAGGTGCCAGAATATCCACATATTTGGGCAGCGAGGTTCCAAGATAATTGTGTAACTTTTGTACATTTTCAGTACGAAAAGTTCAAAAAAATTAGCTCGCAAAAATTAGAAATTGAAAAGTTGATATTCGGGCAAAAGGCGTCAGCCCCCTCCTTGCGAAAATGGGCCTATATGACCGAGATCTCTACATCTGTGATTTTCTATTTTGTGGGGGGGGGGGGGGGGGAGTTAGTGTGCAGCATTTTTGTCGGCAAATTTGGGAGTCGCACCCTAAATAATAAAAATTTAGAAAATGAAAAGTTAATATTCGGGTAAAAGGCCTCCCCCCTTCGGCAAAGTTCCAATATTCGGGGAACCACCACATTATTCGGGCAGCAAAGTGAGGTGTCAGAATATCCACATAATTATTTGGGCAGCGAGGTTCACAGATAATTATGTTACTTCTGTACATTTTCAGTACGAAAAGTTCAAAAAAATGAAATATTGAAAAGTTGATATTCGGGCAAAAGGCGTCAGCCCCCTCCTTTGCATTTTTGTCGGCACATTTGGGAGTCGCATCCTAAAAAATTTTCAGCAAATTTGGTTGTCACCCCCCCCCCATTCAAAATGTTCTAGCGACGCCCCTGCTTAAATCATTATGATTCATTATTTTATTACTAGTATGCCTCTTTCTGACGGTATGGAATTGGGGAATGGTGATACAGGCCACCCCCGCCCCCTCCCCCTGATACCCATGTTAGCTAACGGGTCAAAACACTGGATCCTTGATCCTCGTGGTTTCCAGAAAGCGATGTAAGCGGATAATGTACACAGTACAGGTCTGATTTATACATAGCCCCGTCCCTTCCCAATCTTCGAACTGAATTTACGGCAACGAAATACAGTCTCACTTTTTTACGATGTCAGGAAAAACTTAATCCTTTTTGGCCCTTTTTTAATTTTTATTTAAGTGGTCCGAAGAGTCACAAATACCAAGAACATTTTCAATGATATAAACTATATAGCATACAGTCCATTGTTGTATCAAAAAAAATAAAAAATTATGCAACAGCTGGCATTGTGCAGTACATTGTGTACTAAATTTTGTAAAACACCTTCTCTAGCTAATATATAAGAAAGTATAGAACAACTTTTTCCCCTTTTTTCTCCTTTTGGTAGGGAATACAACAGTTCATACCCTGAAAATTGTACTCTAAATACAACGAAGCTCTGCCTCTGCCTGGTGGATAAGAAGGGCTACAGGAGCTCTGAGGGTATCGCCAGATAATGAATATCTAGTAGAATACATGTATATAGAAAAATGTCACAACATTTTCAGATGAAGATCGAGGTTTTTTATCAAGCTAATTTGTAATTGATCAATAAAGAGTACATGACAAAAGACAATATTTTTTTTCAGATTTGCAAACAAAACTATTTTTGTAGTGATATTCCCCTTTACAGAAGCCAATCAGAAATGATCCACAGACCCTGTCTTCACCTGACACTGCCTGAGTAAACATTGGAGGGAACTATCCTGAAGCAGTTACCTTAGGGGCGGCACTACGGGGGAGGCACCCCTAATCATCTTTTGAAAGAAGACTCCTGTTGCTCTGCGCAAAATCAACATTGCCGCTAACCATCTTGCCCCCTACTATCGAAATACACTGGCATAGCCCTTGAGGGGTTATAAGGTTCATCGATCCATCATAATCCTTTCACCTGAATAACCCAATTTTCCCAAAATCTTTAATGGGATATTTTGGTCAATTTATTTGGGTGTGTAGGGGATGGAGGGGCATATATATATATATATATATATATATATTAAATTGTAAGGAAATAACATATACAACAGCTTTGGCAACTCTTGTGGAAATATTTATACAATTCTCTCATTTCCTTTCACATTGTGTGTATATGTATATCTATAAATATATATATATATATAAATATATATATATATATATATATATATATATATATATATATATATATATACGCCCCTCCATCCCCTACACAATCGCAATGCAGCAAAATTTATTGGCATGGGAGGGGGCAAAAATACTCTCACGCCCCAATGGAAGCAGTCATTTGCCCCCTTGCCATGGTGCCAATGACAGATGATAGACAGGAGTTTTTTTAATGGTAAGAAAGATTGCGTTTGTTAATATATGAAGGAGCAGATGGAGCGACCGAGTGAGAAAACTTTGATTTTTTTTTAAAATGCTGAAAATTTGCATTTTGGAGCACTTATACATATTTTGCATGGTTGTAATGTAAATTATTACTTTTAATTTTCTTTTTTTCCTTGCCAATAAGGCCCATTGGGGGCTAAAATCGATTTTACCCCTCTCCCCTCACTTGAATGATTGGGGAGGGGGGGCAACTGCCTCCTATGCCCCCCCCCCCCACCCGTGGCTTCCGTCGCCTATTTGGCCAGATGCATGCATTCAGTAAGTAGATCTTTCTTGTTGAGGGTTGGTTCCATCATGGTTCGATCAATCCTGGCAAATTTGGTTATTAAAATCCCAGTTATGCAAATTTCGACAGGTCAAAATGAAATTTAAAAAATATGCATGGTCTCAGGTCTCCTGGCCCACACACCCAGGCCACGCAGCATTGTGATCATGCAGGCCGCGCCAGGCGAAGCCAACATTGCACGCGAAGGAAATGGGAAAAAAATTAAATTATGCCAGCCGTTGTAATTGTAAGAGAGAGGGAGAGAGATAGAGAGAGAGAGAGATGAGAGAGAGAGAGAGAGAGAGAGAGGGAAAGGGGTTGGACAGAGGAAAAGAGGGTGGGGGAATATAAGGCGCGCGAATATTGAGGGATATGTGCTAGGCCTTTTGCTGCTTGAAGTTACTGTGCAAGCATGAGACACTGCAGTGGGCTTGTTCTATCGGCAGCTGTCCAGATACTCCTGTACATGTATTACTCATGTACAGGAGACAAATGAGGTACGTTGTTTATTGAAAGTCACTAAAAGAAATACCTTACCACTATTGACATCATTTTGGGGTAGTTTTTCTATTGTTCAGCATCTTGTTGTTCGCAAATTGTCTGGCGAAAGCGATTACACTTCTTTTACCCATATGATACAGCCACAACTCGTGGCTTGTAGCTAGCCAGCTATGCTCCCATCGAGCTCCGCTAGCTGGGCGGCGCACGCGACAAGGGATCGGATCAGCGAGTGTCGTTTGCTTGCACCGTAGAGTTACATACGCACGCACAGCTGCTGTTGTAGTAGTAGCTAGCAGACAGCTCACCCCACTGGGCGAGAATGGGGCGATTTTCCGAAACAAATCCACTGTTAGTTTTCGTTCAACCGAGAGAGGGCGTAGGACTGTTACGTGTTTCGGACTCGAAAAGGGTATAAGTTGATGGTTGATTTGACACCAGATCTATTCAAAATGTCTCAAAATTATGGAAAATTATTGGTGACATTTGATATTGTAGTGTTCATCAAAGCTTTTAAGATCGTTAATCACCAATTTTGTTGTCATTACGAATCTGTTACCACTCCTATAATTTATCTTTAAGGGGTGTTGCCCCTGAGCCCCCCCCCCCCCCCCCCCCCCCCCCCCCGATTTTGTGATACTCTACAACCCTTGTGTTTAAGTTTCATGGAAATCAAACATGTACTTTTGAAAAGAGAGCATTTCCAAAATTGTTGACGCCGTCGCTGCTGCCGCCGCAACCGTCGGAAATGCGGCGCCTATGTCTCGCTTTTTGCTTACCTGGGCAAGACAAAAACAAGGGAAATGCAATTATCGGGGTAAAATTTTCACTTGCTGAGAAATCAAAGGTTGGAGCACTTTAGGGGTGCTGCCCCTGAGCACCCCCTCCCCCCATGTGGACCAGGTACCCCATTTGTATAACTGAAATCCCTTTCAACTAAGATTTATTGGACGGTGAAGTTCATTTGAAATCAAACTGTTTATTGTAAAGATGCAGAATATACAGCCCTGGAAAATATTATTAGACCAGCTCATTATAAAGGCCTATATGGCAAGTGTTGGCTCTATCATTAATTGAATTTTCAGAATGATTTTTAGTAGCTAACTCATGAGTTAATGAATACTCCCCAAAACAATTTGCTTGTGCAATAACTAATCCCTTGGACAATTACCGCCAGGGTAATTACCCCTAGGACAATTATCCTCAGACAAGTTTCGCTAAACGACAATTACTTCTAAGGGCACCCCAACAGAAAGATAGTTCAGAACAACTAACAAAATGTAAATATCCTAGATGCTAACTGTCCTCCAAGATATTCTATAGGGGTAGGGGTTCGGGGGGGAAAAGTCCTGACAGGAGTGGTCTGGGGATGATTGTCCAGGAGGTATGCCTGATTGTCTCGTAAAGCCATGTTCACTCCTCTGGAGGCAGTTTGTTCAGTTCTTGGTTGAAAATTGCTACATTTGGAGATAGCAGCCATGCCTTGTGGCATTCTGTCAACAAGGAGTCGCATTTTTCCTTCTCACAGCAGCTCATTCATGCTGCAAGAATGTTCTCTTGTTTCATTAATTAATTTTCTAATACCTTTAAATTTTATGTCACACCCAGTGGTCTCAGTAGAATAATGAGCAGGTCATGGTGCTCAGACCAAGAGAAGTAACACTTGAAATAAATAAATGAAATGAAATGAAATCCTCTCAGACATTTATAGCCTATAAGGTGGTCCAAAAACTCTTTCGCATGGGGAAAAAAAAGGGGTATGGTAATTGTCTGGGGAAATTTGTCCGGGACAATTTGTCCTGACTGTAGTCGTCCTAGTGGTAACTGTCCTGGGGTAAAAGTCAAAGGGGATATTGTTCTAGTTATTAGTAGTCTATTAATCATGAATTAGGTGTTGGTAATCATTTTCCTACTTCCATAGACAAAGGACTTCACACTTTTCATAATACCCCAAAATGGAGGTGGTCTAATAATTTTTTTCCAGGGCTGTTATGTACATGAAATAATTGCCATTGGGACACTTTTGGGGTGCTGCCCCTCCATCAGGCCCCCTTGAAGCTACTATACTTGAACAACTTGAAGTCTCCCTCCCCTAAGAATAATTCCTATCTAGTTTGGTTACAATCTACATGTAGCAATAGGTTTGACAGAAGGAAAAATGTCAATTTGGTGTCACAGGCTCGGGGGGGGGGGGGGGGGGGGGGAGGCCAAAAGCCTCCCCCCCCCCCTTCTCCACTCCCTCCTCCACTCCATCCTTAAGCAATAAGAAAACATACAGGAAACTTTCATCGGTTGGGGGTAATCATACAATTGTAGTTTAAGCTTCTACCAACCTTAAATTTATGTTAGCAAGCTTTTGTCCACTCCTGTGGACTTTCTTAAGCCAAGTGATCAGTCACACTGCTTCTAATTGCTGTCTGCTGTCTTGCGATCACTAAACCGAAGATTATAACCCGAGTCCTTGTTCAGTATAGGATTAATCCTCTTTATCTTTCACCTTTCTTGACCAGTAGTTGCTTTCAAAGTCAATGATGAGGGCATCATCCCATCCAATGATATGTCCTGTATTGAGGGCATGTTCAGCTAGAGCTGAATGGGAAGGGTTGTTCAATCTAAGGGCTCTTTTGTGCTCCTTAACCCGTTAACTACTGAATTCTCAAACTCCCATAGGCTTAATACAAGGGCCACCCGGTTCCCGTAGTCTATGGGTAAAGTCGATCATTAAGAGTTCTGTCTGTTTCCTCAACTGGAACAATCTGAGCAAATGATCTTGTAAACAATGCCTGTCCTTTCCAAAAGACAAAGTACCAAGAGAAGAAAGGACAGGCATTGTTTAAAAGATCACTTGCTCAGATTGTTCCAGTTGTTAGGTTGGGGAAACGGGCAGAACTCTTAGGCCGGAATTCACAAAGGTGGTTTCAATTCAGACCATGGTTTATGCAGATTTCGTGGAATAAATATGCTTGATTTAGTGCGTACACTTAAAAAGATGCAATAATGAATGCGTACCGGTCGCGCGTGGTTGGCAAAAGAGCTAAATTTACGCTAGTTGCCGCCATGGTTCAGATCATGGTTTATTTAAATTAATTTAAATAAACCATGGTCTGAATTTACATAAACCATGGTCTGAACCATGGCAACTAGCATAAATTTAGCGCTTTTGCCAACCACGTGCGACTGGCGCGCGTTCATTATCGGATCTTTTTAAGTGTACGCGTTAAATCAAGCGTATTTATAACACAAAATCTGCATAAACCATGGTCTGAACTGAAACCACCTTTGCGAATTCCAGCCTTAATGGTCGACTTAAGGAGCACAAAAGAGCCCTTAGATTGAACAACCCTTCCCATTCAGCTCTAGCTGAACATGCCCTCAATACAGGAAATAACATTGGATGGGATGATGCCCTCATCGTTGACTTTGAAAGCAACTACTGGTCAAGAAAGGTGAAAGAGTCTATTTGGATAAAGAGGATTAATCATTAATCCTCACTGAACTGGGACTCAGCTTATCTATTGTCACTTATCTTCGGTTCAGTGATCGCAAGACAGCAGACAGCAATTAGAAACAGTGTGACTGATCACTTGGCTTGAGAAAGTCCACAGGAGTGGACGATAGCTCGCTAACAAAAATTTAAGGTTGGTAGAAGCTTAAACTACAATTGAATAAGAAAACATGTCTGAATTTTTGCACTTACCTTATCATGAGTATCATCAGTATCTTCAGAACAAAATATAGGTGGATTGGCCTTTACTTCCGCACTCTGAACGAATGAGACTAAATGCTCTTCTGAGAGAAGGAAACAGTTTGGTTCATTGTATATTGCTTCCATTGCCTTTGTATTTGCAGTTGTATTTGAATCCTACATGTACAAAGAGATGATTAAAACAAAACAGCAGAGAAATTAAAATATCTTTTCAGATAATATGGAAAACTTTCTAATTCGACCTGATTTGAGTTGTACAGATTATTTATCAAAATACCTTTTTTTTTTCATATCTGCAAATAATGTTTCAGGTGCTAATAAATCCCTTTTACTGGGAAGTTTTCTTGCTGAATTGCGATGTTAACATCTATAGAAATTTAGAAAAGTTTCCATTTCTCTTCATCTATAAATCTATGTTGTTTATACTTTACAAGACTGTATTCTGTACATAGTCTAATAGAGGAATAGAGTGTAAAATTGCATAGGCAGTTTGAACAAACTATTCTTATGCTTTTAAAATGTGAATTCAAATTTAGGTAAAACCATAAGATTTATCTTTCTGTGGGAGAAAATATTTGCAAAAGAGTGCCACTATGCAGCCTGACTGCCAGATTATTACTTTTTTTTGTTTACAAGATTTCCTTGGAGACAGCTTTTATATTGTTTACCCAGAGCTCTTTTTGAGATTTCAAAAGTTAATGATTTTTCCACTCTTGTGAATCTCAACAGATCAGTATGCCAAATAGGAGGTGTTCAATACCAACAGTGGTAACAATGTAAACTTCATAACTTGTTCCCAGTCAAAGTTCAGACTAAAAAATTCTGAAAACATAGTAATCTCATCAGCTAGTTGCAATGGATGCACTTTCAAGGCCTACAGCACAATTTCAGATCGTAAACACCATGACTGGTGTATGCTTCGCGAAAGAAAATTCTAAAGATTTTGCTTCATTGAACTATCAGGTTCATCATCCTCATTTTATGTCTTTTGTGGCAAAGGAAAAATTAAAACACTGTTAATAATAAAAGATATTGATGCCACAAAGCATTATGTATAGCATTTCATGCACAAAGACATCATAAGGAACCAAGTTGTAAATGGTAATTTCTTGTTAAAGCAGAGTGTTAACTAAAAATATGCATCACAAGAGTGGTTGTAAGACAGTCACAGATTTTCTGGTCAAATCAATTATTTTGTGCCTGGTTATTTTTGACTTACTCTAATATCATATACCAGAGAAAAAGGCTTCACTGCAATTTTGTACTTCTCAAAGGAAGAAATATGAAGCACATACATACTGTCATAAGTGAACTGTAAACACCATCACAGTCTGACTGGCGGACTGTCCACTCCAGTGTAAAGTTACACTTAGGATTTGAGCTGCAGTTAAGCACTAAATGTTTGGATAAAAGAAAAATGCAATATTTACTAATATGGTGAGGGGAAAATGCAATGAATAAATTACACTGTGAAGAAGAAATGAAATACCAGTAATGTTTATCACGACAATTGGTAATACATGTACTATTTTGCATTTGATTTTTCACACAGAATTGATACTTCTTCATACAGAAATTGGTTAAAAAGGATAATCGTGTGTCACGAGTCCCTTTCCTGTTACAGGGTGATTTTAGCTTCTGTGATGCATTTTTAACTTTAAAAGCCTATATCCTTAAGTATACGACCCATGATAGAAAAAGTCTACTTTTCCTGACAGGAAATTACACAAGGAATCTAAATATGCATTCAAAATTAACATAAGGTGTAAGATAAAAGAGTTACATGGATTGGATTTGAAATTTTTGATGTTTTTTGTTATCTTGTTTTCATCTTAATTTTTTCTTAGGCCCTCCTAAGGCAATAAAAATGTTATATTCTTTAAAAATTGATTCAGATCCTTACAAAAATGTATAATTGTCTAGGGTTTATGATTGTATAATAATGAAAAAAAAAAACACTAAAACTTATGAAAAAATTCAACATTTTTCATGTGTCATTGTATGAAGTTTTACATCATTTGTTATTGCATGCATAGCCAAATGTAGTTTTCAATAATAACACAATAAAGAAGAATAAGATAGTTTTAATATGGTACCAAATTTGTTCCCATATCACCATATGACAAGTTTTGACAAAAATAGTATTTTCCCAAAATTGCTACAAAAATCAAAACTATCCACCGACACTGGACTAGGTATTGGAAAAAACATTTTGACACTTTTGATAGCTTATAACTCAAAAACTATAAGTCTCCTTAAACTGAGTTTTTCACACTGTCAAGCTGAAGGATGCCAAGTTACTTGGAGTAAGTTTTATGAAACTTCCTCCATTAATATTCTCACCATAATGTTCTGATTATCAAATTAGATTTTCACTTTTTTGACAACTCCAGACAACAAATCTGTGTGTAACAGTAATTAATTCAAAACACAACAAAACCACTGTGGATTGCACCTGTCAATTCTGCCAAACTTTTACTGTCCAGTGTCATTAATGATTCATGACTCTGGGTTAAAAGATATGCTCTGGAATTTCAGCTGCAATGCACAATAGCAATTGTTGTGCTCTGAATTAATTACTGATACACCCAGATTTTGTGGCCTTGATATTTGAGCAATTCCACATGAGAAGGGCAAAATCAGCTAATTTTAGATTTATACTAATAAAGATTGCTTTAATTGTTCCAAATAGCCAAATCCTTAAATTAAAAGAAACTGAAAAAACTTTTCCTCCATCTCATTTGGAATTTGCACAATGCATGTTTGAAATTACATGACATTTTTTTGCTGTTTACTAAATATTTTGGGCAATGTAATGATTATGATGAAATAAATACATTGTTCAATTTGTGTCTCATGCATTCACTTTCATTATAATCATGTATGTGTACGCAACATGTGTTCAAAGGTATGAGACATGTCAAACCAGTATTTTCAGGAAGCGTGTTTAAAATCTACTACAATATGGGTGTAATTCCGTTGCCATAAATGGGGGAAAGTTTTCCTCCTATCTTTAGGAGTGAATATTTTTTGGGGAATCTGATAATTCTCTGATTTCAACTTGTACCTCCATACTTCCGATAATAGTTATTTGAATATCTTTTCCTGTTTGGCCAAATTTGTGGTAACGGAATTACTATCATCAGTGCTGTAGGACTCGAGTCCAGACTCAGACTCAAGACCAGTCTCGAGTCCCTATTTCTCTGGACTCGGACTCGGACTCGAGCCAAAAGGACTCGTCTCGGACTCGGACTCGACCAATGGTGACTCGTGACTTGGGCGAAAATCGGGCTGAGACCGGCAAGGAGACCAGCATTTTTTTTCCATTTTCCCCTTTTAAAATTTTAGCTCCAAAAATTACCCCACCTATTTTCGCGCACCTTGCGCGATTGAGCGGTATTTGAACATGAACTTTAAAACATCGATCGCCGTAACGGTATGAGAATGTGCCCAAATAGATGATAGACGTTAAGATTCACGGTCGTTTTATGCTCGTATACACTCGTTATACACGTATTACACAGACAAGTATTGAAATTGATATTAACCATTTGGAGATGGATTAATCTATAGCCTAACACACGTTTCCCCATAGACCCCAGCCTGTGATATCTTGGGCAGTCTCAAACAGATTACTATTCCACTTGTATTTCAAGCTAGTATTATGAACTACAGTTTTTATCTTCTACCTTTTTACTTGCAACCTATATATGTTCCTGTCCTGTGGCAAAAACTCAAATGTGACAAAAAGTCAAAGTCAGCAATTTATAATTTTGGGCAGTGTCAAACGGTTTTATTACACTTTAACAATTACTTTTGTTTTACTTGAGTCACTTAGTCATGTAGTCAGTTTCCAAAATGAATGTTAATGTTGCACTTGTATTACAAGCCATTAAGCTCGTTTAATGAACTAGCTGATACATGTACAAGGGTTTTTATTAAGGGTTAACTTCACTCTTTTTTAATCAGCTATTTGATAAGATTGAACTATTGGTGTTCTCGGTGAAATATTGTTTTTCCCTCTTTTTTTTTGCATTTCAGTTGGAAACCTTCTTTTCTATAATCTGGCTTTAATGGTATTCAGCCTGTTATCTTTTTGTTCTGTTGACTTACAACTGATAAAAAATGAAATTACAGGCCTTAATTGAAATGAACAAATATTAATTTGCATACCTTTTCTTCTTTGAGGTATCACAGAAACAAAGTCAACTCTCGATCTATAATTACTGTGGATACCAGCAAAATACCTGGCCTGATAAGGCTTGTTCACATATGAGCCATTTGTCAACGAGACATGTACCTTGGCATAAAAGGAGTGCATGTTCACTTGTTTAGTATTTTGGTCAATAAAACTTCTGAAATTCCACCAGTACACCAAACTATCACCGAAAATCTAGCCATAGACATTTAGGCCTATCTCAAAATTTCAATTCAATTTTCTTACATTCTGTCAGAATTTTTAGTGTTAATAGCTGGAAATCTTACTGAACTTATTCTTCTTAAGCACCAAGCGACATGTCACGGCGACAAATCACTCATTTGTGAGCAAGTCTTTATAGTTGTCTGAATTTGTACTAAGGAAAGTTACAATAAATTAAATTCTCTGACAAATGGAAGTTTCCAGTGAGCCAGAAACTATTTAAATCTATGTTACAGAGAGTTCACAGTAAGGCATTTATCATAATAGAAATAATGTGACATAAACATTTTTTGCAATTTAAGATGTTTCCATCGGGAATCGGACTCGGACTCGGACTCGAATGTCCAGGACTCGGGACTCGGATGCCAGGACTCGGACTCGGACTCGGACCCGGACACGGACTCGGACTCGGACTCGGACTCCAGGGACTCGGACTCGGACTCGGACTCGGATGGGATGGACTCGACTACAGCACTGACCATCATGCATAAAAGGTTAAAATATGATTGAGAAGTTGGAACATGTGTTCTATGCATATATCTTATATGAAGTAACTCTGACGTGTCATTAATTGCAAAAAAGAGGCAAAGAATCCAGTATGAATAATGAATGTGTATGTTTACATTACTTTACATATGGTTATAGAAAGGAGGAATGTTTCAGTTTTAGACGACATCGATTTTATGAAAAAGAGCCCAATTTATCATAAAACACTGATTTGTTTGTTTGTTTTTAGGTCTTGGTAGATGTCAGTTTGAATATTCACCTAACATTCATTTACTTACCATTCTGTCAATAGAGTTCCTTTCAAAAATTTGCAAACTCTTTTGAATTTTATTTTATTTATATTCTGGCAGACATTAATACAGAATAAACATTAAAACTAAGGCTGGCTTTAGCTTTACAGATAATTAGGTTTTCCATAGGCCCGTCTTCATCAGCCTGAGTTTCCAAAATAGCCCGCTAATTCTGATCCGGGAAACTAATCTGATCAGAACTAGCTCAAGCTAATTTGTAATGAAGACGCAATTAGCTGGCTATTTCATGGGTTTCTAGCTCGAGCCTAAGTCAACTTGGGTTTTTTTGTGAAATAGCGCACTATTCGGCGAATTAGCCTGCTAATTCGCAGGTGAAGACGCACTCGGGTTTCGACTTGGGTCAATTTATTCACGACACCAATCCTAGAAATGTTATTTTCCTTATGTATTTTTTGATTTTCTTCCCTCTTTCTATCTTTTGCTTATGTATTTCTTTGTTTTTCCTTCTTTCTTTTTTCTCCTTATGTATTTGTTTTGCCCATTCTTTATTCTTCTTTCTATTCTCATGTATTTCTTTGTTCTTCTTGCAATCCTCCTTTCTTTATATATTTCTTTGTTTTCCTTCTCTCTTTTTATCTTTTCCTTACGTATTTCTTTGTTTTTCCCATTTTCTGTTCTTCGATCTTGCTATCCTCTTTTTTAAAATGTATTTCTTTGTTCTTTCTGTCCTCTTCTCTATATATTTCCTTATGCGGGAATCGCTCGATTCGGGCTGATGGAGACGGGGTTTTTCAAACTCGGACTTTTTTCTCGAGAAGCGCTGATCGGGCTAGAATCTCGAGCTTGAGCAAATTCAGGCTGATGGAGACGCACCTATTGTGATTTTCACATACATGTAAGATATAAAATGCAATCGATCATACTACTGCTCAATCACACCTGTTTGCTGTTTTGCTTTTGCATTTCAATCCTTCACAATGCCTTTACAGGTTCTCCTTTTGATGGTTTAGAAAGATTAGGTGACTAACTTGCAAGTCTATCTATAAGGATTTTAATTAGTAGAGGAACACCTTTATTATGTTCATAAATCTTCATATGCGAGGAATAGCCAATGAATGATCGAGTTAGTATTGAGTTCAAATAATACATAATTCCGTTACCATAGCTATAATGCCAATTTGTAATATGGAATATTGTTTTAATAATCATGTTTATTTAAGCTGAAGATTATTTTTCCTGCAACTCAACTGACAAAATTAAACAGAAATATACCAAGTAGTTGCTGCTTACGTCAACTAAAATTTTGTAATCCTACCCATTTCCAGTACATTCACAGATATCTTTTCATAATGGCCTTATGGTACTCATTTTATTATATTTTATTCATTTGAGATTGCTAATAAAAGTTTATCAACATTTAAGTTTGTAGATTGAAGAACCTTTAGTTTCTTAGTAAATTTCAGAAGAAGTAATTCCGTTACCGATGACTTATCTAGGAAAAAGTGCAAATACTACGCATCTGTCATGTTATTTTTCAATATCTTCCTATCATAGTTAAGTTGAATAAACAGAAAGCAGAATCAAACATGAATCTTGAATAATTGGCTTGTACATTTCAGAGGATAGTGAATGGAAATTAGAGGTTTAAAAATGCCACCATTTTCTGGTAATTCCGTTACCACGGCATATATACGAGAATATAATTGATGTAAGTGAAAATTTTTGGGTATGAAAGAGTTTAGGTGAAAGAATGAGTACATCTGCAGATTATTAAATGGTAGGAAGGGGACCAAATACAAAATTAGTGCACGAACTCCAAACATGTGAGCACATTTCTAAAAGTGAAAAACTAATTAAAAATTCAGAACATTTTTTAAAGAATAGTATTCAAACAAATGTCATGAAAATTACTCCAATTAAATTTGGCATCCTCCAACCTTACAATTTGAAAACCTCCATCTGATACGAGATATAACTTTTAAGTTATTAATGATCAAAAATGTCCCCCTTTTTTTTAAAACCTAGTGCTTGCAGTGCCACTTTTGAACTAAAATTCATGGTAGTTCAGTCTCATACACTACTTTTGCTCAGCCAACCTTACATTTCAATCACAAGAAAATGGAGTTGAGTATGTAAGCTTTAATTGGATTCAAACTTTGTAGTTATTTGCCAAATTTTGACAAAGATATAAGCATTTTCCCAAAAATTGCATTAAAATGTGAATTTTCCTATTGACTTTGTACAGGAGGCCCCTCTTCCAGCGGCACCGCTTCCGGCACCACCCCTCGTCTTCTAACTTTAGCATGTTATAACTCTAATTCAATATATCCTACATCAATGAAACTTTGCAGGCAAATAGCATGGTAATATACCTTCATAATGATACCAAATGTGTTGGAATAGCTTTTATAGTTTTGGAAAAAAAAATTAAACATTACTTCAGCATGAAAGTAAATAGTGTAACAGCACCACCCTTTTGGGGGGGATCAGTTCATGACACATGACCATATTTATAGTTGTGTTTGATTCTGTGAGAATACATGTGTCAATAAAGAACCCCAAAATGTGTTTAAAAATACTACTTACCTTCGACTCCTATCTCAGAGTTTGCGTACATACTTTTTTGCATCGTAAGATACTCAAAAGTATCTGGAACTTCCTAATGGAAAAAAGAAGAATATAACTAGTTGTAAAGCAATACAAAATTGAGCTCTATGTGCAGTTTTGGACAAGAGAGGAAAAATGAAGTTGAGGCTCCATACCATCTCTGGTACAAAGAATTCCATCTCACTATTCTCACATGCAAATATTTTTAAAAAGAAGTTGACCATGAAGTACACTTACATCTCTAAAGTTGAATACAAGTCATGTATCACTGACATTTTCCTATCCTAGTTCTCTCAACATTTCAGCTTCACTTCACAGTATTAAGACCCAATTTAAATTAATCTAGGTCAAAAAACATCTTCAGTATCCAGTCTTTTTGAAAAAGAGAAAGGAGTCCCTTTGCTTTTCTCAAAATGCCCCCTGACACATTTTCCAAGACAACCAGCTGGGCTATTTTTCAAGAAGATTGACAAATATTTTCAAATGCTTTTTATGGGCTGGATTGAACAGAATTCCTCCATTAAAAAAAAAAAAAATAATTGGCACAGACTTTCAACAATACCTTTAAATTTATCAAGATTTATTTCTTTCTAAATACTAATTACTGACTAACATTAGAACGTGGGCATTACAGAGTTTTTTCCCATCACATATCTCTCAACAAATCAACTTCAGAATACCAAGTTATATCAGTGACTTTCTCTACAGTAGATCCAGTAACGCATAATTTAATAATCACGCCCAAAATCAATACATGCGCAAAGCGCATCCTTACATTTTGATGTAAGGGGTGCTCCAATTGGTTGACCTATCCATATAAAATCCATCTTGATTGGCATAGTATCAAAACATGGGCATGTCAAATATAATATACAATGTACAGGCGGTCCTTAGATAATATCCCGCTGAAACAATTTTCAGAATACCAACTTACGATATGAGCGCTGTGTTATCTCAGGAAGATACAATAAAGTTACAACAAAAGTTACAATTTTCAGAGTACCAACTTACAATATGAGCGCTGTGTTATCTCCGGAAGATACAACAAAAGTTACAATTTTTAGAGTACCAACTTACAATATGAGTGCTGTGTTATCTCCGGAAGATACAACAAAAGTTACAACAAAAGTTACAACAAAAGTTACGACAATTTTCAGAGTACCAACTTACAATATGAGTGCTGTGTTATCTCCGGAAGATACAACAGAAGTTACAACAAAAGTTGCAACAATATTCAGAATACCACCCCTGGGTGTTAGCCACTCATGGAACCATCACAATGTAGGGTTGTGTCAAATTCAGCGGCGGTCACAACCTCAAACTTGAAGAGGTGAAAACACCAATATAATAGGCAGTGCTTTGAGAAAATACTTCCTTCCACATTTTAGGATGATAGAATATATATCTGATTTCATGCCAGATTCTTCAATAGGATCTTTATCATCTTGATCATGTGAAATATTCAGACTGTTTTGGCCGGTGATCTTGTTCCTTTCCAGCACACATATGTGCTAGAGATTACACACTTGCTATGGGAGCCAATTCTTCATGGTAGGAAAGTACGGGGTGAGAGGTTATCTACAATAACCTGGTCCATGGAGCTGTACAGGGGATGCATATATGGTGTGTGGAGAAGGATATCACCAAAAAAATCTAGATCTAAATATCACCCATTCCCAGATACTGTGAGCCATGCAAACCACCTTCGGAGTTTGCTAAAGGGGCTACCTTCCAGGCTCTACTAAAATTGTAAAAATCGAATGAATAAAAATGGAAAAAAACATTTGAGTGGGCCTAGGTAGGTAACATTAAAAAATCAGCAGGTGTGATAAGGATTTTTCTTACCTTGCACATGTAGTCTGTATACAAGTTACACATGCAAGGTAGGAAAAACCTGATCACACCTGCTGATTTTTTAACCCTTTCATGACAGGAATTATTTAAGGGCTAAATTGATCACATTTCGTTCTTCAAATTGGCAACAATAATATTTTTATTTTAGTGCTATATGGTTCTAACAAAATACAATGTCTTTGAAAACAATATACATCATCAGAATCTTAGTCGAAAAGTTGAAAAATTGCCAATTTGATAAAAAATAGTGATTTTGAACCTCTCATTGTGTTGCCAATTTAAGGATTTTGAAGCTTATTCTCCTTTTTAAAATTCCTGGCATCAAACGCAATATGGTCATGCAACAAAAATGGACACAATGTGTGTAGAAATTTTTGCTTTTTCTACTCCTGCATCTGGTATATTTTTTAGAGCTCTGAATCAAAAGTTATTGAGCCAAACCACAAAATGTGGTCAATTGTCTTGAAAGGGTTAATGTTACCTACCTAGGCCCACTCACACTTATGCGAGGTTATTGGAGATAACCTCACACTCTGTACCTAGCTGTACGAGCTCTGTGGCTTATCAATCTGGTACTGGCCACAGAGCTATACACTCCATGCCCATGCTGCGTGTGGAGGGGGATATCAACCAAAAAATCTAGATCTAAATATCACCATTTCCCACATACTGTGAGCCATGCAAACCACCCTCAGAGTTTGCTAAAGGGGTTACCTTCCAGGATCAACTAAGATTGTAAAAATTGAATGAATAAAAAAATAAAAAAATAAAAATTGGAAGGTGTGATCAGGTTTTTTTTTACCTTGCATGTGTAACTTGTATATATGGGACTATACATGCAAGGTAAGATTTGTGTAGTCCCATGTATACAAGTTACACATGAAAGGTAAAAAAAACCTGATCACACCTGCCGATTTTTTATTTTTTTTGTTGTTTTATTCATTCAATTTTTACAATCTAAGTTGATCCTGGAAGGTAACCCCTTTAGCAAACACCGAGGGTGGTTTGCAAGGTTCACCATGCATGGGAATGGGTGATTATGAGGCATAGTATTTCTGTGTTTACCCTCGCCTCCATTAGCATGAATGGCATGGGCTGTACAACTCTGTGACATGTGGCCAGTACCAGATTGATAAGCCACAGAGTTCGTACAACTACTCTGTACCTTCATACTGTGAGCAATTACCTCCCATAGGCAAGTGTGTAATATCTGAAAATTTCACTTGATCAAGATGATAAAGATCCTATCGAAGGATCTGGCATGAAATTAGATATTCTATCATTCTAAAATGTAGAAGAAGTATTTTCTCAAAATTTTGCCAATTATATTGGTGTTTTTACCTCTTCAACTTAGAGGTCATGACAGACCAAAATTGACACAGCCCCATATAGTGATGGTCCCGTGAGTGACCTAGGCCAGGGATACCGAGGGAAGATACTGACTGCAGGCACTATGCCTCTGTATTCAGTTCCAAGTTCTTCCCTTTTTTATTCATTCGATTTTTGCAATTTTAGTAGATCTAGAGTCTGGATGGTAACCCCTTTAGCAAACTCCGAAGGAGGTTTGCATGGCTCACAGTAGAATCTATGTGGGAATGGGTGATATTAAGATCTAGATTTTTTTTGGTGATATCCTTCTCCACACACCATATATGCATCCCCTGTACAGCTCTGTGGACTGCCGTGGACCAGTATCAGATTGATAAGCCAGGGAGCTTGTACAGCCTAGAAGGAGCAAGCTTGTAGCCAAAAACAGCCTGAAAATTTCACTTAATCAAGATGATGTTAAAGATCCTATTGACATGACTGAAGAATCTGGTATCTGTATTCAGTTCCAAGTTCTTCCCTTTTTTATTCATTCGATTTTTACAATTTTAGTAGATCTAGAGTCTGGATGGTAACCCCTTTAGCAAACTCCGAAGGAGGTTTGCATGGCTCACAGTAGAATCTATGTGGGAATGGGTGATATTAAGATCTAGATTTTTTTTGGTGATATCCTTCTCCACACACCATATATGCATCCCCTGTACAGCTCTGTGGACTGCCGTGGACCAGTATCAGATTGATAAGCCACGGAGCTTGTACAGCCTAGAAGGAGCAAGCTTGTAGCCAAAAACAGCCTGAAAATTTCACTTAATCAAGATGATGTTAAAGATCCTATTGACATGACTGAAGAATCTGGTATCTGGAATCAGATATTCTACCACCCTAAAATGTAGAAGTATTTTCTCAAAATTTTGCTGATTATATACATGTATTTGTGTTTTCACCTCTTCAACTTATCTTAGAGTTCGTGACTGCCACCGAAATTGACACAGCCTCACACATTGTCATTTTGTTGGTTATCTCCAATAACCTTGCATAAGTGTGAGTGGTTGGTTCCAAGATAGACTGAAAATTCTTTTTTCGTTAGCTCTTCACTTAGAGACAGAAACGGTCGTATCACTCTGCTGTGCAACCGAATACACATTGACTTACACACTAATAACAGTTTGAATACGGCTGCAAGATTTTCAAACGGAGAATACCTTGGACCCCACTTATACATGTACAAGCTTATCTGAAGATAACCTTGTACTCAGACTAGCTCTTTTATGGGTGAATAGGCTTCAATAGCTATTGTGTGTATCAGCAGGCCCTTTTCCAGGCTAGATCATTCATACAGGAGAGGAAAATAATTATTTAAAATTTCACTTTCAATTCTGAATCCCCAATTTATGGCACAGTAAGAGTGGAAGAGTCCATGAATCAGGTAATCTAGCAAATTTAAGAAAATTAAATCTTGCTTAGAGCAATTTTGTTGTCTGTTTTTGACTGCTGCAACAGTGAATGTTGGACACAGTCCCACATAGGCAAGAGCCCATGAGTGCTTGGACCCTGAATTACCTGAAAAAGGAGCTTTAAACGAATTATTCAGTCAAATTGGTAAGTTCAACCGATTCCTTAAATGGTAGAGCCTAGGCCTAACCAATTCAATAATAATAGAACCCTATGTGGATCTAGATATAGACTCTAGACTCTATGAGGAAAAATCAAATTATTGCGATTTTTCCAACTACACATCGGCGTGTAGTCGGTTTGCACAGCAGAGTGATACAACCATTTCTGTCTACGTGTCGCATGACTACTGTGTAGAGTCTAAGTAGACGCGTGTGGCTGTATCCTCAGGCCGGGCGAGTGTATACAGCCACACGCGTGTGTCTCTACCTTACGCCCACACGCGTGTGGCTGTATACACTGCCTTTAAGTTTGACAATATACAATTGAAGATGACCGATCATAGATAATGGCAAATCAAGGGCATTATCGTGGTTGAGGAAACCACCATTCAATCCATACAGAAGCGCTTTATTGCGTTACATGCATTGGTTTCCTCTTTCCCCGTCCATACTGACCATAGAGCACTTTATTTTTGCGTGCTAACGAATGAGTGGTGTCCTCAACCACAATATAGCCAAATCAAGTTTAAAATGTGGCAAATGTGACAGCTTTACTTTTGTTGAGAAAGACTGATACACAACTCAAATGCTCACACTCCACATCCTAACATTTTATTTTACCGATGAAGGTGAAAATGACTCTTCAAAATTGAAAACACCAGGTTCCAAGAAGAACATGTCAGCAGACGCAGAAACAGAAAATGTAAAGTAAAGGATGACGGCAATCCTTAAGCCCAACGTTTTAAATATGCCTCGAAGCTCCATAATGGCTAAAGTTTAAGCCTAGATCTATATTCGATTTGATCAGACTCCGTGTTCAGTTTTCGTTGCTCAGTAACTTTGGTAAAGTCGAGTCAGGGACCGCTGCCTGAGTGGCTCAAGCCAAGGCTCAACTCAAGCAGCCAACTCAAAATCCTTCGCTAGATTATACTACACGGTTAAGGCTGGCCGGGTTCACTGTTGTTTAACGTTACGTTGATGTATACCGCCGGTAGGTCTTGTTGTACCGTACTCTCGAATGAACTATTTTATATTTGCTATGGCCCGGGTTCCAGAGAAAAAAAACCCACAATGAATGGGACATGCAGGACGGCCGGCGGGTTTTATTGTCCACTCCACTTCCACACACAGTATAATACGTATTTCATTAATTTACATGATATTGCTGTGAGAGATGATACACGTCACATGCACCGTACCAGTAGCAATATCGTCCAATCTAAATCTAAACTCGCCCCATCGATATCCGATCCCCCGCCCTCCCCTGCTCCGGTTCCGCGCGCGAGTAGAGACTCGTCCACGGCTATCAAGGTGGTGACGTGATTAACAGAAGAAGAAAGAAAGAAAGAGAAAGAAAAGGAAGAAAGAAAGAAAGAAGTAAAGAAAGAAGGAAAAAGAAGTAAATTAAGAAAGAAGGGAAAAAGAAAAAAAGAAGGAAAGAATATACTACAAAGAAAGAAAGAAAAGAAAAAAAGTAAAAAAGGAAGAAAGGAAGGAAGAGATAAAGAAAGAGAATGGAGTGAAGGAATGGCAGGATAGAAAGGTTAGGAAAGGGAGGGAGGGAAGGGGGGCGCTAGGCCCGGGAAGGGAGGACAGTGAGGGGAGGGAAGGAGATCGAGAAGGAGGGAAAAATACTTCAAAATTGATAAGCACATACAATTCATATTTATTTTCTAAAGCCATTGCAAGAACTTGTGGGTGATTAAATTTGTTAATACGTACTGGATCTTCCAAACTATTCCTAGAGGTGGTAGTGGTAGAGTGGAGGACCTTAATTGGAGGGCTGTCCTAAATTTAGTGGCATCTGGTTGTGTTACATAATATTAAAATATGCAGTGCATTCCAGGCTTTAATTGTACATTGGAAAAAGGAATACACCCCTGACTTCGATGTATAGGTACAACAAATTGAGTTGAATGCCTATGTCTGCTTCTATAAAGCCCCTTTCACAATTGGTCTAGCTACGACCAGTTTGCGACTACCTACAACAGTTTTTTTGGGGGGTGTTGCACGACCGATCGCTTGGTGTCTTGCGAGCACTCGCAGTCGTTGCAGGCGGTCGCACGAACCCGAGGCGGTCGTGACTGGTCGCATCTGAATGTTGAACATGCTCAAAATCCAGACGCGACCAGATGCGATCGATTCACTCGCATTAGGTCGTACGACCAGTCGTGTGATTGTCGTACGAGTTTGCACAACGTTGCACAACTTGATGCGAGAGTTCGCACGATTTGATAGTCGCATTGGTTTGGCTGGAGGTCGTGCAACACTCGCACGTGCGCTAGATAGCGACCTCATGTATAGAGACCAGTCTTGCGAGTGTGTGCGATTGTGCTGAGACCATGAGACTGTACTTTTTGCACGACCGATCGCAGCACATCTTACAACGTTGTACTACCGTTGTACGACTCTATGCAACTGTATGTGAATGACAAAATTATGAAATTGACTGGGGAAACCTATATTTATATTGAAATAAAGAATTTATAAATGTGAATAATATTAATAGATATAATATATCAAATTATATTTATCTACAACATAATATAGAAATGTATAATTTTCCACCATTTTTTTTTTTTTTTTTGGTGGGGTGAAACTTGGGAGGGGGGATGTTTGTAAACACCATCCCCCACCCGAAAAGTTGGGGGATGCATACCCCCCCCCATCCCCCCGCTATCTACGCCCCGGATACTTTGGTTACTCACATCCCGTTTGAAACCTCATTATGTGTATTTAGGAAGTAGCTACATTGTTAAATGATCTGTAACATCATGTCCCCCTTACTGCATGCCCCCCTTCCCCACCCCATGCCCCCCTTTTTTGTCATAATTATGTTTGTTTTTCTACTTTGTTCTATAATGATGTAATAATTTTTGTCTTATGCTTTCATGTATTTTCATTATCATGTATGTTTACTTGTCTTTTTACTGTATACATGTCTGGACCCCTTAGAAGAACAGCCTCTGGCTGAAGAGGGTGATCCAGCCCATGTGTGGAGAATGAATGAATGAATAAATGAATAAATAAAGAAATGAATAAAATTTGAAGCTAAAATCAGTTGCCGGCAATTGGAAAGGCCCCTAGTCGACCAGATTGAAAAATGTAAAATATTGAGATCATTGCTACTTACACGTCTTTTCGGCGTTTCATAAACCCCTTAATCCCTTTCGGGTCATAAATGTGTACCCCCAAATCGATGAAATATCTATCAAAGATCAATTCTGTGAAGTTTTATGAGATTTTAAGCCAAAATGAGTTGGCGGCTGCACCTGGAAGGGCCCCTAGCCTAGGCGAATAAACTGAACAAAATAATGTGAAATATTAATTTTATGTGCCCTTACATGACATTAGTTTGGCGTTTCATAGACCTCATAAACACTTTCTGGTCATAAATGTGTACCCCTAGTTCGATGAAATATCTATCAAAGATCAGATCTTAGAATTTTAATGAAATTTAAAGCTAAAATGAGTTGCCTGCGGCACTGGGAAGGGTCCCTAGTCGACAAGATTGAAAAAAAGATGTAAACTGCACTTCTAAAAAATTTGCCGTTTTTCACGGGAAATCTCCTGGTAGTCAGGATGCCGGGAATGCCCGTTTTTCCACAGTACATGTATAATAACAGATTTCCGTTTGGGGGGTTAAATAGTAGAAACTTTAATTTCTTACAGGAAAATCTATTAAATTAAAACGGAACCATGGAAGCGATTTGTGATTTAACAGCTAGGGTAACTTGTTAAAATATGAGTAAATTTTTTTTAACAGTGTTTTATGTCGGGCGATTGTAAATTATGCTGATTTCCGGTAAACCAACAAACTTGCTGTTGTTTTACAGGAAAAAGACTGTAAAATTTAAATAACGCCAATGACTTATAGTCCCAAGGGCCAGAAAGTCTGTAGTTTTACAGTTATTTTTTACAGTGTAACAAGTATTCTCTATCTTAATCTATCCTATCCTAGCTAGACCTATCATATCCAGTTAGTTTGTTTGGTTGTGTTTAAAGGCGCTTCTCATTCAGTAAGAATATTTGCGCCTAAAATTCAATCTAGTTCAATCTACTGCAATTTCTTATAGTTTTTTTTTTATGCCTTTGGTGACAGTTAGTAAATCCGGCGACCCCAAACCATACGCTACTAAAAATTCATGAATATTCATATAAGTGCACGTTTCCCCCAATATTTGGTAATTTAACAGGGTAACTTGTTAAAATATGAGAAAATGTTGTTTTTAACAGTGTTTTATGTCGGGCGATTGTTTATATGCTGATTTCTGGTAAACCAACAAACTTGCTGTTGTTTTACAGGAAAAAGACTGTAAAATTGAAATAACGGCAATAACTGGTAACTTCAAGGGCCAGAAAACCTGCAGTTTTACAGTTATTTTTTACAGTGTGTAGACATGTAGAGATTATGCGCCGTTTATACCCTTTTTTTTTTTTGCGTTTCATACACCCCTTAATCACTTTCTGGTCATAAATGTGCACCTCTTATTCGGTGAAATATCTTCAAATATCAATGCTGTGAATTTTGCTGAGATTTAAAGCTAAAATGAGTTGGCGACAGCACTTTGAAAGGCCCCTAGTCGACTAAATTGAAAAAAAAAAAAAAAAAAAAAATATTGGGATCATGTGTGCTTATAGTTTTTTGGCGTTTCATACACCCATTAATCACTTAATTTCTGGTCATGAATGTGCACCTAGCTCTAATTCGATGAGATACCTATCAAAAATCAATTCTGCAAATTTTGATGAGATTTAAAGCTAAAATGAGTTGTCGGCGGCACTGGAATTAAGCTAGGGCCCCTTGTCTACTAATTAAATTTAAAAAAACCTAAAATATTGCGGTCATGAATCCCTACACTTTTTTTGGCGTTTCATATACCCCTTAATCACTTTCAGCTCATAAATGTGCACCCCTAATTCGATGACATATCTATCAAAGTTCAATTCTTTGAAGTTTGATGACATTCATAGCCAAAATGAGTTGGCGGCTGCACGACTTGGAAGGGCCCCTAGGCGACTAAATTGAAAAAAAGAGGAAAAACTTTTGGATCATGCGTCCTTACAGTCTTTTGGCGTTTCATATATACACCCTAAATCACTTTCTGGCCATAAGCACTGAATTCTATGACATAGAGT
Organism: Heliocidaris tuberculata; assembly: GCA_025618425.1. Taxonomy (NCBI): domain Eukaryota; kingdom Metazoa; phylum Echinodermata; class Echinoidea; order Camarodonta; family Echinometridae; genus Heliocidaris; species Heliocidaris tuberculata. Next base: position 47,579,840 of record CM046834.1, on the reverse strand, counting down.
TCAGTGGTCATAAGTATGTTGTGTTTGCAATCCAAACTATAATGTCATATGCCGAAAAAGGGCGTAGTCCCCTTATTATCTGTATCGTTCCGTCAGCTATATGTCGTGTCTTGACGGTTCTAGGACAATTACCCCCTGGAAAATAACCCCCCCAGGGACAACTAGCCCCCCCCCTTGTAAAAATTACTATGGTTTTACCGTAAAAACCATGATAAAACCATTGTTAAACCATGGTTTTACAATGGATGCTCATAATCCAGTGTTTTTAATCCATGACCGTGGTTAAACCATGGATGAACTTTGGGTAAACCGTGGTTTTACAATGGTTAATATACCGTGGTAATAAAACCATAGTGAAGCAGTGTATTACAGTGGTTAAATAACCGTGGTAATACAACCATGATTTCAACCGTGGTTTTACCAATGGTTAAGAAACAAAGGAAGTAATACAATGGTTCAACTATGGTAATAAAACCATGATTTAAACCATGGTTTTACCATAGCTGAATCACCATGGTAATATAACCATCATTTCAGCAATGGTTTAACCATGGTTACAACACCATGGTAGTAATGCCACGGTTAAAACAGTTGTTTTACCATGATGAAATACCATAGTTACTCATTTGAATATTTCATTTGCCTATTTGTGAAATTTTAAACAAAATTCAATACTTTAAGAAAAGTGAAAATGCAATATTATTGTTTTTCATAAATATCTATTATGAAATTAGTTGTGAGATATTTCATGAGTGAATTTTATTATGTCACTTTCCATATTTTCTAATAATAACAGAAACTGTAATTAACTAACAATTAATTACCACGTATAAGTAACAGATTCTCAGGTTGGTATGGTTGGTATATATAAGACTGAAACACAAAGGTAACTAGTGGCTATGGCGCAGCCATGATACTGCATTGTTATTTATGATGTTATAATTATTATGACTTGTGCTTGTTAGTAGTTTAAGTTTTAAATTAGCCATGTTATGTAATAACCAATTGGAACTTCCAACTTGAATTGCAACGGATGTACCATGGTTTCCGCCAGAACTTTACTGTGGTAAAACCATTGTAAAACCAAGGTTTTACTGTAGTTTTGACCATGATTTTATTGTGGTTTAACCATGGTGAAACCACAGTAAAAAACAAAACATGGATTTTATGGTGAGGTAAAACCATGGTTTTACAATGGATCCATGGTACAGTAATACCATGGTAAAACCATGCACTTACCATGGTTTTACCGAACCATGGATCCATTATAAAACCATGGTTTTACCGAGCCGTGAAATCCATGGGTTTTTTTTACAAGGGCAGTGAACTACATGTAGCATTAATAACAATGTAACCTATTAATTACTTATTCAATTCAATTTAGTACATTAATGCTGCTTCTATGTATGTGCTGAAATCGTGACTAAAGTATGCACCAGATTGCACCATTTAAAATGTAAAATTGTCAATTAAAGCTCCCTTCCACAGAAGGGGGGACACCCCCCTACCACACCTCCCCCCCCTTGCGATCCTGATCTCGGTCGCAACATGATCGATCGCCACGAAATTTTGCACGCACCTCGAGAATCACGTAAAAAACACAAATCCATCATTATTTTTATATAAATCTTTATTTTTTCATTTGATCATACATGTAAATATATATTTCTATTGATAATCAAGTAAAAAAAAAGCCTTGGAGATAAAATTTCAAAGCAAGAAGTTTTTTTCTTAACCTTAAAAATATTATTGCATAAGAAAAATTATGAAAGTGATTTCAATTCTTATTCTTTCTATTGTTTTACAAATTTTTAAGGCGTTTCTTAGTTTTTTAATCTTTAATTTCTTCGTTTTTTTAGGTCTGCTGTTTCAGAGTGTTCTCTGAACCAATATTCAGTTAGAATAGATAATTACAGCTTAAAGAGGAAATTATAGGCGATAAAGGAGGAACATGAGGAAATGCAATTTCCCAATCGTTTTGTACACAAAAACTCAGAAATTCTCCGTTTTCGAGCTGGCAAGAGGTCACAAAAGGTCACATGATTCAGAAACGCTATGACCGATTTTTGTAAACTTGGTGTCAAAAGATGGGCAAGACTTTAAAATAAAATTTCAGAAAGTGGCGTGGCATGAAATGGAGCGGTTCAAAATGCGTGGTGGAATTCGTCTAGAATTTTTGGAAATGCAAAAGGTGATCATTGCATATTTCCCTATCTCCTGTGACATCAGTTTTATTATAGAGAATGAATCCTACCAATGATATTTCATGCAGTCCTTCTATCCATCATTCATTGTCATATAAAACAACAAAAAACACAAAAGCCATGGTCCAGATCAAACTCTGGATCTGGTCACAGTTTCCCTATAATGAATGAATACCTCTGACCTTTAGAGGTAAATTACATCACTAGAATTCATAAGAATGATTTTGAAAGAAGCTATTTACATTTCCTTTCTTGATCTCATTTGACAGTGTCAGAAAACTTATTCCTCTCCTATCTTATACGATATAATACACCATTTGTTACTAGAATAATGGTAAATAGGTGATTATTATCATTTGAAGTACATAAAAACAAATTTTGCAACATCAGCGATTTCATTAGCAGTTAGTCAATATATTCTGATATTGATGTAAATGAACAGGCAAAAATTCTCTAAAGACAAAAAAAAATGGATGTTGTATAGAATCCTACACATGCAGGTAATAATTCATCTGCAGACAAACATATCAAAATAAGGTAAAAAAAAAAAAAAAAAAACCCAAACAACAGCTGCATAAAACTCAAATAAAACAAAGTACATAAATATTTCTCTCCTCAACAATGTCATGAGAACCAACCATTCCCTGTACAGATTTCAAAGTCTGAATTCCTTGACGATGATTATGTCTAACAACTACTCTTCAATAATCATTTCTATGCATCTCTGACCCTTTAGAAATACATTTTTCTCTTTCATTCCACTGACCCAAGTGAATACAATATATTGTCAGATGTGACCATCTTCATCTGTTGTCTGGTTTTGGCAGGTATTCACTCTCAGTTTGATGTCTCCATAAATCAACAGTTGTAGTTGAACTTCATCTTGATTAGGTAGCGCATATGTACCTGTGCAACATCATAGACAATGTATCTGAAAAGAGACTGGAGTTAAGGAAGAACTTTATTCAATAACAGAAGAAATTGCATAACTGGTTTAGAATTCTGCAGTTGTAGATGAACAATGGGAACTTAGCTTGATTTTAGCATATTGCTTGGATTAAACTCAGAAAAAAATCAGGATGACAGATATCATAACACCATAATAACACCAATTATCAGCGGATTACCGACCCGTTTGTTTTGAAATACCAACAGACTTCTAGCTCTGTGCGTGCGGGCGGTCATCACATTGGCAAAACAAGGAACCCAAATTTGTACCTCTATTTTGGTGATTTATGAGCTAAAACTTCCCACATAAACTAATTTGATTGTCTGAAAAGAGAGGCACAGAGATGTACATCGCTGATGCTCTTAGCAGAGATTTCATTCCTGAGAGTGAAGATGATGAGGAGAGCCAAGACATAGCAGTATGCATGGTAGACTATCTTCCATTGTCTCCAGCTAGACTAGATGAGTTGCAGAAAGAAACTCTAGCAGACCCTGTGCTTTGTAAGCTGATGGAAAGAGTCAAAGAAGGCTGGCCTGAGAGACGTCAGGATGTAGACGCAGACATCAGACAGTACTGGCAGTACAAAGATGAGATCACTACTGAATGTGACCTGCTCTTCAAAATGCAGAAAGTGATCATTCCTAGCAAAATGAGGAAAATGATGCTAGTAAAACTCCATCAGAGCCACCAAGGAGTAGAAAAGACCAAGAGACTGGCAAGAGATGTGTTGTTCTGGCCAGGGATGAATGCTGAAATTGCAGAGACAGTTGAAAGATGTGATATCTGCAGCACACACAGAGCCAGTAACCAGAAAGAGCCTATGCATAGTCATGATATACCTGACAGACCATGGCAAAAAGTTGGAAGTGATCTGTTTGAGTTTGCTGGGTCTACTTACCTTATCTTGGTAGGCTATTATTCCAACTACTTTGAAATCATCAAGCTGGCAAGTACGTCAAGCAGAGCTGTGATCACAATATGCAAGCAGCAGTTTGCACGACATGGCATTCCTGAAGAGATGATATCAGACAATGGCCCTCAGTATGCCAGTGCAGAATTCCACCAGTTCTGTGTCGAATATGGATTGACGCACACAACATCTTCTCCAAGATACCCGCAGTCCAACGGGAAAGTAGAAAAAGCTGTGCAGATAGCTAAGAACCTCTTGAGGAAGTCAGCAGAAGAGGGTGAAGATGTTCATCTAGCTCTTCTGGCCTACAGAAATACGCCAGGAGACAGGCTGCCATCGCCTGTACAGATGCTGATGGGCAGAAGGACCAACACCACGCTTCCCATTTCGAGCAGACTACTTGGACCACAACCTGTGCGTCAAGAGCTCCTGCTGGAGAGAAAGAAAGAATTGCAACAACGACAAAAGCAGTTCTACGACAAGGGTTCCAAAGATCTGTCAACCTTGCAACCGGGTGAGAGAGTCTTGTACCAAGACGGTAAGGTGTGGAAACCAGCAGTCGTCATCGAGAAAGACAAGTCCCCTCGTTCGTACATCATTGAAGGGGAAGGAGGAAATCGCTATCAACGAAATAGACGTCATCTCCAAAAGCGACCAGAGCGTAAACAAAGTCTCTACGTCGATGACCACGAGGACAGCAGGATTTTGACAAATGCAACCAACGTGAGCGAACCATGGCATGAGCGTGAACGCCGCTATCCTCTGAGAGCACGAAGATGCCCTGTTAGGTTAGATTTGTAAATAGTAACTGTACAAGTATACAGGGGTAGAATAAACCCCTTTTGTACAGTTTTAGAGTGTTGGGTAGTCCACCCCTTCACTCATGTTAGTTTTATAGTAGTATAGTTAGACATGTATTGCATGTTGTGTTATAAATAGTCGGTTTAGTATTGTGAGAGTAAACGTAGGAAAACTGTGCTATCTCAGAGGCAGAATAATCCTCTAGTGCAGTTAGAGTAACTGATAGTCCACTCGGTTACTCATTTTCATGTACTAAGTGTTGTGTACTAAGTGTTGTATTAAGCTGATTTTGAAATAATTATTACTCAAGCGATGTTGACCAAGCATTGAATTGAAAAGTGATCAAGAAAGTTCACTACAGCAGCAAGCAAGTTTGAACACTGAAGAACCTGGGGCCTGTTTCTTGAAACCAACGACAAGACAGTCATAACTTTATCCGCCAACTACGGAGATGTCCATGATCTTCCTAAACTGTTTCACGAAGAGCTAACTAGCTAGACATCTCGTGATATCGATACTATCGGCGAGAATAGGAGCCGACACGTAGCCTTGGTTGCAATTACACTATATCATTAAAAGCTAAATTTAACTCAACTGCAAATATTTGAATGAATTAGGGAATAAAAGAAAATAGAAAATGTAGAAGGGTATAATAGATGCCAAATAATTTTTAAATAATTTTTAAATTATGTAAATTACATGATGGATTCGCTTGTAAAATGAAAAATATGAGTGATTGGTTTCATGATCGGTGAACCAGTTTTACGTTGGATAGGTACCCCCCGGATGTCGTGATTTGATAGTTTATAAAAATAAACCCATATATTTTCATTGTAATAATAACATGCTTTGAATGTTTTACATAATGTTTTTGGGCTTGAGTATGATATGGAAATTACAAAAATATTCATATCATAAGTTTAAACACGTATATTTCAAAGTATTCATTTTAAAAATCGTTGATATAATCTATGTTTACACTGATATGGGTCTGAAAACCAGAGAATATGCTGTTGACTATGGCTGGCCTACCGTGTCATATTACAGTTCCCTCGTCGGATTTTAGTTCACCAAAGAAATCTTTATAGAAATCATTTACGAAGATCGCCCAATTATTTGTTTTCACACAAAAAGCACTCTTGTAATTATTATATAACATGTGATTTTCAAGTTTATTATTGTAGCACGTCATTTTTCATGCTAATTGATCAGATATGAAGGACCCATATCGTAAAATAGCTTTGCAATCAGAAGTTTTTTGACATAAGACATAAGAGTTATGAATTTATATTTTTTCTAGATTATAATACCTCCCAAGTTCCCATTGCTTATCAGTAAGGCTTGTATTTTTTTCTTGCCCAATGTTTATTTGTCAATAGTTTTTTTTTTTTTTCCAGTTTCCAATGATGGGATTAATTTGACAAGTTTTGGTTTAACTTTTTTTTTTCAAATCCCACCACATTTTGATACAGGCCTATCTCCTGTCAGTCTATTATTGTTATCGTTTTTATTATGGTTTTTTTTTTCATTTGAAAAAAAAAAGTTCCTTTCATATTGAAATGACCTCAATTAGACTGTTGTTTATTTTGTTGTTTTTTTTTCTTGATTTTTATCCATTAGAAGGTGGAAAGAGTGTTGATTCACTAGAGTTAAGTGGAGACAAGCCTTGAACAAAAACACTATGTATTTTATATAATTTTCATAATATAAACATGGATAAATTCCAGATAAAGTGAATGCGTAGAAAGAGTTGCATACAAGTACATGTATGTAGTGTCACTTTTTGCCTACCATAATCTACCCAATAAATAACATGTGATGGCGCTGTACGTCGACTACAAAAGATATGACAGGGTTGGAGGCGTCAAAAGTCCTTAGTCAGGAAGTTGTCATGCATCTTGGTAAAGACGGCTTTGTGAAACACGTAGCGGACAACTAGAGAACTAGCGCTGACTTAGTCAAGAACTTAGACATATGACGGTTTCGAGAAACAGGCCCCTGGACTGAAATGAAACACTAACACCACACCACAAACTTTGGACTGAACTGGAACTTTAATTTTAAGTTCATTATCACATAAATTTCGAATTATATTGTTCTAGATTTGATAGCTAAATATGATAGATATACCAGGTACTATAATTGCATTTCTTCATGAAAAAAGGGGGATGTAATGATATGACTCAGCTGAGTCTGTGTTAGGAAAGTTAATAGCGCCACCTTGTGGTGATAATGCCATATATGAGAGATACGTTTTTCATACGATGTTTTGGATCCAGAGGAGAGTCATGTTGTCATGCCTGTTAAGTGCGAGTCGAACATTAAAGTTTCTATAAAGCTTATAACTCGATGTCGAGCTTATTACAGAAATAAAGTAGATACTCCATTTTACTGTCTTCATAAAAGAAATGTTGGCTGCAGGGTTGTCACCAGGGACTTTTTAGTGGTGGAAAAAAAAAAATTCGCCACAACGTATGACCTGTACCCGACTCGCGAGTCTGGTACTAGTACGAGTAATACATTGTGGTGAAGATCGGTGTCGCTACACAAGGGCCGATTTATTTGACAGTGAGTTACTTACGGGCGAGTTTTCTCGAAACCCGAACATGTGCAAATCAGCTGATTGCGACATTCCAGCTCGCTCAGAAATGAGTACAGTGTGTAGTGATTTGATGTTGGGCATGCATGCACGGGTACGGGTACGTGAAGAGTTAATACGTAAATATGATTCGTATTTGGGAAGGAGCTGCGCTGCGCTAGTGGCTGTGTATTCTTCGCGCGGTTTCATGTAAATTTGCTTATGCGTACGTATAATTTTTTCATTGAATCTGCTGGCTTAAACCACAATGCATGTTCGTAGATCTAAATCGTAGTATTTTTTCTTTGTCAGTGGGGAAATTAGTGCCGGGCGGGCGGATGTGATATTGCATTGAGTGCCGGTCAGAAATTTTGAGTGGTGGAAGGTTCTGACCGGCGCCGACCACCGTAGTGACAACGCTGGTTGGCAGGAATATGTAGGGCTGTAATTTTAATACAGGAATTGGGTAGCTTAGCGTAATGTAGTGGCACGAAAGGACTCGTCCGGAACGCAAAATATATACAATTGAAAAATCATAATTTTATTGCATTAAGGTAGAAACATACAACTGAGACTTAAAGCAGGTAAAATACCTCTACTACCTAGATAAGGCTTATTATCATTTGTATGAAGGGTTTTCAGGCGACCAGAAAAATTGGCGTATCTCATGGTTTGCGCAAAAGTTCCCGGATGACCGTGCAATTCTAAAACAATATCTCATGGTTTGTGTAAAAGTACCCGGATGACCGTGCAAAATATCTCCATATCTCATGGTTTGGGGTGCGCGTGACACGTAAAAAAGTGAATATGCGCTTAAATATGCAAAGGTTAAGACAATGGATGTATGCACGCAGCTCTTGCAAAATGCTTGGGTAAGGACAAAAATGTTTTTCTACCTGTGTTTTATGTCAAAGTCAATACAGAAACATAAGGACATGTAATGGTGAAAATTGAGGAACTAGGTATCATACAATTAATAATAATAATATTGAATGGCTTTTCTTTCGTGGGACACAAGGATATATCGTACTCGCTTTGAAAATATTTCACTCGTCGTGCCGACTCGTGAAATATGCTCATAGCTTGTGCGATATATCCTTGTATCCTACTCAAGGCCATTCAATATTATATAAATATTACTAAAAATATCGGAACGAATACGACAAAATCGGACTGGTTGGCAGGTATGTGTTTTGCACCAAAACGAGTATGATTGTGACAAAGAGAAGCCAGCAGGGCTAACTGAAAAGGATACTCATTGTAGAGAAGGCTGGTATTGTTGATTTGACTATCGCTGCCCTTCCCCATGGGAACCTGCAGATTGTCTTCAATGGTAACCAACCCAAATGGATCTGGACAAGTACGTCCCAGACCTGTTTAAAAAAATCAGTCAAAAGCTAGTTATGAAGGTACTATTTATTATCAAATTATATCTAATTGGTATTTAGTGTAAAGGGCAGCCGAAAGATAATCAAGATAGAAAATACAAAGTACAATTCTCCAAAATTTAAAATCTAGAGAAAATTTTTGTAAGTTTCATATTTGTTTTCTAAAACCTTTTTTCAATAAGACACATGAAACAAGGAGTAATAGAAAAAGCCTAAATCCCCTTTTTACAGACATGCTCTAAACTTAGCAATGTTGAAACATTTTGGAATAAATACACACATTATTCAAAGGTGGAGACTTTTCAAAATGATGAATAGTACCATACTATTGCTGCACATGCAACATTATAAAAATAAATGTATTCCAAAGCCAAGACTAGCCACAAATATTACAGATTTAAAAGCTTCTATCTATCAAATTTTGAGGTTTTTGGGAACACAATGTAACATTTTCAAATTCTACTTTTATGTTGGCAGCTGTTCAAGAAATAGACAAAAAACATATGGCACATTTATTGCATTTAAGATGTATAATATCAACTGCCACTTGTTTTACTATCCTCACGCACTTTTTTAAAAATACAGTGAAACCTGCTTTAGAAACACTAGGGCCCGAATTCTCAAAGGAGGTTTGGTTTAAACCATGGTTTAAACCCCCTCCTGGGTTTTTTAAAGGCATTGATTAACTTTGCCCAGGATTGAAAAAAAAAATCACTGTTCCAGCTAATGCTGTAATCATAATTGCAAACATTTAGCTCAGACAGGAATCGCCTGAGTTTTATAAGCAGATCGGTCGTTTATATATCAAGATATTTACGATTGAACATTGATGTCGGGATAGAGTACCACCGAACCCTAAAGAACTCTTACGGTTGGCATACATCGCTCTATCACAGAATACCGTACGGGCTGGAAACCCGCTCTGAAATCGTCAAACGCTGGTGCTTGGTTTTTGTGACTGCAGCGCAGCGAAGAAGCCGAGCGACTTGCGCTAGCGATTGATCGCGATTTTCTCTTTTTTAGGATAGTAAACGGGTTCCATTTTCTCTCATACTTTCACATATCCTTAATTATATATGTAGTTAGAGGACTGCAAACAATTCACTGGCATTTGAGCTGATTTTACAATTTTTCACAAAGTTAATCAATCACTTTAAGCATACATGCGCACAGAATATGATCCAATCATATATTTTCTTTGAACGCACGCATGGGTAATGTGCGCTTATTTACATTTATTTTAAGTATGCTTATGGAGGTTTAAACCTTACCTGTGGTTTAAAACTCCTTTGTGAATTTTGGGCCTAGGTGTCTACATGAACCAAACTTTAATTTCCCCTTAAACGGTGTTTTTCATTGAAGCCTGTAAACATCAAAGGAACCTGTACACAGAGACCACCTGACCTGCATATAACACAACTTAACTTGTCTACCTTGAGCAGTCTTTATATACAGGTTTCACTGTATGAACAATGACAATGTTGAAATCTTTCTTATTCCCTTTGAATCTGGTTTCATACCTTTAGTACTGTGTTTGCCTGCAGGTGGTTTGGACATGCCCTTAGCCCCTCTAAGTTCATACATATCACCAAGTGCAACATCTGAGAGAAGCATAAGACCAATGTTACTGCTGGCATTTGCATAACAGTAGTTGGCGCTCTTTGTAACCATGTCAGCAAAGTAGATACCCTTGCCAAACATGTAGCCAGTCTGGGTGGATAAGGAAATCATGAATAAATGTCAATTCTATTCAATATTATGGTAAGAAAGACAGTATATTCACCATCTAATATATTGTGCAACTCACTTTGAATTCTGAATAACTGATTTTGTTTAAGAATATCGGACATCGGTCAACTATTTGTAAGATCTGACTTTGAATGATCTTAGTTTTGGACCCATTTCATTTGTAAATAAAGTCAAACCTGTTCTAGCTACTACTTACATAAAGACCAACAGTCTATCCATTCAATAAAGACCACCATTTATGTTACAGTAGATCAGCGTTTTTCATGGATACATATCAAATGGAACAATTTTAGACCATCTGTCAATAAAGACAGCTTTTCTTGTTTCCCTTGAACAGATACCTATTTTTATTCCCTTGGCTTACTTCAATCCAGTAATAGCATTGAGAGTGTTGCCAGAAAATTATGAATAACCAGTGCCCTTATCTGGCATGGAAGGTTACAGGATTCAAACTTACCGCTGGGGCTTCTGGAGGTGCAATCCTGAGCCCCTGAGACAGGATTCCTCCAAAGTTGGTTTTACGAGAACCATGCCATAGCAACTGTCTGTTATGGAGCTGTTTGAAAGGCTTGTACCTTGCTCCTTCACCTTCTCTATCAATCCTGAAGACCTCTTCAACTGACAGGCGATACCAGTTGTGTGTAGCAGCATGGGTGTTGGCTGTGTACTCACTAATCAACTTGAACTCATCACTCTTCTTATCAACCACCTATAACAGACATAAGACACAGCAAGAAAGGCAATAACATCTAACTCATTTTGTACATGAACTGCACAATAACAGAAATCAATACTTATCAACTGACAAATGGATAAACTTCAAGTAATAAGTGAATTTCTTACAGCATAAATTATATGTCTACGATTTCATACTGTCTTGTAAGAGCCTGAGGAGCAGCCATCTCCATATTGCTCAACACAGTGTCAACATTATTCTCTTTCTCAGCAGAAAATATTTACATCATGGTACATACCTCCATGGGACATTTCAGTTTTCTATAGTGAACATCAATGGGGTCTTCAGCGGCGTCTCCTGTTTCTTTCAGCATGCTGTACGCTATCTCAATATCTAGAAGACTGTCCAACATCTGAGTCTTAGCCTGAGGGTGAGAGAAGTTTAACAAGGAGCATAACACTAATAAATTTGCAGTAGTCAGGTCTGTTAAGCCCATATTTTTGAGTTTTGGGGACAGAGTTTACAAAAGCACCAAACTTTGCAGATGTACTTGTTAGGACAATATCTTTTTTTTTCCCACAGGATCCATCCAATCAAACCACACCTTCATGCAAAATTATGCTAATTTATGCGATTTACACGCATTAATTCAGTAAGTCCACTGACATGATGGTAAATATCAATGGCTTAAAAATGTTCCAAACTTTCTATATGTATTTCTTGTGGCAATAGCTTTATTTTTTCCCACAGGACCCATAGAATTAAATCTCATCTTTATGCAAAATTCTGCTAAAATATGCCAATTATCAAAGTGCTTGAAATTGTACCAAACTTTCTATATGTATTTGTTGTGCCTACAGATTTATTTTTTCCCACAAGACCCATCTAAATAACTCACATCTTCATGCAAAATTATTGAATTACATGTATCCAAAGTGTTAATGCCATTCATATTGTACGTATATAAGAGCTTAAGCTCTTCAATACGTACAATATTTGCATTAAAATCAAGAAATATACTCTGAAAATTGCAGTTTACCATTGTTATTTCATTTACCTGACCTTGTTTACCAGTGAGTATCAAATTAGAATTGCTGGTATAGTTAGTTATTGATATACCACTGAAATTTTTGTTTTATGCATTAATATGCATAAATTATAATCAAATAGTTTTAAAGTAAAGGAATATTCTCAGAATATCACACCTAACATAGTCATTTCATTAACCTGACCTTATTCACCCATATGTTACAAACTTGAGTTACTTGTATAGTCATTTCTTGATATGTCATTGGAAATGTGCATTATGCATAAATATGAACAATTATAATAAATTACCATTAAAATCAATAAACATTACAATATCATTGCAATCATTAATGTTATTTCAATCTAACTGATCGATCTCACATATGTGGTAGAATATGAAGCCTTTTCACATTTATTTTTGTAAGTATATCATAGAATATGTGTTATATGCATAAATTAGCATACATTAACACTAAAATAAAGCAAAATGAATTTGATGACTTCATCCGATTCACCTGGATATGAAAAAAATACGAAACTAGTTTTTATATTTCCAGACAAATAATTGAATTTGTGTTTTTTGCCTAAATTAGCATTTTTAAATAAGGTGCCATTCACCATTTCGTGGCACCCTATCTAAAATGAACGCTTTTAATACATATGACTCACAGGCAAAAAATTCCGCTTCTGTAAATTCTGTCCCCCAAATTTTGTTAACAGACCTGACTAGCAGGGAATAACACTACTTATCATGTCAATGTTACTACACAGATGAAGCTAGATAAAAAAAAAAAAAACAATTCCTTCTTTCATCCTATTAAACACTCTGATTGAAACATGATCAAATGACCAAAGTGGGGCTACATTATATAATGAAATTATTACATCTCTTGAATATCATCTTCTATGGCTAATTCCTATTGACTTAATATGCTAATACATGTATTTGGTCCAGCACATACTAACAATTTTTCGCCCTTGCATGAATTAAATATACTCAAAGGCTGAGTGACAAAAGACGTGTAGCTGGGATTTTTGTTCAAAAGATTTTCTCTAATAAAATAATGGGCCAAACTCACACAATAAGCACAGATTATGAGTAAGGTATAAGTAGAAACCATTACAACTGCAAGAGATCAATACTGACCTGTATGATATCCAGGGAGTCAAGAAGTGGAATAGATTTCAGACCAAAGTTATGAGGAATGAGTGTGTAGAACTGATTGGATGCATCTAAGATGGATGACTTTGTAGCCTTGTCTGTCACCAACTAAAAATAGTAAAAAACCAATCAATTATTTCTTATTTTACCATTCTAAAATTAAAAACCCACAATGTACATGTGCATGTATACCAGCATCAGGAGCCAGAATCCAATTACTACCCGCAATCAAAATACATGAACCATTCACATTTTAAAGTGAAATTTCAAATCAACTTCTATAATTAACTACAATGAGCTATAATGCTTCAGATATAGACAGGAACTGGAATGTTTTTCTATCCCAGTTCAGTTGGAATTTCTGTATGAAGTTTAAATTTGCAGAGTAGTATCTTACAATACTCTCTTGATACTAGTTTAAAGCAACAGTCAATCATATCTAAGTTATGAAAATCAATACTTTCTAGACTGCTCTGCCAAAGATGGTTAATTCATTTCAAAAGGCGTTTTAACTAATCACAGTTAACAAAAAAACTAGGTAGAAAAAATAGAAACAATAATTATAAATGTAAATAGCTTAATATGGAATATAATTATCTCAAACATGGAATCTTTCTTTCATGTATTTATATGTATATCTTTGATAGGAATGGGATAGGTATGCTGTTACCTTCTGCAGATCAGTGAGTACTCTGTAAGCATCCTCAATCTGCTTCTTAGACAGTTTTCCTAAAGGCATCTTTTCCAGATCAATCTAAGAGAAAGAGAAAAAACAATGAACTACAACAAATTATAACACTGCAAATGAACCAAATGATGACCAGGGTACAACATAATACACTGTTATACTATACTATTCATCAAGAATTAATTGCTATACAATAAGTTATTTACATTATCATTATCTTCATGCAAATACAAATGATTTAATCCTCATTCTTTGAGCAAAAACATCTGCAGAGAGAAAGAGAGAGGGGTGAGATCTTCTTCTTTTTTTTCAAACAAAAGAAAGACATGCTTTCAACAGTTTTTTTTTTAAATTTGTAAAATACCTAGGCCTAATGTTATTTTTCATTATGAATTAAAAGTAACATTTTCTGCCTTCAACATTAAACATTACTAGCGGCGCCCGTGGAAATCCACGGGATTCGAACGTAAAAAAATGTAGTGAAAAATGAGTTTCAAATTTTGGTTTATTAAACTTATATTGAATTCAGCCACCCGCCCCCGCTATCTACGCCCATGCCTTCAGCATATGAATATACTCGATTAATTCTTCAACGGATATATGTAGAATCTTCTCATACGGTAAGATAAATTTATCATCAAATTTTAACTGCAGTAATAATAATTATTAAAAAAAAGATGATAAGTAAACTGTTTCCAATCTTGAAATAAGCAGCTCTGTAAGGCATTTACTGCCGGACTCCTCCCCTGGAGTTCAGCCAGCCAACCCTTACAACAGCTCAGCCTCAGAGTGCTGGCGTTGCCGTGACAGAGTACCGGCTTTATATTGTAGAGAAGAATGCCATCAGTTTTTAACTAATTACGGAGAAAATAGGGACAAACAAAGTCCACAAATACTATACTGCAACTTTTTTGTTCTCAAGAATGTCACTCATGTCCAAAGTCAACCTTGGACATCTCCAAATAAGCTGCTCAGTTAGTCATTTACCCCTGGTCTCTCCGTGATCTCCTCCCCCCCAGTTCATATCACGCAGCCAAGGCTGCAGCGCTGATACTGCTCAGCTCACAGTGCAGCGCCGCCGTGATGGAGTCTAAAAGGAGAAGAATTCCATCAGTTGTTGACTAAATACAGAGAAAATAGGTCAAAGGAAGTCCGTAAATACAGTTTCTAACAGTTTTTTAGTTCTAAATAATATCACTCACGTCCAAAATCAACCTTAGAATGTACGTAGTACAGTGTCTTTGTAAGCTCGATCGGGAAACCATAGTCAACTATGTGTGTACAGTACATACAAATTGCATGCATGCGATATGCATCGTCGATCGCATCGCATTGCATCGCAGTGCGTGGGTGCTGCTCCTATGGTGTACTGATCACAAAGTGTACGATCAAACAATTGAATACATACCTACACATACCACCGAGCTCTATGGAGCCTGTGACACTATGGGACATACCCATGCCGTAATTATTTTCTTACGGGGGTTCCCCCCGGTAAGAGTAAGATTAGCAAGATGGCTAACGCGAGTCGTCTAACACGGGTCGCACAATGCAAGTTGATACTCATCGTGAACAACATTGTTCGTCACCTGCCATGCCGTGCCTGTGATGGGCCATATAAGGGAGGGTGCACGACTGACGACACCGCCGTCGTGCAAGGGATCCATGCGGAAAGCAGCCGTTCCTTCGGCCTGCCCGTCCCCCCAAATCTCCCCAAATCACGTTTAGGGACATCGACGGCGACGACGGGGTCCGCGTGGCACGCGGAATACGGGAGACACGGGCCGTGGAATTATGCCACCGATCCCGCGCAACGGCGAGGGCGGACACGGCGGAGGAAAAATGTTTTTGCGACCACAAAAAACGGTTTTGAGTATTAATATATAGATTACCTATACAAGGCATTTTAGTAGCAAAATAAAAAGCCGTATTTTGCACGCTACTCCGAATCCGTTACCGGAGGGGGCAATACTTTCCATATTGCCCTCTTCCGGGTTTTCCCCATAGACCACTGTACTAATAAAGAGGGCAATATTTTGCCATATTATTTATATCAAAGTGCATACGCGCAGTATTGTGTACAAGTTTAAGTGTACAAAGGCTTAAACAATGGATACGCACGGTAACAATTTACGTCACAACTGCTTGGCCCAGATTACATACCTGTATGAATACCCTGAAATCAGAAGTACTTGTCAGGCAAACAGATTTGTTTGCAATTGCTACAAAATAGGCATATACATGATATAGATATAATAATAATATTGGCTGGCTCTACTTTCTGTGAATATCGAAAATATTGCCCTTAAAAGAAACATATGGACCTTGTCTTTGACTCGGGGCAATATGATTCTGTTGCGGGCAATATATTTTGATATCCCCCTCAAAGCCATCCAATATTATATAAATGCATCTAGCAGTACCATCAACTATGACTTATCCAATATGACCTATTAATTCATTGTATGCACCCGGCACTAAAATAAATATGTAATTACAATTGAGTTGAAATAAAGAGAATTACCTCAAATTCCAGCATGGTTTTCTTCAGCTCCTCCAAGTCAAAAATCATCTTCATCAAATTTTGGACCTCTTTGGGTAGCTTTGATGTCTTCCCTGCACGTTCTTTACTGGATGTGATACGCTCCTCCTCCTACAAGACACAAAATACTACACATTACATTCATGATCACTGAGTTCAATACATCAATACTTTATAAGGTAGGTTAGAGGAATGCAGAGGCACATAATGATGCTGCCAGAATGCCAAGTGCACAGTGCTAAAAATCATCATTTTACTGCATAGCCAAAACATTAGGATATATCTCTACTATCACCATGAGTTGGATTACATTGTTAAATGTACCAATATTATTTACAATGAAAACTTGTGCATTCAGGATGCTGTTTTAATGCCACAGAGTCTCCATGAGCTACCTTATAACTTTGCTGCCAAAATTATATATACAAAGTGATATTGCAATAAGCTAGAAGTGAATGGCATGCACAAACTCCTGCAAAGTAGAATTTTTTTCTTCTAATTCTCCCAACAACCCTCTTTTAGCAAACCTCTTCATAGCTAATGTCCAGTGGGAAGAACTTCATGGGGTGCTTCACAGGGTTCTTGGCACCAAACTTGTTACCAGTCTTCTCCAGATATACAGCCTTGAAATACTCCTTAGCCCCAGCCAGGTTACTCCCATAGGAGTCTGTCTTGTTCCCTCCAATGGTGGTCCCAACTCGTCCCCATGATCTATACACCCAATGACTACAGAAAAAAGACAGAGTAAATCAAATTAATTCCATTTAATGTCATCTTGTTCAATGAAACATACAACTGTTTTAGCTTTAAAGCATTATTCGTCCAAAACCTAGCTCAAATGAGAAAAAATATACCACTTATAAAGTTCTAATACTATTACAATACAACTACTTCTGATGATAACAATGATAATAGTAAACTTTGTTAACTATTATATTTTAATTCTGCCATATTCATACAAGAAGAGAGCCTACCAAGATTCTATACTATTAAGTATTGATTTGGATACCTATAACAATTTAAAACGCATGTATTAAAATTAACATGTGTTTCAATGGGATGTCGGTGAACTTATACTTATGATGGTTTGATGAAACAATTTCATTTTTTTAATAACAATATGAGCAACACATTATGAAAACAATAAATAAAAGTAGTAAATTAGGTTCCTACTTTGCTTGCGTATCATGTTTGATGAGCTGTAATTTGTAGTAAGAATTAGTTCCACGGCTGATGTCTACAAGACCCAAAGTAGCACTGTATAATAGACCACTTTCCTTATATACATGTGTTGCTTGATAACCTGATAAATAAAAATAACTGATATAGATCAGATTAAACATATGAATTATAGAAACAAATAATAATAAAAATGAAAATGTATAGTTCTTGTATAGCACATATCACATTATGATATAATGTCCCTATGTGCTTCCAAAGCTTTGGATATTATCACCCAAGCTTTAGTTCTGGCAGCCTATTTATCAGCGCACAGTGCCTTTCAAGGAATAAATCCTGCCAACTTCAGATAAAACGCCTTGTCTAAGTACCGGGCAGAGATTCAAACCATCAACCTTTTGATTAAGTGATCAAGTGAACCTTTTGATTGAGAGTCAAGTGAATGAACCACTATATAGTCAAGGATTGTATTTCCGAACAGATTGTATTACCAAACGTGTACAGTTAAGCGCCTAAGATGGGTTTTCATACGCGTGGGATTACGCGTATGAAAACCACACTATTGAAACAAAGGTTGTGTCTTTTTTCCATAGGTTTCACACGTTCGGAATTACAGTACCTTTTTCAAGGGACCAAACGCCGCGTCGTTGGGAAGGGGTTCACTCGGAAGGGAATATCGTATTAAATCTACGTTGTCTTTTTAAAATTCCATCAACTTCTTTTTTTGTAGGACTTTGAGCATTCATTATATAAGTCTGACAGATATTCATTTGATATTTTATTTGCTATCGTTGATTTTCTGAAAAGTGTTCGGACACTGGATCCACCACCATACCACAATGCTCCCACAAATATATAGAGACATTGAAAAGGTGTTGTGAATGATCTGCAGAGGACATGCATTAATTTGGACATGAAATGTCTCCAAGCTATCATCCACATTAGACCATGTACATGTAGTAAACTTCAACCATATAGGCTATACACAGGTGCTATTACCAGAGAACAGTAATTGAATTGTGAAAAATTCTCAAAAATAAAATGTGGGCCACAGGAAGTAAAAGTAATTGGAAGTCGGTTGAGAACAAATTCACCCCCTAAAATAATTTGCTTTCAATAAAAACAAAAAACAAGTAATAACATGAGAGGAAAATCAGACATGAAGATCATACATCAATCAGACATTTAAAAAGAAACATATACATCAAACAATAGACTTGCAAGACAGATTTCCAAAAATTAGTATAAATCTTAAAGATAACAAAGTGACAGGACTAAAATTCAAAATATCATGTGTGTCAGTCTACATGACAGAATTGAAGTTTCTTATTATTCCACTCTCATTTCCATTCTGAAGCTGCTGAGCTCAGATAATGAATTCTGAGCCTGTGATACTTCTGACCTACTCCTCATCTAATTGGTCAAGTTACTTGAGTATCATCTAAAGCTCATGAATATTCATGACCTACCCTTTTATTCTGGAGGGTGGTGAGTAATGTGTGTGCACACCGGTAGAGTCATCAGGAGAGAGAGAGAGAGAGAGGGGGGACTCACAGGACTCACAATCATATATCCACTATCTTATTTGAGGAGAGGACTATAATATTGACGCTAATGATTATGCTTTCAGGAAATCACTGTATCTTCTTCAGCCTTCTTTTAAACCAGATTCTTAGTTCAAAAAGTATTCAGATGGCGTGGCATACATTTAACTCTTGATCATTTTTTTTTTGGTTTAATTCTGGGAGTAGCTGCAAACAGCTTCAGCGAGGCTCCAATGAAAAGGTACGTACATTTTTATCCTACCTTTTACATTTCCTTGTTTGTTTTATTGGCACATGAATACCCTGATCGTTCATATTAACCCATTGGATGCAATTTGAATTGGTATTACATGAATTTCCCTAATAATTAAGCCTGATACTAGCTGAGCACCACACAAGACAATCACAGGTGATATTTTCCTCCTGCAATATCCATTTTAGATCCATTAGCACGTGAAAAAATAATTTGTATACAGCTAGAAAGTATAAAATCAACCTCAGAGAATTTTGTCTGGTATTCTATAGGTCAACAGTTAATGAGTATGAAGGAAATAAAGGATAACATGAAAATGCTCACGTGGAACCGAACTCCGAGTTTGGTTCCGCGCGATCCTTTATTTTGGCGAGCGCGTACGGGTGCATCAAGTAGTCTACCCACTAGTCGCTTTTACGCTTATAGAGAATGTAATTAAAATTGCAATAACTCTTTATAGAATTAATATTTGAAGCCCATATTTTGAATACAATATAACGACATGAAACCTCTAACATACAGAGCAAAACTATTTTTGGTGATTGGTACCCTTTAAAAGCTATGTCATTGAAAGATATATGATTAAGACAAGAACATTTGGATTCCTTCCCATGTCAGTGAAGTCACTCAATATTTCTGTGCTCATGAAAAAAAAACTGCATCGAGCTTTGTTAGATTACCAAATTACTTTTTATAACTAGCAGGCTACTGCTGTTATGACATTTAATTGTAAATCAATGATGCCTAATTATAGCAAATTAGATGAAAGTTCATCAACCCTGGTTTAGATGTTTAAATCAAAGCTACACTCATACGTCACCACATCCCACAACATCCTCATTTTGGAAAGCGCTCGATAAGAGGTTTTACATGAAAATATAACTACATGTATTTCATCTAAGTCTCCTGGAAAGTCTAAGTGAAACATTAGATCCGTCATCAGGAACTACCTTGACAGAAACTTGCAAATATCTGTGAACTTATCTATTCCATTCGTATACTATTTCACTAACGAATTGTAAAGGTACAAAACATATTCCAGATGTAGGAATCTGATAAACTAGTACTAGAAATCAATGACTGTTTATGAGGCTTTTTCATGTGTATATTGACAAGATAAAATTCTTCATACACAAGGCATGGTCTTTAATATTTTTGAGCAATATTTGTGAGTATTTGAATAAAAAGTTGTACTTGCACAGCCCTAAAATAAAATTAAAATTTGGGGGCAATTTTTCTTACATCCATATATAAATATGAATAGGCCTAAAATCTTAATTGTTGACTACAACAGCAAAAGTGTTGCAGAAAAAAATTATACATGTAGTCATCTGTGATGACAGACCTGACATGTTAATAATGCAATGTAACTTGCTGTTATCTTTTTTCATATAAATTAAATGGGCATTATCTTTTGGTGTTCACATGTTTTTGTCAGCAATATGTGCAATATGTTAAAGTTCACAATTCGCCATAAAAATTTCTATGATTTCCCCTGAAAGTAATGAATGAATTACAATTCAGCATATTCTAGAAATTCTAGATAATTTGAATTTTGGATGTATGATTACAATTTAGTCTCTATATCATATATCTATATTTCAGTTTTTACAACTTCATACCATAAAATAATTTTCATTCTTTGCAGAGAAATATTAATTTTTCTAAATTTTCAAAAATAAATCACATAATTTGCTTTTAAACAATTCTTGAAAGGGGAATTCATACATGTACATGTTGGCCATCTAATATAAAAAAAAAATAATATAACTTTAATCATAACACTTGAACATGCAAGTGTTGGTAAAAGTGATTTGAAAGTGGAGGATAAAGACAAAGAAGAAGACACTTTGTTTTTATCACAGCAGCTTTAGTAGGAGTGGCCATTTCCAGAAAGACCGGGGATTAAGAGAGATGAGAAGTGTGGCCTGCTGAATGTCATGGACGCTTGCATTTTGTTGATAAATCTGATACTTCCATCTAAGCCCGGCACGTACAGTGTGCCATTTCAAACAATTACTGCCCTTTGCTTTGATCTGAGAGGAAGATACTGATCAGATGAAAGAGGGTTCATGATTAAGGGTTCTTGTGTTCCTACTCGTAGTGATTAGTAAGGGGTGGGAAACATGATATGAATTTTGTTGTCATACCTTGATTAAGAATTTATTGGTTTAAAAACAGATGGTGAACTATTTTGTTCCGACAATTTATAGAATGTGTATTTCTTTCAAGAATTTTGTCAGATTTCTTACAACTAATCACCCCTGGATAAAGAAGGAAATATTGAAAATTTTGCTGAATAGGATAAATACTGAACTTGGATTGCTATCCAACTTGTTCAGTTTCAGTGTAAAGCCAGGTTATTTGCTGAACATTCTCAATTAGCAAGTGTGTTACATACTATTGAGTGTATATAAGATGAGCCATGAATGATGAATCTTTCACACTAGAAACACACATCTCGATGAAGTAGGAAACACATCATATCTTTGAATTCCAACTATAGTCCTGTAAGTCCCTGATGACTAGGGTCAGTTCATTATCAAGCTGACCATCAATCAAATTCTATTCACATACCAGGACAGCTTTCTTCACTTTGTACTAGGCATCAAATTCCATTTTCCTATTCCTAAATAGTTGGAAATTCTCTTCCAGTTCACTATGGGAATAAGAATCTTCCATCTTTAAAGTGTGGACTCCCCATGGGATTACTGGATTGGCTTACCTAAAGATGTGAGCTCAGTGCTTCAAATATTAACCCAACAGAAGGGTGATGAGCCTCCAAATGAAAATTATTATAACAATTTCAAGTAGAAACTCCTCCAGCTTATGATAAATTCTTATCAGAGATGGGAGGTAAAGGTAATAACCTATATCTGAAGGTACAAGGATGTATGCATGAAGAAGAAGACATGAAATTTTAGTTAAATCAACAGTCATTTGGATTCACCTACCTCCTTCTCTCTTTACTTCAGAATTCATAACTATTCTTTAGAATTCATGACTAGGAAATCAGTACAACAAAATTTGTTTGCTTGCTCATCTTCATGATAATTCTTTCAAGGAGATTTCAATGAAGGAAAAAAACACATAAGTGACACATTGGCCAACAACTCTGATTTGAATTTCCATTTCAAGTTTGAAAAATTAAACAAACATTATTAGACAAAAAATCTTTCTGAAAATGGCTGGTTATAATTTGCAGTCCCTTTCCAGCACTCTATCAATGACATGTATGTTGAATATTTGAGTCTTTTATTAAAATAAATTTCTGTTTCTATTTTAGAATAATTGATTACATGGTGTTAATCCTTCGTGATTCATGTTTGTCTATCCTCTCAGAAACACAATAGAGAGCCATTCTTCAGTTTTTATATTGACACAGTGAATTAGAATTTTGAACCTGGGGCCCGTTGCACAAAACTTGCGTTTAATCGCAACTCCTAAAAATCAAACGCAAGTCCTTAATGCGCACTTCTGATTGGCTGAAAATAAAGTTACGTTTGATTTTTCTGAGTTGCGTTTAAACGCAAGTTTTGTGCAACGGGCCCCTGGATTGGAATACAGAGAGGGAAGCCCCCAAAAGTACCAGCAACTCATCACCTGTGTGATGCTAAATACCATTTTCTTTGGTATTTTTCAGTGACCAGTGATAAACAAAGTGATTGTGCATGACCTTGCCATAGTTTTAATGACCTTTTTGTTTAACACATTATTCATTTTTGGTCTTCACATTGGGAAATGGGAACTGAAATTTGTGAACTCTATTCCATTAAAAGCAAAGAATGTAATGACACAAAGAATGGAAATGCAGAAGAAGAAAGCTGCAAAGAGAAGTCGGACATATTATCAAAGTTTACTGTGTGAGTTTGTGTCCTTGATATTGCAAGGAGCAATGAACTATCTCGGCTGAAAAAAAAATGCTCTCATAAATTACAGTTTTGCTCTAGCAATAGTAGAAAACAGGTGCTTTCCAATCAATTTACCAACGGGGAATTAAAAGTATACAGCTGAGATTTATTACTTGAGCATAGTCCAAATTCATTTACAAATCAAATTACAAGTGAACCTAACCTAACAGAATGAATTTCTGTGAAAAGAAAGGGGGGAAAACACTTGGGTAAAGGGTATATACATTGACAAACAAACCAATTTCTCCACTTTTAATTTTCCCAAACAAAAACTGAATCCTGTTACAAGTTTCTTCTCTATTTAAGCCATATAGG
The DNA here is from genome assembly GCA_025618425.1 of Heliocidaris tuberculata. Classification (NCBI taxonomy): domain Eukaryota; kingdom Metazoa; phylum Echinodermata; class Echinoidea; order Camarodonta; family Echinometridae; genus Heliocidaris; species Heliocidaris tuberculata. Next base: position 47,555,962 of record CM046834.1, on the reverse strand, counting down.
CATCTCTGAAAGAATATATTAATACTATGCTACCCTTGAACTGTATTTGCTGTCCACATCCAACTTGATTATTAAGTGCTGATAGATGCAGCATTTTTTCACCTTTAAGAATGGCCCCGTTTCATAAAACTTGTTATCAATAACAACTGCCTCATTTCTATGACAAATTTGCTCTCAGCCAATCGGATTCAAGGATTTCAGTAGCTTATAACAGTTATTATAATTTGTTATTGATAATAAGTTTTATGAAATGGGGTCCTGGGGCAGTATTCAAATTAAAATGTGCATGAAGTTAGCATCTTACTTAGCATTTGGATTGGCTCAGTAAATTGGCTTAACTTGCATTCAGATCAAATTTAAGTACTTTACTTTAGGAAGCCGACTTAAGGCAAAATGCTTACCGATATCTATTGTGACGTCACATATCCTGTCCAAAAACATGCGCAATAAATACGTCACAGTAGATGTACACTTATATGATTTGCTTGTGCGCAGCTTGTACTGCTCTGCGTACGAATGAAAGCCACATACCTGCCAATGAAGTAATTTGCTTAGGTCTGCTAGAGAGCTGTCTTAGATTAGGGTAAAATACTTAGCCAAATGATTCAATTGAATACCAAAATTACTTCAGTATTCCATCTCAGCTGAAAACTAAGTAAACTACTCATATTTCAGTCTTAAGTATTGAATTGAATATGGGCCCAGGGGGGGTATTCAAATCAAAATGCACATTAAGTCAGCATTTTACTTAGCATTTGGATTGGCTAAGTAAACTGGCTGAACTTGTATTCAGATCTAATTTAAGCACTTTACTTTAGGAAGCCGACTTTAAAGCAAAATACTTACTGATATCTATTGTGACGTCACATATCCTGTCCAAAAATATGCGCAATAAATGCGTCACAGTAGATGCGTGCTTATATGATTTGCTTGTGCACAGCTTGTACTGCTCTGCGTATGAATGAAAGCCACATACCTGCCAATGAAGTAATTTGCTTAGGTCTGCTAGAAAGCTGTCTTAGATTAGGGTAAAATACTTAGCCAAATGATTCAATTGAATACCAAAATTACTTCAGTATTTTATCTCAGCTGAAAACTAAGTGAACTACTCATATTTCATTCTTAAGTATTGAATTGAATACAGGCCCAGATTTCATGCTTTGCTCATTTTTAAAGAAATTAATGTAATTTTCACATCAGATGTAAAAGCAAGTAAAAGATGATTACTGCAAAGTTGATTTGGACTTATTTTCATCAAAATATAACAACAAAGACCTGATCCAACTGAATTGGTTAATTGATTAAATGATGAAATGGTTAAATAAAATATATTTTCCTGTTTTATTTTCAAATGACTGTAAACCTGTACATGTGCATATCATTCACAAGGTATACAAGACAGTTACAAACAGTATGGAAGTCCATTTTATCATATCTCTCTTCTTCAACAATATCCCCTCTTTGGGTGCATCTAATACTTCCTGCTGTAAATCACCATGTAAAGGACTCATAATGGCTCTCCATCATATTAAATCATGCCACTTGGGAATACAATTTATGGACAATCTCCAGTCTGATAACCCTGGTTAAATTTTCTATTCATTGTCTATCACTATAAAAACACAGTTTGCTAGATCAAGTGATGTCAATGATTTATGTAATACACATTGATACTTTTAAAGATCAAAATTAAATGCAATCAAATGCAAAAGCAACAGAAAAAAATGGCTGAACTAAACTGATCTAAAAATAAAAAAATAATAAATGAAGGTGAGAAGTAATACTTGACAGATATTGAGATAAAATACACAAATCTAAACTTTATCATCTATTTTTTTTTAGATAGTTGAAGTGTGAATCTTTCACCTGAATGGTCTGATAATGATTTGCATCTAATATAAGAGTATCTCATTTTCCAAGCTCTACATCATCAAATGACTTATAACAAAATAGTAAATGACATTGAGCTAATGACAGTTTGTCCATTTGGTTCTGACATTTTGTTTCATGATTGGATTCTTTTAGCTTATTAAAGAATGGTATCATTTTTTTTCTCAAAGTAATTTAATTTTTAACTTCTAAATTCAAAACAAATTTGATACATGAATGAATTCAAATATAATTTCCTTTTAAAAGCTCTCTTTTTCTTATTTACTTATTTGTGTTGTTCCTCATCGCTCATATAACAAAGATTAGCCCAGTTACACAGCATGTTTCTTTTAAATTGTGAAATGCATACATCATAATTTCACTTTCAAAATGAAAGGAAGTAATCACCTCCTTCCTTACACTCCTGTCACTGTGTCACAGCAACAAAAAAAATGAGATTGACCCGAATGGCTAAGAATTTCTCCACTATTTAGGAGTTGGTTTGGTAGTGAATGGAGAACAGATATCAAAGATGGTTTTAGAAAATGTTGAATATATGAAAATTGTCAATTCAGTGCAGTACATCTTAATGCATGTGCATTTAATAATTGCAAGCCCAAGAAACAGAAATATGTGTCAATGTTAACAAGGTTACTGATATGAAAGTAGGAGCTTGTCAATGTACTATTGGAAGGACACATGCTCAGGTAAAAGTGAAATGTTTACACACAAGCATCCCTTCCATCCTCAAGAACAAATTTAATCAGTGCAATACAGGACAGGTATCTTACCCGGCCAAACAAGACAATTTCTCTTTGTATTCTACCTCCAACAACTTCACTTGTGAAAAGAGAAATACAAGTCAAAAAGTAATAATGTGGCTGTATCAGGATATGCTTGTATCCATATAATAAAAGTTTTATCATGAATGCAAGTAAGGTGACCTTTAAATGGCTTTATGCAAGATAGGGAAGTACACACAAAGCAGAATTTTCTTCTCATTAAATTGTCCTGACAAATACAAATTTGCTGTTAGCAGTCCATCAATCAATCTTGCAATTGCATCCACCATCTCTGTAACTGACAATCCAGGAAGATTTTCACCAGGATATATTCTATCTCTGTCAGAAATTAAGATATTTCATTTTCAAATACTTTGAAGTGATCACTAAGAAAGAAATTAGAGTAAGATGAAAAGTGCTCCATATCTAGCTACTATAAGTGTAGCTTATGAAGCAAAAAAAAGGGGGGGGGGTGTTGTTCCTTCAAAATATAACTTATTTCAAAGGCCTTATTTGATTTACTACATTATCCTTATGAGTATTGATATGATTATTTTACAAGGCATATCCTCCTTGCAGTTGGAATATTTAGTCAAACATAATTTCTGATCAGAAAAAAACATATTAAAGCTGTTGATTAATTAATTCTGTCTAAACTTTTCAGAAATAGAATTCAAAATAAATGTTTGACAAAGAGCATTACACTGTGTTGTCTCAATGTAAATCTCATCATCTTTGGATGACAGATGGTTTATTTGAAACAAGATTTGTGAAGTTATTTTGGACTGCTACTCAAAGACGCTTGGAGATCTCTTTCATCTCATCCTTCATAAACATCTAAATGTCATTTACTATGGCATTAACTATCTCCAGGTTGAGCATCAATAAAAAGAGGTGATGAAAGATTGTGATAGCTTACCAGCTACAAAGACAAAAGTACAGAATGATTTATGAAGCATAAGGAAACGTAAAAAGGTGACCTATAAACCAGTATGTAATTTTACCAGTCTCTTTTGAATCTGATATAAATGTGAACAAAGGCCGACACACAAATAATACAGGGATTCTACATCCTTATGCTGCGCATCCAAAATAATCCTCACTATGCTCTCCAGCCTTTAAAAATGACATCATGAACAAGCATTCATAAAACAAATTCTTCAGATATAATCATTACTCCATCTTGGAAGGGATGAGCTTTCAAAACCTATCCTTTCATGAAGAAACAAATGTTTCCTTTTCGTCCAAACATTATGAAATTTAAGATCACAGGCAAATTTTCCTACATAAAAAAATAAAAGAGATTTGTAAAATTGTTTATTCTCCTCATGTGAGGCGGCCTCATAAATGGCCACATAAAAATTATTCCTAGTGTCTCGTCCCCTCCTCCTTCCTTTTTTTCGGGCCGCCTCTTAATTTTTTTTTTGTTAATTGATATTTTTGTTCTGAAATGAAATAAATAAGAATATGAGGACATCTAGACAGTGATATAACAAAAAACATTAATATAATGCAATTTCCTTTTGTTTTGAGCCTTTGAAATGCATGTAAAAGTGAAATTCAATTTGTGAAAAGTTTGTTGAAATTGACTCAATAGCATTTTTGTGTATCAAGAAAATATCAAATTTGAAAATAACATGAATCCCCTTCCTCCTCATTTTCGAAAATAGGAATAAATTTCATTTGGCCTAAAGGATATTGCAATTCTTCTTTCAAAAAGAACTTTTTCTTAAAAGCACTTATGTAAAGAGATGAAGATGAAATATAAGGAATAACGAAATATAAAAGAATAAAGATACTTGCTATGCATCTCAGCTAAGATCTTTGGGTTTCTTTTTACTAAAAGGGTAAATGCCCACTGATGCTGAAGTATTTAGTTTTGCTCTGACTGACATCAGTAAGGAAGGTCAGTAGAACCAGCTCATATCTCCTCTGTCCCTACACAAGTTATATAATCAAATATGAAATGTCATTGGGCCTTGTAATTCCTTTTATCTTCTTAATCCTGGATGTATTCCATAATACACCTGTGTCTATTTGATTGTTTACAGGGATGCAGTAAGGTCTAGTCAATATACAGCTTATTGTTTGTTTTAGTTGAAGGTGTGAAATAAAACAGTTGTTACTATATGATAATAACTTATACTACAGTAACAGTGTTGTATGGTCAAGGTGGTCAAAATTTAATTGCACTGATAAGAGTAGATCACACCAAAAAGGGCTTCTTATTAAACTGAGCCTGTGTCTTTGGAGAAAAAAAAATCAATTTTGTAGTTTTTTGTTTTTTTATTATCATAAAGCTGCACTAAAGCAACCTTAATCAATACAGATGCTAAACTAAACATAATGAAGAAACAAGATGAATGCGACTGTGTCTCCTATATGCCTCCGATTAAATTCATTTAAGTTCATGACTCAAAATGTTCTTGAAATATTGTGATTACCAGAATAAAAAGCCTACAATGACATGTTAATTGACCTCTTTGACCTTTGACCTAACAAACTAAATCTGATCACTTCAGGCAGGTCCACACGGAGGGAGCTACACATGTAAACTTTATGTTTCGATTGCAGTTATCTTGTAGTTTCACAGTATGAACAGAATCATAGTTTCAAAAATACCATGAGCAGCGGGGGGGGGGGGGGGGGGGGGGGGGGGGGGGGGGGTCCTCTGTCATAGTTATGGATCATGTAGACAGAATAAACTTTAAGTTTAGCAAACTCGTAGTTTACGAAGACTGCTGTGTTCATATTAAATTTTTAATTTCATTCCTATTGACTTCATTGAACTTTGACATTTGACCTACATGAACAAAAATCTAATCAGTTCATCTCAATTTGATGATGCATACTAGTACCAAGTTTGAAGTTAATTGCTCAAATTGTTCAAGAGATATTGCAGTAAGGATGCTAAATACCTGACATTTCATGGTTAATGACCTCTGTGGCCTTCAACCTTTGACCTACTTACCCCCAAATCAGTTATTACAGTGATGCATACTAACACCTAGTTTGAAATTAATACCTCAAATGGTTCCTGAGATGTCATGTTAATGAGGCTAAAACCTGAAATTTCAGTATTGACCTCTGTGACCCTTGACCTTTTTACCCCAATATCTAATCAGATCATTTTCCAATAGTGATACTTGGTTTGAAGTTCATACCATGACAGAGGATTTTTTTTCTCTCTCTTAAAATTCATCTCACACTGCCCCCCTTGCATATAGAGGAACACTCGTCCTCCAAAGACACTATCAACATGTAGCCTACATGTACATATAGACTGCATACATATCATGTTTGCACAGTTGTGAATGCAAGTAGCGCTCTCTTTCAACTAATGGCAAGAAAATACTAATACTTTATATAAATACAAGACAAGATTGTCAAAAATCCTAATACAACATGTGTAAATATAGTAATTAGCTGGTAATCAGTAAGGTTACATGTATATCTAAAACCAAACAGATACATTCGTTGACCGAGAATATGATCTCATACAGCACAACCTGAGTCATTAATAGAGAAAAATTCAATAAAATATTATGAAGAAAATAAATGTAATCTGGGGTTGTTTGAACCAGCGAAAATTACAACACAATGCTGAAATCACATAAACAAATGATACAATACAGAGTTATGCACATGGAACTATCTAGAAAAACTAATGGCCATATCAATTTTCAATTATTTCATCATTTCAAGGAAAACACAAACACTTTCTTTTGTAGAGGAGTAAACACTACAAGTACATTTATATACAGAGGACACTTTGAAAAAGTTGCATGTGATAGCATATACCCTGATATTTGTAGATCTTTCAAGTAACTTTACTGTCAACATGCCTAATTACTGATGGGACTACACCTTAAAGACTTGTTGGTTTCTAGGTAGCAATCAAGCACTGACTAATTACTCTATCTTTGTTAATTATTAATTCTTTGATCATCCTCCAAAAAAAAAGAATAAAAAACAACCTGAAAATGACCCCTTCACGTTTTCTCTTAACTTTACTTATTCAACTTGTATAATATCAGATGATGGATGGCAATCATTACTACAATAAATGAAAGCTGAATCCTGAAACTGAAACAAATAAAAGTCACGTTTCTGTAACTGCTTCTGTGCCACAGATGGCTACTCCCTCCTGAGAACTCAAAATTTATACTAAATTATTTAGACAAAGTATAGCTTCTTTCATTTTGAAACAATGGCAAATGAAGTTCTCTGCCTCGCAAAAATACAAATTGAGACAAATTAAAAACTCATAATTTGACGTACAAAAGTTCATTAAAGACAGCTGTTGATATATTTTTGTCACAGAAGATGCTCATCCTTCCAGATAATTTCCTTCTTGTTGCATGCACGCCATTGATTCTCATATGGAGATGGGATGAATTTGACACTATATCTTCCTTCCTGAATTTCATAGTCATATATGCTTCAGTTCAATGATATATATAATTGTACAGCAGCTTTGGTCTCATAAGATTGTCCATAAAATCTACAACGTCTACATTCTTATCCCTATGAATGATAAAGCACTGCATCAGTGGCAAGGAAGGCTACATGGGGCACATTTATATTGATCAATATCCAACTATTAAAATGAATAAAAGTGCATTCTGTCCAGCTGGGCTGATAACCCTGACTTTAATATACTGTCAAAGTGAAGAGAAGAAAATTTTCAATTTGGTCTTAGATGCGTTTTTAAAAAAAAACCAACCCGACTGGATTGCCATTAGTTTAAAGAGAAGAATCATTAAGAAACAATACAGGGTACATGTAAGTGTATTGAAGGCCTTAGGGTAATATAACTGTCTGGGTCTAATCAAAGAAATAAAGGAGGTACTAGAGGAAGCAAGTTGGCTCAGTCGGTAAAGCATCTCCCTGTTGAACCAAAGATTGTGGGTTCGAATCCATCCGGGCAGATGACTGAAGCCTGCTTTGTGTGTTAACGTGCCCCTCCACTGTTTCATAGATCCAGGCTATGTTACAGTGGAAAACACTCCATCCCTCAGATAGGACGTTAAATGGAGACCCCATGTAGAGGAGAGTCACTATCTTCGCATGTTAAGAACCCACTGCACTATTCGAAGATAAGTAGGGGAAACCCTGGTGTGGTGGTACACCTGCCTGCATATCCCGATCAGTTATTGGGAAGAGAGACCCTAGGGTTAAAGTGATTCAGTTCGCTTTTCCCCTCCCAGGCACAGGTGACACCAAAAACTTAATAATAATAAAGGATTTTAACATGGGACGGAGAGACAGAATATGAAATCTGTTAGGCTGAAACCAAAAAAAATGAAGATTCATGCAACTAACAGATACCAGGCCTGTTTGGGGAGTTAATATAAACATCTCTAAATATATATATTTCCCATTTTTGATTTGCCTTTTTGTGAACTTTCACACTGAAACATGCACAACTTCATCAAACAGAACACCCTGTTTGTTATCCACTGGTGATACCATACCTACATTATTGGGGGGGGGGGGGGTTTAAAAACTATTGGCATACAAAGCCATGTCACAGATTCAAAACTATTATTAGTAATACCATGCTCCAGGTTTCATCAAGTTATTGACATTTTGAGCAACTCCTAAAAAATTGAGTCTGTGTTGAAAGAAAATATATAACTTATAATATGAGCACTCTTACTCTTAAGTCCTGTATTTGATCTGTTTGCACTAAACAAGACTTCATCATGCATATCAAAAGCACTGTGCAACTGCCTGATGAAATTTCATTTCTAGTCACAGAATATTGGACTGATTTTCTTTTTATACATGTGAGTGATTTGATTTAGATATTCCAATTAATTAATTGTGCTATACAGTCCGTAGTTTAATTATAGCAAAAACTTACTATGTCAGAAAAGCCTTGTTAAATGGTAGTAGCCCTTGTTCACAATTCAGGCATGAAATGGCTTCTTGAAAACAAATTTTTAACAACATATCATCCTTTTGGCATAAATCTGCCTATAGAGAGAAAAACACTTAATGTGAACATGCCCCCGGAGAGACACAAATAGCTATGCCATGTCATAACAAACATGGCACGTGGAGGCACACCATTAAAGCCATCAAGGTACTTACTAACGAGGTAGAGAGTGTAAACAGAATAGCTCCTATCCCATGCAAGTTTGAGTCATTAAGTGACTAGTAAAGTAAGCAGAACTCAGATTCTGCAAGGCATCAAACTGCATGCCATAAATTGCAATCCATTTTATTTGTTGCAAAGTAAATATGAACAGCCCCTCACCTGGTGAGGATAAGACCTACTTTATTTTTTCTCCTCTCATATTTCCGGCATTATATTTGTGTAGAATTTTGTAAAAAATCTTCTGTTTCTATCAATAAAAGAGTATATTCATGAATACAAAAGCACAAAAATATGTTATTTCTTATTTTCTAATCCACATATAGTTATAGTATATGTACTTAAGGAATAATGAAATTCACTGCGATTCATCAATGAAATATCTGATGACAGCTTGTTCATGATGATGTGAATATAACGAGAACATACAGATGCAAACATGCTTTTTAACAAATATCCCATCATGATATGTATAACAAAATTGATTGATTTTATCAACGTTCCTTTCTCTTTCTAGATTCCTGGGCCAACAAACTATCACCAAGAAGGTTCTACAAGACATAGCAATAAATCTCACAAAAGTGTACCTATCAGCACAGATCAGCAGAAAGTTGACAGCATCATTGTGTTTTCCACTCTTCGACTTCAATAGCAGTTTCATTATGAGCAAGCAGTGGGGGAGTGAATTAGTTTGAGAAATATTCAAGGACACTGTGAGGAAGTGGACTAATAAAGGATGTCTTCTAAAATTAATGGAAGCTCTTTAATAGCACATAAATAAACAAGATACAGAATGGCCTCCACAGAAGGCTGGTATGACACTATGTTATCTAATATCACCTTGGCTCAGAATGACAGTATAGGAATTGCATCTGAGGACCCAACCAAGGACCCATATAACTTCCCTCAACCAAGTGCAATACATTCAGTAGTAGACCTCATCCTCATGTGCCTCTTCCTTATATTTGGAACAGTTGGTAACATCTTAGTTATTTCAGTCTACCTGAGGAACTCTAGGAGGAAGCAATCAACAGCCAATCACTTTCTTTGTAGCTTGGCAGTCACTGACTTCACCGTATGCATCATTGTGGTACCGATGCATATTTACTATGAGATCATGGCTATGCATCGTAGAATCACAGCCTCAGAGTGTAAAGCCATCATGGTCATCTGGCACCAAACTCTTATTTGTTCTTCTTGGATCCTCGTTGGAATCTCCATCGATCGTTTCTACTCCCTCTGCCGCCCCTTCGACATGCGCATGCACTCCAGGATGGTGCGTAAGATCATAATCTGCATCTGGGTCATGTCTGTTCTAGTTGCATTTCCAGCAGTGTTCTATTACGGCATACCAGGGTGTCGTCTCACTCCACCTGTTGGTTCTCTGCTGCGGATATTCCTTGCTGTAGGCCAAGCCTCCATCACCCTCATCCTACCTCTGACTGTCATAGGAATGAACTACCTCCGCATCTTCTCTGTCCTCTCCAAGCGAAACCGACATGCACAGCACCAGCTAGGGAGGGGCAGAGTCATGAACCAAACACGCTATATTGTTGCCAAACGTCTCCTTCTAGTCATTGCTGTTTTCATTATGTGTTGGCTACCCAGGACCATCCTAGAAATATATCACAGTTTTGTGCCTGAGGATCCACAAGTCATGAAGATGCTCATAGTGTACATATGCAGAAATATTCTACCATATCTCAACTCCGTTCTAAATCCCCTTCTATACTCCATGATAAATCCCAGTTTTCGTCATGAATGTTGGGATATTCTTTGCTGTAGATACAATAGGAGAAGACTTTTGAGAGCAAACAGCATCAAGAATGGGAGTGCTTCTAGAAGGACATTTAACAGACAATCTAGTTACAATGATGCATGGTTATAACACAAGGAAGATAGAATTCATATTTTAAAATATGAACTATTTCTCTCTGATGAATGTCAAAATGAACTTCTTTTTTTATGCACTTACATTTATTTTTACTGAAATCAGAGTGTTAGCTCTGCTATACAAGTGAAAATATAATCACAAGAATATAATTATTGTTCATTAAAAAGAAGGTTTTATGTAATAATATTGTCTTCTTATATTTATCATATTTTTCTTATGTTTGTTACAATATTTGATTAAGTTTTCATCCAGACACTATACTCTTTAAGAAATACTCAAATGTTCTTTACTTTGTTCTTGTAAAATCTGTTGGCTGGCTTGGCTGCCTAGTATTTCACATTAGTCTTCTGCTCATTTGTCAGAATTATATTCAGAAATTGTTTGTGTTGAATACAGTATTATTTAGTTTTGTCAACAAACAAATTGATATATATCTTTAATCCTGTGAGGCTTCAAAAACCTTACATCAGTATAAAGAATAAAAAAGAAAATCTTATACATCGTTTTCATACATGTTTAAACACGTACGTTTCGTATATTCTGAAGTACCCTACTTGAAAAAATAAGAGTATTATGCTTAGTCATTGTACCAGTAATATGTATTTGTAATTCCTTTTTTCGAAAGTAGGTTATCATGGTATTTCTGTAAAGCATGTAGAAACAGCTACATTTTGTATTTCTGGGCCCCGTCTTATAAAGAGTTGCGATTGATTCGAATCGATTACAACTTAAAATTAATTGCAGCTGTGTACTTAAGAGATAGGAGTTGCGATCAATTTCAAGTTGAGATTATTCAAATCAATCGTAACTCTTCATAAGACGGGGCCCTGATGTACACTACATGAAAACATAAAGAGTATTATGCTTAGTCAATATACCGGTAATATGTATTTGTGATTCCTTTTTTCGAAAGTAGGTTATCATCGTATTTCTGTAAAGCATGTAGAAACAGCTTGGCAATGACAGTATGAAAGACAGGATAGCACAACAAAGCAACAGCACCATACTAGGCATCTATTTTTGTGTTTGAAAAAATAATAATGGACAATACATACTACTTATAAGATTCTTCAAAAGCTCACATTTAGTCTACATCCTTCCAGAACAATGAATTTTTTCTGACCATTTAAAAAAAAAATCTTTTCTTAATGGCTTTTAACCATCAAAGCTAGCTAATGATTACAGGCTTCCCTTTCATAAGTTTCATTATGCAGTATGCAAAACATCCACTGACGTCACTGAAGATTTGACGTACATCAAGCACTATGTAGGAAATAATTTAACACACTATGTAAATACACAAGGTAACAGTTTGGAAGGCTGCTGCAAAGAAAATGTATCTCTATTAATTAATCTTTGTATCCAAACAAGCAGTGAATGAAAGTTAATTGGAAGTGACAACATGTGTGCATAGAACCAATTTCAGTGTGTGAGTGTCATTAGCACACTAGTATTATGTGAGTTTTAATCAAAGTTATATGAGTAACGTTGGCACTATTATCTGTTAATTTCGTACAACACTCCTACTCTCTGATTATTTATTCATGGAATAATGTGTGCAAGGTATGGTGGGAGGAATGTTAAAGAGCATAAAGAACAGAAGAAGATAGATACTGAGGAGAACTAGGAAAAGAGTGAAAAGGAAAATATTTTACCTATGGAATTACTAATTATGAGGAAGCAACAAGAAAAGGGTGCAAGAGACAAGAAAGTATTTTAACAATCATGACAGCCCTGGAAAGGGAGACTGAAATTTAGAGCAGAGATAAACAAACAAGTAACCAGAGAGAGAAAATAGAGAGACAAGAGAAAGATAGAATACCGGTATGTGAGGAGGAAGAAAAACAGAAAGAGAGAGGGAAAGAGAGAGAGAGAGAGAGAGATTTTACGTGTGTCATGCAAAGAATAATAAGACAGGGGAGGAAGAAAAAAAGAAAAATAAGATAAGACATGTAAAAGGCAAGTTCGAACTTGAAATTGAATTTTAAGGCCTTGTAATAGCAGAAACAACTTCTCTCTTTACTGAAGAAAAGTTGTGGTCACATTTACACCTTAAAAACTCATCCAAGAAGATACCAATGGAAACAATCAATACCAATGCAAGTCTCATGACTGACATTAGATTAGAGAGCTCTACTATAAATTCCTCACAGGTCTCAATGTGTCAAATTTCACTGTCATTTAAGGCACTCACACCAAGACAATAATTTCACTGCAGTTTCCAGCATATCCATCAAAGACAGCCATAAATTTCCACAACCATAAGTACACAAATCGGTCAGTAAAATAATCTGTGTCAAATGACTTCAATATGTTATTTTCAATGAAATGCATGATGCTACGTGTTAAAACTGCTGCAAAGGTGTAAATGCTGGGCTTACAAACATGTATAATTTGAATGGTTTTACAAATGAAATGGTATCAATTTATTTGAATACATTTATCAATTTTACTGCCTATGGAATTCCAAAAGTATATGTACTTGCCCACTTAAATTAGCTTAAACAATGGTGCAAGTACATAGTTTCATATTCTTACAGTATAGTAGTTTAAAATTCTTCCTCTACTAGAAAAAATGAACAATTAAAAAAAAATAGGATTTTTAATTAAACAAGAAAAAAAAAGAGGGAAAAAAAATAGAATTTTTTTTTTTTTTAATGTTAAAATGGCTTTCTATTCAGAAAATCTTGATGCAACACTACAGAGTTTTCATGAACAGTTGCAACCTGTCAGTCTGGCCTCTGATGAAATGCAAATGACATTCCTCCTACACAAAACAAATTGGGACAGAGTAAACACACTACATCCATAGGGGGGACATAAAAGTTTTTAATGTCAGGCTGAAAAATCAATACCATCAGTGGCACTTGCCATCACAGTTCAGATTTACACATCTCTCCACCACGACTTGCATTATAAACGTGATTTCCCAAACAGTAAAAGCACTCAAACAGGACAAGGAGAGAGCTTCTAAAACAGAGAATCTGAAGCATCATGGCACTTCATATTAACTGCTGCAATTTGACATCTTACTGCTCTGATAACTCCACTTCTTCAGCTGAATATCAAATTAACAACACTTATTCTGCATCATTTAATGTACTTTTGATAGTCCCACACTAAGTACAGTACATATAAAAAAGCAACAGTTATAAATGCATGGATCGACTTATCAATTTGAATGTGCAAAAAATAAACAAAGACATAAAATAATCATACAACCATTAATTTCATATTATTGCAGATCACAATTTTGTAGGTCTCTGTTATCAGAAGAACGGAAGGCATATCTAGTCTACCACTCATCATATAGGCTATTTGGTCTGGATTTCAACTATTCTGATTGATCAAGTACACATGAACACAATCATCTAGACTAGTATTTGTCGATTGAAACAATTTGAAAGAATGGTGCTCTTTGCAAAAAGATGCCCAAGCCTGACTTAAGACCATTTACCAGACAAGCGCCGGTTAAGTTCAGCTCCTCCCGTTCTCACGCTAGGGCGTAAAATTACGTGCTCCATTGATTCAATCGACACTCAGATATTGCAGATGATCTTTTCAATACAACTGTTATTAGGTAACCTATTGAGGTTGTTGCTTAGAAAGCTCTTTTAAGCATAATTGCTTTGATTTGTGAGGTCATTTTACCGGAAACTATTGTGTTGTCCCACATACTGACATTGGTGTAAGTATGGAAGCCTCCAACCAATTTAGTGCGCTGAAGGATGAAGTAGATGGTGAAGTTTCCTTCAGGAGTGCAATAGCAGAGGCTGTGGAGCATGCAGTATCGGAGCAGTCTGGGTCGAAGACGAAGTCTTTGACTAATGTCAACGTGAGTGCAGAACAGGTGAAGATGGGGGAGCTGGTGTCTAGTGTGGTGGCAGCTATACAGCCACTTATTGTGACGGCTGTGACAGCAGCAGTCTCATCTGCACTGGAGGGCACGGTAAAGAATATTCTAGAAGGCTTAGAAAGGAAGTTTAGTAGCGTAGAACAGATGAAATGTGAGGTGAACAAGAATAGGTTCTCGATCGATAGGCTCGAGCAGTACTCGAGGAAGGATTCAATTAGGATCCATGGCATCGAGCTGAAGGAGGGGCAGTCTACTAATGATGCCATTATCAAAGTCGCTAGTGCCATGGGAGTTAACATCAGTGCCAATGACATCAGCACAAGTCACGTTCTTCCAAGGAAATCGGGATCGGGAGACGATGGCGATCGAGCTAAGAGTTCGGGCAAAAAGACCATCATTGCCAAGTTCGTACGCCGTGATGTCAAGATCGACATCATGAAAAGCAAGAAAAAACTAAAGTACTTAGATGACTACAAATTGACATATGTGAACGATGATCTTACGCCTCTGCGCAATTCTATGATGAAAGTGTTAAAGAAAGACTCATCCATCAAGTCGTGCTGGTCTATGGATGGTAGGATCCTGTGTACACAGCTTTCTGATGGGCGGGAAGTCAAGAAAGTGATTGATTCCCCCGACGACCTTTGGAAGGTCGGATGGGATGAAAGAAAAGTCATGGACCTTGGGTTTTACCCCAAATACTAGGACAGGCCCGGCCCCAGTAAAAAGTCTTTGTTTAATGTTGTGAGTATTAACGTTTGTGGTCTCAGGAGTAAAGCCCGTTTAGGCATTCTTGAAAAGTTTATTAATGATTTTGATGTTGTATGCCTTAGTGAAACAAAATGTAATATTGATGATGTGATTACGATACCTGGATTTGAACCATTTGTTATGTCTCGTAAGAATGTTAAACATAAATTTGGTGGTGCTCATGGCATCTGTGTCTATGTTAAAATTGATTATGTGGATATCATAGAGGTTTTACATGATTCTAATTCTGAATTTGTTTTTTGGTTGAAATTTAAGAGAAGTTCATTCTGTGAACCATTTATCCTAGGTGCAGTATATATTCCCTGTGAAGGTTCGCCATACCACCATAATGATATTTTTGAACATATTGCAGATGACCTGATTAACATTAAAGTTACCTATGACATTCCTGTCATGTTATGTGGAGATTTCAATTCAAGAACTGGGACACTGAGTGACTTCATTGAAATTGAGGAGGTCGTTGCTCTTGAAGGTGGTATTGAATTATCATCAAAGAATTCATTTAGTGCTAAAGCTGAGTTGGATGTCCTTGGAATTAAGACAGAACGTTTTAATAGGGATCGCAGTGTTAATAATAATGGTTACAACTTGTTAGAGCTTTGTAAAAACTTTGATATTAAAATAGTTAATGGTAGGTTTGGGAACGATTCTGAGATAGGTGAATTTACATGTCAAAATTCAAAAGGTTCCAGTGTTGTTGATTATATACTTGTGTCATCCATATTGATGCCTAAAATAACTGATTTCAGTGTTGATCCTTTGGATAAATGTTTGTCAGATACTCATGGTCCTGTTTCAATAGAGTTAAGTTTCCCTTCATCTGGCCAATCAGAGCCTACACTGCCAGCGACGGTCACTTCTCTTAATGATGCTACTCAATCAAAAGATTATGTGTATAAGCCACTAAATGCTCGTTGGAAGAAAGAGCTTCAAGCTGACTATGAACAAGCATTTAATACCGTTAATTTGAGTCATCTAAATGATAAACTTGATTCTATTGAAATTGCAAACTTAACTCAGACTGATTTGGATAATGTAATTGATGAATTGAATACCTTGTTTATTGAGCCTGCTAAAACTGTCGGAATTTGTAAGTCAGCACACATGGCTAGTAAACTTATTAAGCGTGGTGCACATGCTGGCACTTCTAAAGCTAAACCTTGGTTTGATAAGTCTTGCGAGGTTCAAAGAAAAGAGTACTTTAAGGTGAAACATAGATTAAAGAATCTGAGAACTGATGAAGCTAAAGTCGAACTGAAGAATAAATCCAAGGCTTACAAACGATTTATAAGGAAGACCTTTAGAAATTACAATAAGAATTTACATGAGTCTCTGAGAGATTTCAAAAGTAGTAATCCAAAAAAGTACTGGGATATCTTAAGTAATGCCTGTAAACCAGTAGAAAAACAAGGTAATATATCTTTGGATATGTTCATGAGACACTTTCAGAAGTTAAGCGCTAAACCAGAAACCTTAGACACTAGGGAAGAATATAAGTTCGATCCTACCGTGATAAATCATTCTCTTAATGAAGATATTAATCGTGAGTTTAGTTTTGAGGAAGTCATGAAGATGATTAAACATTTACGTAATAACAAGGCGTGTGGAATCGACAATGTCATAAATGAATATCTAAAAAACTGCCCAAAGGTTATGGTGTTTGTTCTAGTTAAAGTGTTTAATATTATATTACTGTCAGGAGTGGTTCCTTCTGCTTGGAGTTTGGGTATGATTAAACCACTATATAAAAAGAAAGGGTCACTGGATGACCCTGACAACTACAGAGGCATTACTCTCTTGAGTTGTGTAGGTAAACTATTCACTGCCTGTATCAATAATAGACTCACCCAATATTTGGAATGTGCTGGAATTTTAGGTGACGAACAAGCTGGCTTTCGAGAAAATTATAGTACTCTTGATCACATTTTTACCTTACATGGTCTCATTGATTTGTATTTACATCGTCGGAAAAGAATATATTGTGCTTTTGTAGATTATAAAAAGGCGTTTGACCTTGTCGATAGATCCAGCTTATGGTCAAAGTTGATTTCTTCTGGTATTAATGGTAAAATTATTAATGTTGTTTACAATATTTATGAAAATGCAAAGTCGTGCATAAAGCTTGGGCATAACATATCTGATTTCTTTGTCTGTAACATTGGGGTGCGTCAAGGTGATAGCTTATCTCCTTTGCTTTTCGCAGTATTTTTAAATGATTTTGAATATTTTGTTAGTAGACATTATAAAGGGTTAGATATGTGCTCTGCTGAGATAAGGAAACATATAAGTGATGATGATGTGGAGGTCTTTTTGCGGCTGTATGTTCTATTATATGCTGACGACACTATAATTTTAGCAGAATCAGCCGAAGAGCTTCAAGATGCCTTATCAGCTGTACATCAATATTGTGGTCTGTGGAAACTATATGTAAATACAAGTAAAACAAAAGTTGTTATCTTTTCAAGAGGACGTGTTCGTAAATATCCATTATTTATGTTCGGTGATAATCCACTCGAAGTTGTTGATGATTATATTTACCTTGGTACTACATTTAACTATAATGGGTCTTTCAATAAGGCTATTAAGAAGCAAGTAAATCAAGCCAGAAGGGCAATGTACAATCTTATTTGTAGAGCCAAAGAGTTAAACCTGCCTTTGGATATTCAATGTGAATTATTTGATCAACTCGTTGTGCCAATTTTATTATATGGTAGTGAGATATGGGGTTTTCATGACTTGCAAAGTGTTGAAATGTTTCACAAAAAGTTTCTTAAACGCTTACTTAATTTGAACCGTGGAACAGCGAATTGCATGGTGTATGGAGAACTTGGTAGATTCAGTTTGTCTTCTGCTGTGGAGAAACGTATGGTTAATTTTTGGGCAAGAATAAGTCAAGGTACATGTAGCAAGTCAAAACTGTCCTGTGTTGTTTATAAGCTTCTACGACAATTGCATGATAAAGATGATTTCAAATCAGTATGGATTGTAAAAGTGAAAGGTATTTTAGACAAATGTGGGATGTCTAACATATGGTCTGATCAAAATATTATTGTAGATGTCAGTTGGGTCAAATCATCAATTGGTCTTAGATTGGATGATATAGCAAAGCAGAATTGGCGTGAGGAAGTGAATAGAAATCGTTTATGTACCAATTATAGAATATTTAAGCAAGAATGTGTTTTTGAAAGTTATATGTTAAAATTAGATTCTGTAGATAGGACTTCTCTTTGTAAGCTTCGTTGTGGAAATCATAAGTTGCCTATATCTAATGGTCGCTATTTACCTGACCAGGCCCTGCAATGTTGTACTTTGTGTGACACGCAGGAACAGGGAGATGAATTTCATTATTTGTTCAAATGTCCTGCTTTTGATATGACTCGGAAAGCTTTTATCAAGTCATATTTTAGTAAACGACCTAATGTTCAAAAAATGTTTAAGTTGTTTAACACAAAGAATACCAAAGAACTGAAGAATCTTTCGCGGTTTTGTAAAATCATTATGTCTAGGTTTTAATATTTCTGTAGTAAAAGAAAATTAGTAGATATGTTTCATTTTTTGTCTATATTTATCAAGCTGCCATTAAGTATTGCATTTGAATCTGTCTTTAATATTATGTAGTTGATAATTAATGGTACTGTATATACACTTATATAGCCTGAATATGTTTATATATATTATATATATATAAACACATGTATATATATCCCTCTCTCTTCTCTTCTTCTTTTATATATTCTTTTTTTTCTCCCCCCCCCCCCTTTTTTCTTTTTTTTTTTTTTTTTCTTCACACATGTTTATGCCAATTATTGCCTTATACACCTTGTTTGAATATGATTGTATTTCTTCCATGCCCCCATGAGGGGCCGTTCAAGAAATAAAATATCATTGTCATTGTCATTGTCATTGTCATTGTCAGATAATCACTTTCAAAACATAGAAGTATGGTGATAATTCTGTTTTACAATATTTCAATATAACAGCTTTAATGCTATAAAATTTGAAAACTCTGTCGTGATTGTATACATTTCAAACACTCACTTGAATACCAATACATAAACATGAATTATTCCCCCAAGACAGACAAGAACTATCATGAAGTTGTCTCCCCCTCTCTCTCTCCCTCTCCTCCCTTTCTCTTTATCTATCTTCCTTTCTACCTATCCTCCTCTCTCTTCTTCTTCTTTTTCTTCTCTCTCTCTCTCTCTCTCTCTCTCTCTTGGCTGTTCTGTATCAGCAAATAAAGTTCAGAACAGAAGGTTGACAATAAATCAGTTTGGAAGCCATTTAGTCATGGTTCATAAAACATAGCATCTCCTAAAGTCTGATGAGATGGCTGATTTACTGGATGCATTAAAGTTGGATTCAAGGGACAAAGCACTGTATCACTGACATCTTCCTTGAACGTTTCACTATTAACCCTAAATCTCTCTCTTTCTCTCTCTCACACACACACACACACACACACAAACTCTTCCTGCTCCATCTCCTCACCCCTTCCCTCTCTCTCTCTCTCTCTCTCTCTCTCACCCTCTTTCTCTACCATCCTCCCACCTCTCTATCCCTCTCTTTCTCCACCTCCCACTCTCTTTTTTTTTCTTTCCAGTTTCTTTCTGTTTTTTTCATATCCATCTTGAAAGCAGCCAAATATTAACCGTAAAATACTGCGCATAATTAAGGCGCACCTTTTTTCTTGTGAAAAAAAGCAAAAGTATAAACAGAAACAACAGGGAGGAAGTGGAGCTGTAAGAGATTTACGTCCTCTTACGATATCTGTTCAATATATACATAAAGCAAATATATGTTTAAATCAAAATTGATCTTTCATCAAAATGATTTTTAATTGGTAAAAATCCCTTAATGATTTTCATATCGCATCGAGGCTTTATTTTTTTATGCCATTAAGCTCCCATATTGCTTTAAATTTTTTCTTAAATTATAAAAATTTTACTTTCATTTGAAAATATATATTAAAATATAGTCTGTAAAACAATTTTTTATCATCGATTCCAAATCATAATTGATCATGAGGTGTTTGTTTTAACCCATAGCAGTACAGTGTAGTGCTGGTATCGGCATGGAAAATCTATGTCGCCATGTCGCAATAAAATTAACGCCGATGTCGACATGTGTCGACATCTGGACATGAGTCAAACAAGTCTAAACTCGGGTCGCTCCCGTAGTGACCGTACACTATTAAACCAGAGTTACCCGACACAAATTCACAAGAGCTTTACATGGAATACATGCACTATGTCCTCACGGGCTCACACTCGCAGTCATACTCACTTACAGTTCTCAAAGATGCACACTGTCAACTATTTGCCCCAAAATTTGTTTTGTATGATCCAATTTATCAAGCATTAATGAAAGTCATGCGGTGCGAGTCAGCTAGTGTCGCATATCTAGGCATGTACATGTACGTAATGTATACCGGTCGTCGCAGCTAGATACGCAGCGATCGTGTCGCGCGTGCCCGCTGCTAATGCGTATGTGAAACAAATCACGTACGCGCGCACGACGCCACGGCGAGGTACATGTAAAAAGACCCATTTTATGTCGCCATCGGAGCATGCGTGTCGACATGTCGGCAAAGTCCAAAACCAGTACTTTTGTCGCCATAGTGGCGACATCAGGCGTGTCGATACCAGCACTAGTACAGTGTCTCCTTTTAGTGACATTTTTGCATTATCTTTTGATCCAGAATACTAGGGACTACACATTATACATGAGCAGAAAGAGCAGAAATGACAGAAAATTTTGAGTCTATTTCCAGTGCAGTATGTTGTGCCGTTCTCAAATAAGAGCGATTTAATTGTAACTAATCACTAAAAAGTCTCTAAATCGGCAACACGGAGTAAAATATAAAATCACTATTTTGTGATCAGAATTTTGAAATGAAGTTCTACCAAATGATAAAACTACCCCCAAAATACTATTTAAAAGTAAAATTTTCCTGTTTAACTTGCAGTTTTTTTCTTAATCCCTTCCCTTATTCATTTCAAGGAAAAATAATTTCACTGCAAATTAAAAAAATAGGCAAATGAATGAAATGATCATATTTTCTAAATCAACAATAATAAAAATTGTGCATTATACTTGAGATATTTAGAGCTTGCAAAAATATTGTTTTAACATCAAACTTATGTTTGATAACTTATAAAAATGATTTCATGCTGTAGAAAGAATAGAAATTATTTTAAATTTACTTAAAGGGAAATCCTACCTTAATTTTTTTCTATTGATATTATATGAAGCGTAACCTGCTGATTAGTTTGATACCAAATTTACCAGAATTGGACAGCTATGAAGAAAGGTATAGAATGTTTTAGATCCCACCAAACACTGCTTTCGCCCGTCGTCTGCTGCACATGGGGCCGCCATTTTCCACGAATGGCGTATCTGTGGACAACTGGCTAGTCTAGATTGTGTCCTTTTTTATTTTATTTTATTATTTTTTTTATTTGGTTTATTCCCCTACGCTGCTCTTTCTCTATATATACTACACAGGGCGCATCTCTCCACTAAGCGATCCCCAAAATTTGCAAATCGACTCTTATTGTTTGGATCGCGCGATACGGAGACCATAAAACAAAATATTAGGGGCAAGTTTTATTACGTTTCTCTGAATAAAGCATTTCTCTGAATATTTAATTAGACTTTTCGCTTTTTGAAAAAGCAAGGCCACAAATCAGAAATTAATTCAGAGCACGACAATTGCCATAGTATGTTGCAGTTGAAATTCCAGAACATCTTTTTAACCCAGTCATGAATCATTAATGACACTGGACCGCAAAAGGTCGGGGAAAACGACAGCTGCAATGCACAATGACCATTGTCGTCTTCTGAATTAATTACTGATACACACAGATTCTGTTGCCTTGATTTTTCATAAAGTGAACAATCTAATTAAATATTCAGAGCAATATTTTAAGAAAAGTATTCAGAGAAATGTGAAGAAACTTGCTCCCAATCGATTTTACATCCTTCAACTTTACAATGTAAAAACCTCAGTCTGATACGATGTATAATTTTTAATTTATGAACAATCAAAAGTGTCCAAAGTTGTGTTTTTTTTAATACCTAGTAGTAGTGAAGAGTTGCGCTCTGCATGGGATATGCGTGTAGAGAAAGAGTAGCATAGGGGAATAATCCAAATTTTAAAAAAAATTTTTTTAAAAAAGATAGAATCTAGACTAGGAATTGTCCACAGATACGTCATTCATTGACTAAGTCCACTGGAAACATGGAAAATGGCGGCCCCCATGCATGTGCAGCAGACGACGGGTGAAAGACGTGTTTGAGGGGTCATCATTCTATAACTTTCTTCATTGCTGTGCAATTCTGGTAAATTTGATATCAAATTAATCAGCAAGTTACGCTTCATGTAATATCAGTAGAAAAAAATTAAGGCTGGATTTCCCTTTAATACATGATCATTGTGAAGATCTTTTTCCTTTCCTGTTAGGAAAGGAATTTTCATTTTTCTTATCTTCATTTTTTTTTCTCTCTCCGATGCTGTTCTCTTATTTTGTATGCATTTACTATTGTTCAATATATTTAACGGAAAACATTTTCCTTTTTGTTTAGATATGAAGATACATTCAATCATTATAAACCATATCTAAAAATACAAAAACAAGTGAATGAGTAAATTACGCAATGCGTAATAAATGTCCCCGCCGGAAGTGCAGATCTGTGGAAATTAACTAGCCTGAACCTTAAAACTTCAGTGAAAAAATTTAGTGAATAAAATAATAATGTTACTGCATGCAAAAGAAGAGAATACCAACAATGCATGTATACAACTGAAATATAAAACATGAAAACATTATGAACCTTCAGCCATTTTGAATAAATTTGCATAAATTTGCATGAATAATGAATTTCAAAATTCTGTGTAGAAGTTTGGAAGCCCCCACCCAGCCCTATCAGATAAAACAATCGGAATCAAAATCCGATGTGAAATAGAGAAGTAGCATTTTTCGTCAATTTTGAATAAATTTGCATAAATTTGCATAATTAATGAATTTCAAAATTCTGTGTAGAAGTTTGGAAGCCCCCACCCAGCCCTATCAAATAAAACAATCGGAATCAAAATCCGATGTGAAATAGAGGAGAAGTAGCATCTTTCGTCAATTCTGAATAAATTTGCATTAATTTGCATAATTAATGAATTTCAAAATTCTGTGTAGAAGTTTGGAAGCCCCCACCCAGCCCTATCAGATAAAACAATCGGAATCAAAATCCGATGTGAAATAGAGGAGAAGTAGCATTTTTCGTCACTTTTGAATAAATTTGCATGAATTTGCATAATTAATGAATTTCACGATTCTGTGTAGAAGTTTGGAAGCCCTCACCAAGCCCTATCAGATAAAACAATCAGAATCAAAATCGGCCAAGAAATGACGGAGAAGTAGCATTTTCTAACATATGAGCACACACGGACAGACGGACGCACGGACGCACGGACGGACACACACACACACGCACACACGAACGGAGCCCGTTTCATAGTCCCCTCGCGAACTTCGTTCGGCGGGGACAATAATTTAAAAGATTATAAAGTGATCTACAACTATTTTAAGCTAGAAATTTAAATTTCTGTGGCATTCCATCATTTTTTTTTTTTCTGCAAAAAATTCCAAAGTTGGGGGTGCACGTTATATTCAAGTGTGCCATATACATGGTATTTTACAGTAAAAGAATACATTCGCCAAAGAAATGCACATTTTACTTTGAATAGAAAGACTAGTCTTACCTAAACTTTGAGCCTCCACGACAGCTCCTCCTTTCAGCTGCATCTTAGAGGTCTTTGGCATGACGGCAGTGAACTTGGACTCTACAAGGTCAAAGGTGAAATAAACACTTGTTTGAGTAATGTAGATGTTCTTTCATTGGTTTATTTAACTTAACCCTAAAGAGGGTGGGTTATTTTGGTAGTCTCTCAGCCAGAGGGATGGATTCAGACATGGAATGACAACAAATTCTGAAACTTGGCACAAAGAATATCTTATAATGAATAAGCCTATGAAGTTTCTTATCTATCTGAAATGGTTTCGGAATTATCACGAATTAGTTATGCACATATTCATATACATACTGATAATTCTGCATTGTGTACAATACATATGGAGAAAAGTCCAGTTTAAACACTGTACCATACCCGTAGGTCGAAATTTATGAATTTTGGTACCAAATGGGGTGAAGACTCTAGGCTCAAGGCAAAAATTCTTCTTTCTAAGACACATGATGAGTGCTTGAGAGTTAAAGTGTATTTCTGTTATATAAATAATCAAATTCTCTTTATAACAGCTTTCTGGATCATTCTCAATTGAGCTGACATTTTAACAGAATACTTGACAATTGTACCAAAAAGGAAAATTTAACATTAAAAATTGTTGACATGAAAATACTTTGAAGTATTATTATGAATACATAAAAACAAAACAGATTCCCAGGCCTAATGCAATCACTGTTTACACATGATTTTTACCCATTGGTTCAATTGATATTTTCCATATTTCACTACTTCCTAGTGTAGGCCAGGAGCCTGTCCCAAAATAGTCACCCCATTTTACAAAAGAGATTTGACCCCTTAAAGTTACTTAGACCATCCATGTTGTTTACAAAAAGCTCGTCAACTCGAACGAAGCCGCTGAGTTTGGCCCTCAGAGTCCCCCAAAAGGATCCAAAAGTCGGGTTGATTTCAACCCATCTAACATATATGCGCCAAACTGTATCAGAAGGAAGGCGTATGACTATACATTACCAAACCACAAATACTGACAAAATTTTCTGTCGGGATGGGTTGTCAGACGGTACCTAAAAATTGGGACAAATTTTTCCCCTTAAGGCCTATGGACCAAATTTTGTCAGAAGGCAGAGGTATGGGTGTACATTACAAACATGTAGAAACAAAAAAAATTAAAAAATAAAAAATTTCCATCGGGAAGGGGGTTAACATCGCCCCTGAAAAAAGTGCCCCTAAACCAAGCTTTGCTCCCCAAAATGCTCTTGATGCAGAGGAAAACCGTTTTTGGGTATTACAACCTTAATAACTCCAAAGTGTGTCATTCAATTCATGTCAAATTTACATAGTACAATACTACAATCTTGAGTATTGTAACTTTCTTGGGGTGCAATTTGGTGTCAAATGATCATTTCAGTAATAAGTTATTCAATTGTGAAAATTGTATTGCTTTCTCAAAAGTAGTCAAATGATATTATCAGGATTATGTAAACACACCCATTGTCCATCTGTGCCTGTTTGACAAGGCATAACAGAGAGCTTGCAAGGTATTTGTGTAATTAACACATGAATTGTAGATTTCAGTATGGCACTCACATAGCCCAGATACTTTAAGGGAAGGTTGGGTTCTGGGAAAGGTGAAAAATAATGTGTGAGCTTTCTCATTCCTTTATGTCACTTTGGAAGGACATCATGTAGTAGAAAAATCCCCTGAAAAGGATTACTCTTCAAATGCCCTCATATTCGAAATATGACTAGAAATAGCTGAAATGTTTGGGCTTGTGTGTGTAGTCCCATATACCAATATCTGTGTGCAGTACATGTGCTTTTCAGCGAGATTGGGTTACTTTCTTATCTATTGTGATTATTCCAAAACAACACTTTGTAAAACAATTCTCATGTAGATATGGTCAACTTTTCCAAATTGCTTTGGGACAGTTTCTTTCACAATGTAATTGCATGTCCAGGACTCAAATTTATCTTCAACAAGCTTTTCTATTATGTCTTGTAAAACGGGTGCAGATGGACAATGGGTGTGTTTACAAAATCCTGACAATATCATTTGAATACTTTTAAAAAGGCAATACAATTTTCACAATTTAATAACTTATTATTGAAATGATCATTTGACACCAAATTGCACCCCCAAGAGAGTTACAATACTCAAGATTGTACTACAGTGTATATAAATTTGACATGAATTGAAAGGCACACTTTGGAGTTATTAAGTTTGTAATGCCTAAAAATGCTTTTTCTCTACATCCAGAGCATTTTGGGCAGCAAAGCTTGGTTTAGGGGCACTTTGGTGTTTTTTCCAGGGGTGTGTTACACCCCCTTCCCGATGGAAGTTTTTGTCAGTTTTTATATATTTGTAATGTACACCCAAACCTCTTCCTTCCAACAAAATTTTGTCCATGGCCCTTAAGGGGAAAAAATTAGCCCCAATTTTTAGGGGCAGTCTGACAACCCATCCTGGCAGAAAATTTTGTCAGTTTTTGTGTTTTGGTAATGTATAGTATATGTACACCTTCCTTCTGACAAAGTTTGGCACATTTGTTAGATGGGTTGAAATCGACCCAACTTTGGGGCGGTTTTGGGGGGCTCTGGGAGCCAATCCAGGTGGCTTTGTTCGAGCTGACAAGCTTTTTGTGAATGACATGGATGGTCTAAGTAACTTTAAGGGGTCAAATCTCATATGTAAAATGGGGTGACTATTTGGGGAAAGGCTCCTACACTAGTTGACACACAATAAAATTTCAACACCAACAACATGTATTTGCCTGGTATAAGCCCAACATGGGTCAAATTACATATATATCATAAAATATGCAATAGAAAGCATCAGTGAAAAGGCAACACAGAAATGAGAAATATTAATGGAGTGGAAATAATTTCTCACCATCCTTCTCTCTCTGGAGCTGTCCAATACTTTTAGTTGGTGCTTGACTTGCAGCTTGACTTGCAGCTGTATCAGCAATCCTTGTAGTGGGCTGGAAAAAAAAAAAACAGGTTTGAAATATACAAATTTTTTGTGGATTCCTCTTTCAGTCTTTTGAGAGTATATTCCTTCTGATTCAATTAAATTTATGATAAACTAAAGTTCTTTTTTTTCCAGATCACTATTCAATAACAGAGTTCTTAAAATAAAATCAAGATTTTCTTACTGGCCAATAAAAAATGCTAGAAAAATGAGAATCTATGCAAAATCTGGAACAAAGTGTTGAATGGGGCTATTAACACACTCAGTAAGAGGTCATGGTGTTTCATCTTTTGAAAATTTGATTTCTAATTTAATTTTATAAGGCATATGTAATACAAGAGTATAGATCAACATCCTTTATAGGTTACATGTAATTCTTTTCATCCACTACTAAAAAGTAGTAATGTGTGATATTTTCCTCCTAATATCTTATCTAATTTGTTAAGCACTAAGACACAAGTTCCAAAAATCAATTTCATTACATGACAACAAGCAAGTAAAAATAAAGCAATGCTTTTGTAAACTGTGAAGGCTTTCTGGAAGATGACTTAGCTGTAACCTAGCTATAACTCAAACAAATATGTAAAAAAAAAATATGACACAATATTGAATAGAAGACAGACAATGGCAGGAATGTGGGGAGAACCAAATGTGATAAATTGCTGCAACATCTTACATCTGATCCCCAAGTACAGATGCTTTGTTGAGAGATCATAAGAGCTGCTGCTCCTTTGTTGACTGCATCTAAGAAATCTTCTGAAACAACATGAACATCATTGCTCTGGGCTTCTTTCATTTTCTTGTTCATCTTCTTTACCTCAGCTGAAAGAGGCAACAAAAATAAGCTAACTTACTATTTGGAAATTTGTTTTCCCATCTTCTCGTTCCCATCTCATCAAAATTGATGAAAAACAGGTCTTGCATGCGACAATTCATTCCTTTCAAACTTGTAAACTACCACTCGACCTATACACATAAATCAATTTCAGCAGTGATTGATCATTTGGTTCACACTACTTAATTTTGAGATAATGGAAGCAAATGTAGTCCTTTGTATAGACAGCAAAAATTATTTCCTATCTATACTTTTGCTTCTTTTTTTTTCATTAACACTTCTATTTTAGTCATATTGATGACAACAGATTTGATTACAACTTAATAGATCATCAATGTGCCAAAAATATTATCATTACCAGTCACTGGATTCATATTAAAACTGTACAACATATGCTCTGGCAACTTGGTTTGCAATCAATTTCTAACACTAATGAAATTCTTAACTTCAAACCTAAACCCAACACTAACTAAGCCGAACAACCCTTAACCTAATGTAAAATCCCAGCTCCAAACCTACATGTGTACATATATGACAAAGTAAGCATGGAGGATGTCATGGGAACAAATAGTAAATTCACCCATATCAAGCCTACACAGAGTATGTGCACCATCTTCACTCCCTCAGGAACAGTCCTTGACTGTGCTTTGTACACATGTATGCATGCGACATTTATAATTCATTCATAGAGGCTTTCACCACAGTGCCAAACTGTCTTTAACAGGCCTCAAATTAATTTTTTTTCCACGGAGGTCATTTTTTCAAATTCCAAAAAAAAAATGACCTCCATGAATTTTCTCACGGAGGTCATTTTTGTAATGACGGGGGCTACTTTTTAATATTTACATTTTCATGGAATTAGTACTGTCAATGACTTTGTATCCTCCTGAAATAACACTTAAGTCTTAATTAGTCTTGGTTCTTCAATGACATGACAATAAGTGATTATTTGTACTGTAGCTGTATGTAAATATGGATCTCTGCAACTTCTCAAACATTATTAAAGAGGTTTACAAAATAAAGACACCATTGAGAAAATTTAATTGTTTTCTGTGCCTTTTATTTCACTGTTGAGTGTTGACTGTTGAAGGTGAAGAATCTGCAACTGCTTTGAAGTACTTTCTCATGGTATATAGGTAGTTTTGTACTCCTTGAAGTATAGAAAATTCAATTCATGCTTGAAATAAATAATCTTTAACTCTTTAACTTGTAAATAATGCAAGGCATTGCAAGCAAAATTGTAACTTCATGAAGGTTTTGGTTTCAACTCCAAACATAAATAATATCAAGTCAATTTGCCAGTGACCCTGTATTATTGTGATTGTGAGGTTAGAAATAGGTATACACTCATGAAATTAATGGGTTATGAGTTTCAGTTAAAAGGCATAGAAATTCAAATAAGACTGATTAAGAACTCTTCACTTTTTCACAGTGAAAATCTCCCAACATTCTTGTACCGGTATTCCAGTAATAAAAGTAACTTTGTGTAACAATTACAACTTAATGGGTTATGAATTTCAATTAAAAGGCATAGAAAGCTAGGGCGAAGGTCATGCAAGGTCAAGGAAGGTGCATATGCAAGGCGAAGTCTGCGCGCGCTGCAGCTCTATACACGATAGTGGACGGATGTATATTAGTAGGCACGTACGGGTAGGCACTTTCCTGTGTGTGCGTAAGTGCGGAAGCACACAAACTGCTGTCTGTGATCCAATCCAACGCGTACAGTAGCGAAGTGCGCGTTGGATCATAGACAGCAGGTTGTGTGCCTGCGTATATTACCGTACATCGCTCTTACGCACACACAAGAAAGTGTCTATTTTCAAATCCCCCAAGTGCGCCTGCCGCACGATCGTATGTTTGTTTACATAAAACAGCTGAGCTCGAGGCCGAGGGTTTTAACTTTGTTCAGGTCGGGTTCAGGTTGACGTTTTTCGTAAGAATATTGAATCTTAGAGATAATTTATTTAACAGTTAAGAAATTAGACATATGAAATCAGGTTTGTAAGTGTTTTGTGGCATAAAGCTACACTGCTACAGTAAAATTTCACGGAGGCGATTTTTAAGTTTGGTCATAGAAAAATCGTCACCGTTAATTTTCTGACGGAGGTGATTATTTAAGATATGATCGCGAATCGCGAATCGCCTCCGCGTATTTTGAGCGCTGGTCTTTAACATCTCTCTCTCTCTTTCTTTCTTTACTAAGCGGCAAATTAGATTAGCATGACACAAGAAGATAACATACCTTCATTACTAATGACACAGGCTGTTTGAGGTGTGATCTTAGTAGCTACCTCTCCTCCTAGATCCTGGATGATTGTCTTCAGTTGTTTGTTGCCCTTAGTCAGTTTTCCATGAAGGACAATAGTACAGTTGTGTAGAGGTTTCTCTTCAGGTTTCTTAGCTATCTTTCTGTAGGAGAACAAGACAGGTTTCAGAATAATTCTAGTTTCATTACCAAACAAATTATCTTTCAGGCTGGGTTTAATAATCATTAAATAGCAAAAGGTAATTTTCAAAAACAGAATATTTTAACATTCCATTATTATCCTCCATAATCAAATGTCCCTTATGCCACTGGTCTAATAACAGCTAACACTAACCCTACCCCTACATGTAGCTCTCATAGGATGTAGGAATCACGGGAAAAACAACAAATGTGAATTGCATTGGTAATACATAATCATTGCCCCAACAGGATGTGGGACCAAGGAGATGTAGAACCAATGGTACAAAGGTCTATATAGCTGTCCAAAGGAAGTCAGTATTTGGCTTGGATGAGAAAATATACACCTATGTGCTGCTTGGCCTTAGACAAATTTATTTCAAATTGTGAATGGAATATAAGCAAACCTTTTGCCATCCCCAGCTCCATCTTGACTGGCACCTGAAGTAGATGCCTCTTCCTCCTCTTCTGGAAACAGTCTCTTACCTTTGTTGTAGGCCACAAATTTGAAGTTTTGCCTGTTCAACAATAAATACCATTCAAAAATATATAATAAATCATTGCTGGGTATCAAAATAGATTCTGCAAGGATTCACAAAAGACTTAAAATAAACTGTAATAAGATAATTATCTAGGAGCTAATGCATTATACCTTGTATTCATGAAGACAAGAAAAAAACTGTTGTCTGAATAGCAGATCTACATGTAAGATTAAATCATCAGTACACATATAGTTTACTTTACTTTTGACTTTCCAATTTAACTTACAAGTACTCAATACTGTCCTTGAGATATTCTGGAATAAGCCAAGTCTTGCTCCTGGATACATCCTTGCTCCTATACTGACACTTGGTCCAGGACGTCAGGTTACCTGTACACTTAAAGCACAGACCTGAGGAACTCACAACTAGCTGGCCATTCTTGCATTCTGGGCATCGCTCAAGGGCACCAAACATCATGCCATCAGCCACACTATCTAGAAGCTGAGGGACAAAATAATGATTATTCTTTGAAATAAACTCACTTAATATCACAGTGGTATTAAAGCTTCATTGCACAGTACATTTGGGTGGTCCTAATTGTTTTGAGAAGTCATTTAATGTTCAAAGCAGTAGATGGTCAGAGTGCAAAGCTGATGCTCTAAACAACATTCATACAATAAAAAAAATCCAAATACATTATCATGAATGACATACATGTATCTAGTAAAACATTGAAAACTGAAAAATGTCCTCCTCAAGTAATTGACCTCATTGTTTCTGTTCTTAACCTACTCTTACTTGTATTCTTGTACATACAAAATACAAGTAATTAATCTGTTCTTACCAGACTCTCTTCAACATTCACATAACATAATTGTCACATCATCGTCACACTTCTCTCTCCTATATTCTTTCTGATATGTAATAAGTCTGTTCTTACCCTACTCTCTCCAGGAGGAACTTCTTGATCATTAGCTTCAAGTATGTCCTTCAGTCCATTGTTCTTCACCCATCGGTAAAGCTGATCACGGATTGCCCACAAATGATCATTCTGGGTCTAACCATTCCAGTTCAGTTTTTAAAAAGGGAAATAAAAAAATGCAAAATAATGCAAATGTGATGCTTTATATTCTATATAATCCAAATGTGCAGATACATTTGGCAATAATAATCTGTAATACATTCTGAAATAACTGAAGGATTGCAGGGGTGATGTTATTTTTCACAGATTCTTGCATCAGTCAATTGTCAATAATAAAAATGGCGAGTTAAAACATGCAAATCAAATTACAAGTTACCAAAATTCAGCATACTGTTGATAAGCCTGTTTTGTTTAAAAATATTCAGTATTACAGCAGTGGGCTCTCATGGGGAATTTGACAACATTTGGGTGTTTATCCAATAGCAGGTGCTGTCAATCACCCAGAGTGGACCTGTTTTTATGACCAACAGGCTTTATGCAAGGAGTTATCACAGTTCTGTGATAACTCCTTGCTTTATGTAATGCTCTGCATTTTTCACTCATCTCCCCATATGATAAAGTCATTATCTTACATTTTCCTCACCCAAGACTCTCTAGGTGCATCCCCATCAGCCCGAGTTTGCTCAAGCTCGAGATTCTAGCCCGATCAGCGCTTCTCAAGAAAAAAGTCCGAGTTTGGAAAACATCGTCTCCATCAGCCCGAGTCGAGCGATTCCCGCTCGTTCTTGGAATAAACTCGAGCTTCAGAGCATGCGCACTTCGAAGATGGAAATTTTAAAAAATATATGGGATAAATGAAGAGAAAAGAGGAAAGAAATACATAAGGAAAAGATAAAAAGAGAGAAGAAAAACAA
Source organism: Heliocidaris tuberculata (assembly GCA_025618425.1). Classification (NCBI taxonomy): domain Eukaryota; kingdom Metazoa; phylum Echinodermata; class Echinoidea; order Camarodonta; family Echinometridae; genus Heliocidaris; species Heliocidaris tuberculata. The sequence goes on along the minus strand of CM046834.1, from coordinate 47,523,362 downwards.
AGAAATATAAAGGGAAGAGGATAAAAAAAGAAGAACAAAGAAAATACATATGAATAGATAGAAGAGTAGACAACGGGAAAACAAAGAAATACAAAAGGAAAGGTTAGAGACAAAAGAAAACAAAGAAATACATCAAGAATCATAAAGAAAAGAGGATAACAAGAAGAACAAAGAAATATGTAAGAAATGAAAGAAGAATAAAAAGAGGGGAAAACAGAGAAATACAGAAGGAAAAAGATAAAATAGAAAGAAAAATAAAGAAATACATATGAAGAGAAGAGGATAGAAAGAAGAACAAAGAAATACATTAGAATAGAAAAAAGGAATACATAATGGGAAAACAAAGAAATATATAAGGAGAAAAAAGAGAGAAGGAAAAACAAAGTAATACATAAACAAAGAAATACATGAGGAAAAAGATAGAAAGAAAAACAAAGACATACATCAGGAAATATAAAGAGAAGAGGACAGAAAGAACAAAGAAATGCATAAACAAAGAAAAGAGGATAGCAAGATCGAAGTACAGAAAATGGGAAAAACAAATAAATACATAAGGAAAAGATAAAAAGAGAGAAGCAAAACAAAGAAATATATAAAGAAAAGAGGATAGCAAGAAGAGCAAAGAAATGCATAAGAATAGAAAGAAGAATAAAGAATGGAGAAAACAAAGAAATACATAAGGAGAAAAAAAGAAAGAAGGAAAACCAAAGAAATACATAAGGAAAAGACAGAAAGAGAGAAGAAAATCAAGAAATACATAAGGAAAATAACATTTCTAGGATTGGTGTCATGAATAAATTAACCCAAGTCAAAACCGGAGTGCGTCTTCACCTGCGAATTAGCAGGCTAATTCGCCAAATAGCGCGCTATTTCACAAAAAAACCCGAGTTGACTTAGGCTTCTAGCTCGAGCTAGAAACCCACGAAATAGCCAGCTAATTGCATCTTCATTACAAACTAGCTCAAGCTAGTTCTGATCAGGTTAGTTTCCTGGATCAGAATAAGCGGGCTATTTTGAAAACTCGTGCTGATGAAGACGGGCCTTCTGAGAAAGAGGGGGGGGTTATTTCTCGACCGGACAGCTGCCTTGCAGTGTCTTAGTGTGCGAGGCTTGTAGACCCATTAATGATATTTCCAGCGCTTTCCACCAAGTCTGGTGTCAGCGAATTATGACCTACTGCACATGGAAACTGCCTACCACATCCCTTTAAATACATCTTTAAAATTTCATTAACAAAACTAAAAAATACCTTCAATATAAAATACCTCTTTAAAGTTATTACTGCCCATATCACTTGTCCATTTATAAGTAAATGGCTCAATATTCCATCTAACATTTTTATGGATACTTAGTTCAATATACTTCATTATTATTTGTATGAAGGGTTTTCAGGCGACCAGAAAAATTGGCGTATCTCATGGTTTGTGCAAAAGTACACGGATGACCGTGCAATTTTAAAACAATATCTCATGGTTTGTGTAAAAGTACCCAGATGACCGTGCAATATATTTCCATATCTCATGGTTTGGGGTGCGCGAGACACGTAAAAAGGTAAATACGCATTTAAATACGCAAAGGTTAAGACAATGGATGTATGCACGCAGCCCTTGCAAGATGCTTGGGTAAGGACAAATAATGTTTTTCTAACTGTGTTTTATGTTGAAGTCAATACAAAAACATAAGGACATGTAATGGTGAAAATTAAGCAGCTAGGTTTCATACAATTAATAATAATAATATTGAATAGCTTTTCGTTCATGGGACACAAGGGTATATCGTACTCGCTTTGAAAATATTTCACTCGTCGTGCCGACTCGTGAAATATGCTCATAGCTCGCGCCATATACCCTTGTATCTCAGTCAAGGCCATTCAATATTGTATAAGTGTTTGCCACAAAATGTGTGTGTTGTCTGAAAATTCTGTATACTCTTCATTTTCAATGAATCAATCAATATATTATGTGAGAGAATTTTTCACCTTAAGACCTCGCTCTAGTTTGCTGAGGTTTGTAGAAGCCTTCTTAGCTGGAGGAGGATCTGTTTTGCCTTTGCCCTTTCCTTTTCCTTTTCCTTTAGTCTTCTGCACTACCTTCCTGTGTGAAAAATAGAAGAGTATTTATCATTTATTAATTAATACATAGATATTTTCACTATGTCATACTTGCCAACATTTGGAATTCAGAAAATGGAACGCACATTGGCAGGAGGTCCAGTAACTCCAGGGAACTCCACCGACATCAGCTGTGGCGGTGAAGCTCCCTGGATTAAGGGGTCCAGTGGCTGGATCGGATGATCGAATCCGCAGGTTAGCTCCCAATGTCAGTATCGGATTGAAAATCGGTAGGGAAATCTATTGAAAATTCTTTAAAAATGTGAGTCAAGAAATGGCTAAAAGTTGACAAATTTTAGCTCTTAAATACCTAAAATCATACATACTATAGATTATCTTCTCATATGAACTTTTTATAGTCCACATTTGTTGATGTTTAACAATCTAACCATGCCTCTGAAAATTGAAATGGGTGTAAAAGTAGAGATCAAGAGAAAAGATTGAATGACATTAAAAAACATTAAAAAACATTAGTTGCCACCAAAAAAAAGAGCTTCAAATTCACGTTTTTATCCCGTAAATACTTTTAAAAACATCCATACCTTTGGTTATTTTCTATTTGAAGTTGTCATAGACTATAATTTGTTGATGTTTAATGCTCTTATCTTCCCTCAGAAAGTAGAAAATTGTTCTAAAAGTAGAGCTAGAATATGCAAGCCGCCGTTTTGGATGACATCATATTTTTTAGGCTCGTCCAACATTAATAATGTTGGAAAAAATAAAACGGCTTTCTAAAATTTTTATTTTCAAAGTTTGCCATTAGAATATTTTTTTTCATGTCAAAGAATAATTTATTCTACTCCTAAGACTACATTCTTAAGTTTTAAAGCTAATGTCAATTTTGTAATTGCTACGAGATTCATGCACTAAGGATGAACATTGCACACTACATCTGTGAAGAGTACATGTTGTATGCATACACTCCACATGCCTGCGCACTGTCCATCCTCATGTAAGAATCTTGTAATGATTACAAAGTAAATAGATCTATCAGCTTTATAAATTAAAGGAAACCAAAGCCCAAGGAGAGAATCAATGTTATTGGAAAGTGAAAATTCAGAGAAGCAGTTTACAAAAAGTTTCATTAAAATTGGTTAAAAAATGAGAGAGTTATGGAAGTTTGAAAAGTCTTGTTTTACTTTCTATGGGGATCCTCAAATTGGCAAAATTGCTTCAAAATGGCTGATTTTGTGGACAACTCTCCATTTGTTTTGTACACAGATTTTCAGATTTTCCCCATTATCTTTCAAGGTGCAGTTAATCTCCTTCTGAACTCAACATATATAATGGGGAAATGTATTTTACACCACATATGTTGAGTTCAGGAGGAGACAAGGAGCACCCTGAGAGATAATGGGGAAAATCTGAAAATCTGTGTACAAAACAAATGGAGAGTTGTCCACAAAATCAGCCATTTTGAAGCAATTTTGCCAATTTGAGGATCCCCATAGAAAGTAAAACGAGACTTTTCAAACTTCCATAACTCTCTCATTTTTTAACCAATTTTAATGAAACTTTTTGTAAACTGCTTCTCTGAATTTTCACTTTCCAATAACATTGATTCTCTCCTTGGGTTTTGGTTTCCTTTAAGAATGTGGCGTTATGAGTACAAGAAAATATTCGTTGACTTTAAAAAATATATTATAACAGCATACTTTGAAAAAGAAAATTTTAGAGAGCCATTTGATTTTTTCCAACATTGTCAATGTTGGGAGAGCCAAAAAAAGGATGTCATCCAAACATGATATAATTCAAAATGGCGGCTTGCATGTTCTAGCTCTACTTTTAGACCAAGTTTTGACTTTCAGAGGCAAGATAGGAGGATTGAACATCAACAAATAGAGTCTATAACAACTTCAAATAGAAAATAACCAAAGGTATGTATTTACGGGATAAAAACTTGTGAATTTGAAGCCCTTTTTGGTGGCAACTAATGTTTTCATTTTTATTTACTGCCATTCGATCTTTCAATCTTTTCTCTTGATCGGCGATCGGAAATTAGCGTTCGATTTTACAAAATCGGATCGGAATCGGATATCGATCCAGTGATCAGTTACAGGTTTAGTCTTGACATACAGTCGACCTCGCATGTGTCGAATAGTCGCTTAAGTCGATGAAAATAAAAAGTCCCAATTTATCCTCATAGACTTACGTATGTAAATTCTCTGTATAAGTCGATGTTTGTCAGTTGATTAACCGCATAATTCGATCAAATTCCCAGAACAGTTCCAAAGCAAAAATATAAAATTCACACCACCCAAATCGAATGTGTAACCAATCACTGTCAAAAGCATCACAAACACCGATCGATTTGACTTCAGACTTGCTGGCGCATGCTCCTCCGTTCTTACAATAATCTTAGTCTTCGCTCTTTCTCTCTCTCTCCCTTATCCCGTCAATAAGATCTCCCTTCATACCTTTCCTTTCAGTGGCTTGATATATGAGATTTGCAACCACTCTCTATCTCAAAATGAGACTTCATTTATACTCTGTAATTTTGTATGAAATTGCAGGTTGAAAATCAGGTCATTACAGCACGCCGGTGTGCTAGCTGGGTCAGATTACTGGCCGCAATACACCAGGGGTATAGGCTGAGTTGGAAAGCCAGTTTACGTTGCTGGCATGAATTTCTTTCGGCAAATTATCTCATAAGCAAACTCAGTCACAGAAATTATTGAACGTTCTCTGCATGTGCTGCACGGACAAGTGTGTAAATCCCATAAATAAAAGCACTGTGCAACATCAGCAAGTTAATTCGAGCTTCACATTGCAACTGAATAAGTAAACATTTGGCACAAAAACTAGCGTATGTTCTGTGCATGTACATGTAGTGATGGTCCATCCCAGGAAACACTACAGTTTGGAAGCCCCCACCCAGCCCTATCAGATAAAACAATCGGAATCAAAATCCTATGTGAAATAGAGGAGAAGTAGCATTTTTCGTCAATTTTGAATAAATTTGCATAAATTTGCATAATTAATGAATTTCAAAATTCTGTGTAGAAGTTTGGAAGCCCCCACCCAGCCCTATCAGATAAAACAATCGGAATCAAAATCCGATGTGAAATAGAGAAGTAGCATTTTTCGTCAATTTTGAATAAATTTGCATAAATTTGCATAATTAATGAATTTCAACATTCTGTGTAGACGTTTGGTAGCCCCCACCCAGCCCTATCAGATAAAACAATCGGAATCAAAATCGGCCAAGAAATGACGGAGAAGTGGCATTTTCTAACATTTGAGCACACACGGACAGACGGACGGACGGACGGACGGACGGACGGACACACACACACACGCACACACGTACGGAGCCCGTTTCATAGTCCCCTCGCGAACTTCGTTCGGCGGGGACAATAAAATGAATACATGTATATATTCTTTACAAAGCACATCGTTGTATGTTTTCCATCTTCAAGGAAAATAACTTTCATTTATTATTTCAATGAATAGGCCTATCATTAGCGGAAAATTTTAATAAGCAGAATTACCGAGTTAAATTCTTGCATCTGGTAACAATATTTTTACCAGCGTCATTGGAGAATGATATGCTTTGTCATGAGAAGCTTTGAAAATTGTACAGAGACACATCACAATACATTGTATGCTTTCAGTCCTTTAAAATGAACACTGATTTTCAAACATCATTTAAGATATGATCAAAGAGCAGCATTTGATACATTATTTTACCAGTATCAGAGGATGATATGAATCATTGTTAAGAGTGAAAAGACTTGAGGAACTATTTAAATTCATATCGCTCACACAGACTCAAAAATAGGCCAACGGAATGTACACATTTTGATGATAGATGATAAGAACACATGCCTCCTCTTTTTAAAAGAAAATGTAGTTTTAACACCTTTTGTTTTATTTTCTTTATACTGGATATCGGTATCAGCATTGGCTGGTGTGAAAAAAAAAGCATATAGGCTCAGGCCTCAGATGTTCTCATTTTCAGGATGTCTGCACAACAAAACCATGGCATGCCAGCCGCGCCACACGGTGTTCCCGAGATACGTAAGGGCGGGGACAACGCGTAAGTTGAATTTTCTTTGACTTCTACGCAAGTCAAAAATCGCCTAAGTCGACGCATTTCACTCAGTCCCATGAAGATCGACTTAACCTAAGTTGACTGTATTTCATAAAATTTTCAAGACATAAAACAAAAATTGGGGATTTGTTGTTGAATACCAGTATACTGAATTTTTTTAAATTTTGCTTCCTAAAATACAATGTTTAAAACAAATTCATTCTTCAGTCTTCACCCTTTCTGGCCACCAGGTTTTGGACAACTATCATAAATGAACTTTAAAGAGTGTAATTTTGACTCAAAATGTTTTCAATAATAAACTGGGCATGAAATATCTCTCATGGATAATAACTTGAAGAGAGAGGTCATTATTTCTGTTTCTGGAAGAATAATGTACTAGGCCCATTTTGAAAGGCCATTTTCGGTAGTCGTTTACACGGACATTTTTTCGGACGAGTAGTCGACTACTCGGTATAATGATTTTGGCAATAAGACAGGCCGACTGCTCCGGCCCCGAAGCGCGCAACCTTTTCAGGCCGGAGCACCAACGTGAAACCATGCAACCAGTCCCAAACAGCCTATGCAACAACCGTAACTAATGTCCGATTTCCGTATTAAAATGTTAAAATTAAACAAGTTTAAAACGATCAGTGTTGGTTTTAAAATTCACAGCAATGCAAATTATCTCCTCCTACCTACTTTCGTGAAGACTAAATTAAAATCAAGGTAAAATCAAGCGAAATAGATCGTCATATCCTTCCCCCTTTTCATCACAGTCGTAATCATGATATTGCAGTTGTTTACCAGTCGCCAAGAGGTGGCGCTCGTACCCGGAAGTACAGTTGGGTTCGGAGCGTTTTAGTACACGAAATCCCATTCATCTTTCTCCGTATTGAAATTGTGCACATTCTGAGTGTGCGATCGACATCAAATTCAATGCCCTCGTCAAATCGACATGGGCATGCCCGTGCATGACCCGTCGGCAACGAACAAGCGCGCGAGTGTCCTTTTGTTTTCATCTATTACTATCTTTAAAATATTCTGTGCTGATACGCGTCCTTTCATTTTTACAAAAATTTGATAGGAGCTTGCTTACACGGTGAGCTACATGTACATGTATACGGTGTACATCGCGGTGACCGATGTGTGCGCGGCTGGCTCACACACCCGCTTATAACTGCAGCTTCTGATGTATCGGGAGCCTGCTCAGCCAGACTTTGTTTTTACTGCTCGATCCTCGAGAACTTAGCTACCAAAAAGAAACGCTCTCATGTGAATTTTATTGATTCAAATGACATTAAAATATCTTAGAACTAACAATTAAGTGATAAATTTCTATATTTTATTCTGAATTAGAGGTTTTGGGGGGTTATTCACAAGTTCCAACTATGTTACCGAGTAGTCGATGGAAATTTCATTAGTCGTGTAGTGACCCTATCGGGCGAGTACACGGTTAATCGAGTACTCGAAACGGGCCTATAATGTACCCCTTCTTAGTCCAAACACATTGTTCAACACTTCAGTTCTTGGGTAGCATTTGATGCCCATGGCACAGAAGGGGTTATATTTAATGAGTACCGGTAATGGTAATCTTACTTGAATTTCTCTTCCAACATCTTCTGATCCTTGGGCTTAAGAAGGCTAAACTGAGTGAGTATACTAGCTGTACCATTGGGAGGCCATTCAGAGAGATTATCCTCCATGTACTTGGCATCCACAAAGCAATCAACATGATGCCATCGAGCTATAGGTTGATATTCTTCCACTGGTTCCATGTAGGCAATCCGAACCGTCATCTACATTACACAGATACAAGATGTATAATAGCTTGTTATGAAGAAAAAAAACCTACCGTAGTTGAGCCTCCTTATAAAGAATGCTGCTAAAACACAGTCACATTTCAACAAGATAATGTTGAAAGTCATCGTTCTTTTTATTCTATCATTTTTAACACTGATATAACAAGATTTTTAATTGGCATGTATTTGATTCACAAATTACATAACATAATGTCACTTCCGATAATATTTAGGGGGGGGGGGGAGTTTATAAACAGATGTCTTCTTCATCCCAAATCCCAGTCTGAAGACCTTACCTCTGCAATCTTTTCTTGACAACGCAGACACTTTGCCCGACCAGAACTGGCATAAGCCACAATAAACTGGCTCAGAGTTGTTGCTTTACTGTCAACTTCTGCATCAGGATCTGCGCTTTTGAGCGCTCCTCCAGAAGTCTTTCCCGACAGTGTTTCTTTGATTCTCTGCTGATCGTCCCATCTCAAACTTGGAAAGCCTCCTGCAAGTAGGGAATGTGGAGTACTTCTTGCATTGATTTCAGTACAGAATGATTCTTATCTCCAGACATTACCAGTGATAGCACACAACATCTTATCTATGCATCTTGTATTATAACAAAAGTTTGACTCCCAGAAAGTTACAATCTATTATTTTTCATTCACAAGATATAGAGATGAGTGGAATAGAAATATATGTAGAAGAGAGTTCCTTTCTCATTGCATCTAACACAGTGAATACATAACTCAAGTTGATAGAACTGCTACAGTATCTCTGATTGTTTTTAGGAATAGAGATCTACTGAATAGTGAATAACACAACATTTTCTGAAAGTGTATCACAGAATTTTTCTCATTCATTTGTTGTACGATAATTCTACCTTTGAGTGTTCTTGTACTGCTGCTTTATCTCTTTGCCCTGTACATTATGAAACCCAAGGCTGCTGAATTATTTTCAAAGGTGATGTGACCAACCAGTACTCAGATGCATGGGCAGAAAAAATCCAGTATAAACGACGACCGAAAATGCAAAGCAAAGAAAGCTATGTGTATTTCATGCATCGGTGCATAGGATTAGAGCGTGCGTGCGATCATGCAATTGAAAAGGCGCTATTTCTTTTGTTCATGTGGAGTGTCGACCTTAGTCGACAGAAGCGAGCCCGCGCTGGTTATGGGAGTCGACAGTAGAGGGAAAACGGTTAATGTCATGTGATGAAGTATGAACATTGGTCATCCATTTTTTAGAGTGTTACATATATACATAAAGGCCTCTTAACGACCATATAAGAGATCTATCAAAGCCAGACATTGAGCATCTCTTCCTGTGAAGTGTCAAACCAATTCTGTAGGCATATTGTAATATGTCTATCTTCATTACCAATGGTCAAATAGAAAACCTTGCTAATGAAGATAGAAATATTTAAAACAACCAATCTGTAATACCCTACCAATATCTGCTTGAGACGCAGGTTTGTTCCTCTTGAAGAAGCAGTGGTAATGGAACCAATTTGGTATCTTCCCATCAAAAACTGGAGACTGAAAAAAAAGAGGAAAACATCACACAAAATGTAGGATTTTTCATATAGAATTGGAAAATCTAGTCAAAACATAAACTGTCAAGACATCAATGTGAGCTGCATCGTTTTTATATTTTATCTATGCATCATGTCTCCTATTGTGGAGTACAAGCTTATCTTCAAATAAGCCTGTACATATATAAGTGGGTAATACATAGCCCCAGGACTATGAATGAAACCACTACTATTCCGTGGAGCTCACAATTTACATGGTCAAATGACCATGTATAGTTGGATAGACCTTCCACAAATCAGCTTTTCCTCACAAATGTGTAGAATCGATCAAATGTCACTTTTTTCACTCAATTATAATCCTCCCTTCTCGTCTCTCCCGAGCGAGAACGTACGTAAAAGCATTGGAGCTGCTGCTGACGCGCATGCGTATTGCAAACTATACACCGGCCTACGAAAGTGTTTAGTACAGGAGCTGGGAAATTAATAGTTTTTTTTTATATCATCCTGATCGAAAAGAAAGACAACAGTCATCATGGTCATCCGGAAAGTATTGTAAGTAGACCTACCTAAAGTAGCCTTAAATGAAGTTAGACATGTTACAGACTCTATGTCATGTTTCATGGCATAATTTTGACCACCAAGCTGGGAATTAAGAGGCACCCCACATTTCAAATGACTGCTGTGTCACTTAAGGTAATACAATACCTTTTTCAAGGGACCTAAACGCCGCATTTTTTTTCAAATTTCACCAACTTCTTTTTCTGTAGGACTTTAACTTTAAGCATTCATTATGTAAGTTTGACAGATATTCATTTGATATTTTATTTGCTATGGTTGATTTTCCATTCATTCATTCATTCATTCATTCATTGATTTTCTGAAGTGTTCGGTAATAGGATCCACTTCCATAACTAGTAACACTAACAGTAACAGGACAGTAACAGTAACAGACATGACAGACTTAGAAAGCTAGATCTCTGATTTCAATCATATTATTCAATGAATTATGAAAATTGCTCGGATATATTTTACAAGGCAAATTGTTTCATGTGTTTTGAGTGAGAAAATTGCAAGTTAGTAACAACAACACCACCACACCGGCATTATTTCTAGCTCTTATTTTTAAAGACAGAAAAATCCGTCTGTTTGGAGGAGTTTTATAACATTTTTGTTATCTGTTAGACTGATTTTTCTGTCTAATTCTTAATTTACTTAAGCAAAAATTTACCTGAACCATTTTGGCCAATCTCAGCGATTCCTTGTCGATCTTGTTGCGACATAACTTGCATGATGCACGATTACTTTTGGCATACTCAACCCTGAAAGGCAGATCTTTTGAATTAACGTCAGTCATAGCTGTCGATGCAGTTCCGAGATGAATATTGGCAGACTAGACAGACACTCAGAAAATTCTCAACCTATAAAGGCTGTATACCTACATGTAGCATGCAAGACCCCCTGCAGAATAAATGGCAATTCGGTCCTTGATCTGATCGCGCACAGACCAGCATGCAGCAGTCAGCGCACCCTGAACTTCAGGGGACAAAGTCTGCTAGCTTGCGGTATACTCATACTAATACGTGCGTGAACCGCGTGCGTGCCCGAGGGTGATGAGCATAGGTGATGAGTCGACTCAGCTCAGTCAAAGAGTTTAAATACGAAGAGTGCTCAGTCCCGAAATAAAGCACGCGCATATATTGTGGTATATGTCGATCGCGGCCGGCCGAGAGGGAAGGTTATAGTCTTTATCAAGATGTTTGTATTTTTTATTTCCTTTATTTTTTCTTCTTTTCCTGTACATCGCTTTTGGTAAAACTGTAAAGGGCATAATCTTGATATTGTCCCTTCAAATACAAACCTATGTCCCAAGACAGATAGGAATCAACATACTCTAACTGCACCATGGGGGAGAGGGAGAGAGTTGGGAGGGGGAGCTAGGAGAGATGTTTGTATTTTTGTTAAAGTTATTTGCTGTGAAATTTCTATTAATATTTATATGATTGGGAGGGGGGGGGGGGAATGGTCCAAACATGTTCCCTGATATTAAGCTCTATATGAGCAAACACTGCGATATCTGACGGGAATGTCGAGAAAAGTAAAAATAAAAAATAAAAATAAATAAATAAATAAAATGCTATCTCATTTTATTTTTCTAAATCAGAATATTTCATTTTATATCATGATTTATGTAAATTTTAGGGATTATAGACGTATAATGTAAATCTATGGCCTTATGTTAAAAGTCAAGACAGAAAAGGCTTTATTAAAATGAGATTGCGTGCGAGCAATTCCTTAACCCTTTCAGGACAGGAATTATTTAAGAGCTCAATTGATCACATTTTGTTCTGCAAATTGGCAACAATAATATTTTTCTTTTAGTGCTACGTGGTTCTAGTAAGATGTAATGTCTTGAAAATAATATACATGATTAAGAACTTTGTCGAAAAGTTGAAAAAGTTGCTGAATTCGGACAAAAAAACAATGATTTTGAACCTCTCAATGTGTTGCCAATTTAAGGGTGTTCAAGCTTATTCTCCTTTTTAAAATTCCTGGCATCGAAAGCAATATGATCATGCAACAAAAATGGACACATTATGTGCAGAAATTTTTGCTCTTTTCACTCATGCATCTGGTATATTTTTAAAGGCTCTAAATCAAAAGTTATCGGGCCAAACCACAAAATGTGGTCAATTGCCTCGAAAGGATGATGAAGGATCTAAGATTCTCTTATTTTTATTGGTGGCGTATCCAGGAATACACGTGCCCTACGTGCCAGCCAAAACCAAATCTGACATATCTTATAGTTACACATCGAATGAAAGGAATTGTGTGCCCCCTCCCCCGGCATAGAAGGAACATGAAAAATGTGACTTTTTTTCCTTGCTTGTCTGAAAATTCAGAATAGACAGCATCTGATGATTTTTTGTTCGTCAGGTGTGAGCCCCCCCCCCCTCCCCTGCATTCCTGGATACTCCACCAATATAAATAACTTACAGTAAGTTATTTGCAATATTCTGCTGTAGCAGTTTCTAATAATCTCTTATTCTCTTATTCTCTCTTACAACCGATCTATAAAAATGACTCCAGTAGAAATGAGGACAAAATAATGATCTCTTATTTTTTTTTTCCTTCAATCGTTCAATTTAATGAGATCGACCACCAACACCATGCAGTCCCATTCTTCACATCCATGACAGAATAGCAGGCGCGGATCCAGGGGGTGGGGGGGGGGGGCGAATCAACCGCGCCCCCTTTTTGGAACCCAACTGGCATACCTTAAGTACACAATAAAAAAAATTGCCTCTTTAATTGTGTACTTTTCGGCTCTGTGCCCCCTCCTCTACAAAATCCTGGATCCGCCCCTGGAATAGGAATTACATTCTTTTGAACTACAAACTACAGGTATACACGGACTCTGGCCTAAAATGTAAATAAAACCGGATCGAGCACCATTAGTTTAGGAGCCTACGAGGCTAACAATGTTGGTCTATTAACCCTCAGAGAAAACTTGTAAACAAGCCCACCCCGCAAGACTGACGTGACAGTCCGGGCACGGACGAGTGGCGGATTTAGGGGGGGGGGACGCGCAATCCCGGCCCATGCCCCCTCCCCTTTTTTAAAGAAAGTCATACATCATTGTCCCCCGGGCCCTTTTTTTTTAAATTGTTTTGGAGGGCCGGCGAGAAGAAAACAAATTTCTTTTCACCCCTCCCCCCCCCCCCCCCCAATGAGCAATTTTTCGAGGACTGGCGAAAAAAATTCTCCCCCCCCCCCCCCCACAGAGCAACACGGAGCAACTTTTGGAGGAATGGTGAGAAAAAAAATACGAATCTCCCTTCTAGCACTTCCAAAAAGTTGACAGCCCTGCATTTGTGCCCCCCCCCCTTTTTTTATATATTTTTTACTACATCCTGCATTCGCCCCTGTCATGGACTGTCAGTGTCAGACTCATATCCATAATAGGGTTCAGAAGCCCCCTCCCACTACATTGTCGGTCTCGTTGGCTGAAGCCAAAGTAAACGACGATCAGCAAGTAAAGAACTTTGATGAGCGAAATTTGAGGAGAACACCTTTGGCAAACTGACAGAGTTCCATCGGCAACGTCACCACCTCGATCGGGATCGCAGAGTGGTAGACCTAGCCTAGGAGCCTAGCTAGAGCTAGACACCTTGTCGGTCGCTATTCAGCTCAGCTATTTCATGCTGATTGCATGATCTCACATCAGTCATTTTGGCTAAGCGTAATTCGGTAGTAGAACATTGATTATATGAATTTATGAATTTAATACATTGAATTTTGCCTCTGGTACATTAGAAATATAATAGTGAACTGGAATTTAGTGAGAGTTTCTTCTAATACCAGCTAGGCTGGGCCCCTGGGCGGGCGGACATACGTCTGCTGCATGGTCGTCTGCTAGCGCACGATCTCATTGGATGTCGTGATCTCACGTGATCGATACTACACGCCCACATTACGTCATCAATAACAACAAACGGTTTCACGTGTTATATGACAAATTATTTTTTTTGGTCAAAAGCATGCATATTCCCGGGGATTTATGCGGGGTTTAAACGACTCATCGAGCCTTAATTATACACCTTCAGAGCTTTAAATTTCATGTAAATTACATTTTTCATAATTTCAAATAAATACTAGGGGAATTAAAGTCATTTCAAAATCCCTCTTTTCATGTGTTAACCTATGGGAGCTGGAAGGCCACAAGCATGCATATTCCCGGGGATTTATGGGGGGTTTACTGGACTCATTGAGCCTTAATTATACACTTTCAGAGCTTTAAATTTCATGTAAATTACATTTTTCATAATTTCAAATAAATACTAGGGGGATTAAAATCATTTCAAAATCCCTCTTTTCATGTGTTAACCTATGGGAGCTGGAAGGCCAAAAGCATGCATATTCCCGGGGATTTATGGGGGTTTACTGGACTCATTGAGCCTTAATTATACATTTTCAGAGCTTTAAATTTCATGTAAATCACAGTTTTTATATTTTCAAATAAAAACTATGGGAATTATAATCATCCTAATATTCCTTGTTTTCGCGTGTAAACCTATGGCAGGCGAGACTTTTTTGGTCAAAAGCATGCATATTCCCCGGGATTTATGTGGGGTCTTTTCAATTTTTTGAGCCTTCAGTAAGCTTGTTCAAAGCCTCAAATTACATGTAAATCACAGTTTTTATATTTTCAAATAAAAACTATGGGAATTATAATCATCCTAAAATTCCTTGTTTTCGCGTGTAAACCTATGGCAGGCGAGACTTTTTGGGGGTCAAAAGCATGCATATTCCCTGGGATTTATGTGGGGTCTGTTCGACTAGTTGAGACTTAATCATACATTTTCAGAGCTTTAAATTTTATTTAAGTCACATTTTTCAAAATTTTAATCTAATTCTGGGGGAATTATAATCATTCAAAAATCCCTATTTTTGCGTGTTAACCTATGGGAGCTGGAAGGCCAAAAGCATGCATATTCCCGGGGATTTATGTGGGTCCCTTCCACTTTTTGAGCCATCATTAATCTTGTACAGAGTCTCAAATTACATGTAAGCTACATTTACATGAAATTCAAGGAAATACAAGATGAACTATAATCATTCTTAAAATCCATGTTTTCACGTGTTAACCCTATGGCAGATGATTATGTCAAAAAGCAGGCATGATCCCGGGGATTCATAGTGGCATTTATTGATAATAAAGGTTCAATAAATGTTTTTTGAACTATCCATCCTTTCTCTCATGCAAAAATCAGACTTGAAAAAGATAGAGTAAGATATGAAATATCAAGAAAAAATGAGACATCTTTTCACGTGTTATACCTATGGCGAACGTATTTTTCCGAGTCTATTTTAACACAGCAATTTACGTCTGCCGAATGTACTACGGAAGTAGGTGAGAGTAATCTGTCTTGATACTATTAAAAGTCTTTGGCTCAGTCAGCTCATGGGGGCTTGTCAGTACATGTTTGTATGTTGTCGAAAATAGTCTTTTCTGCCAGCCTCCATTTTCCTGTCACCGCTTTTTCATAGTTACCAGAGTTGGCATATGGGGCATATGCTTTAAGTTTGTGGCATAATTTTGAACTTTTTAAAGAATCTATCATTATGCCTAGCATAATTTGACACAATCTGGCATAATTTTAGCATAATTCTAGAGAACTGACTTTAAAAAAAAATACCCTTCAAAATGTCTATTTTGGCTTGCCAAATAACAAAAAGTTACCCAACTTAACCCTTTCAAGACAGGAATTATTTAAGGGCTAAATTGATCACATT
Source organism: Heliocidaris tuberculata (assembly GCA_025618425.1). Classification (NCBI taxonomy): domain Eukaryota; kingdom Metazoa; phylum Echinodermata; class Echinoidea; order Camarodonta; family Echinometridae; genus Heliocidaris; species Heliocidaris tuberculata. The sequence goes on along the minus strand of CM046834.1, from coordinate 47,507,601 downwards.
TTGTTCTTCAAATTGGCAACAATAATATTTTTCGTTTTGTGCTACATGGTTCTAACAAAATGTAATGTCTTTGAAAACAATATACATCATTAGAAACTTAGTTGAAAGTTGAAAAAATTGCCAATTTTGTTAAAAAACAGTGATTTTGAACCTCTCATTGTGTTGCCAATTTAAGGATTTTGAAGCTTATTCTCCTTTTTAAAATTCCTGGCATCAAACGCAATATGGTCATGCAACAAAAATGGAAACAATGTGTGTAGAAATTTTTGTTCTTTCTACTCATGCATCTGGTATATTTTCTAGAGCTCTGAATCAAAAGTTATTGAGCCAAACCACAAAATGTGGTCATTTGTCTCGAAAGGGTTAAAGGAAACCAAAACCCAAGGAGAGAATCAATGTTATTGGAAAGTGAAAATTCAGAGAAGCACTTTACAAAAAGTTTCATTAAAATTGGTTAAAAACTGAGAGAGTTATAAAAGTTTGAAAAGTCTCGTTTTACTTTCTATGGGGGTCCTCAAATTGACAAAATTGCTTCAAAATGGCTGATTTTGTGAACAACTCTCCATTTGTTTTGTACACAGATTTTCAGATTTTCCCCATTATCTTTCAAGGTGCAGTTAATCTCCTTCTGAGCTCAACATATATAATGGGAAAATGTATTTTACACCACATATGTCGAGTTCAGGAGGAGACAAGGAGCACCCTGAGAGATAATGGTGAAAATCTGAAAATCTGTGTACAAAACAAATGGAGAGTTGTTCACAAAATCAGCCATTTTGAAGCAATTTGGCCAATTTGAGGATCCCCATAGAAAGTAAAACGAGACTTTTCAAATTTCCATAACTCTCTCATTTTTTAACCAATTTTAATGAAACTTTTTGTAAACTGCTTCTCTGAATTTTCACTTTCCAATAACATTAATTCTCTCCTTGGGTTTTGGTTTCCTTTAAAAACTCATGACCATTTTTTATTTTCATTTTTTATTTTATTTTGCTTTCCAGAGAATTTAGTATGCATAATTTCATTTTCAAACCTGGCACCATACCAGTGCCGGATGCAGGGTGTGAGGGAGGGGGCCGAAAATTATTCAGAAAATTTTCTGACAAGCAAAAAAACCCCCAAAAAGGTCATCAGCATTTTGGGTGTCTTTTTACTCCAAAATTCTCTGACAAGCAAAAAAAAGGGTCATCCGTGTTTGTTTGTTTGTTTGTTTTGTGTGTGTGTGTGTGTTCTTTTTTGCCATAGGTGCCCCCCCCCCGTGACTCCGCCCCTGCCTGGCACTGTTTTAAATACTATAGGCCCGTATTATGAACTCTGTTAAAGGGCAATCCAACCTTGGTAATAAGATGATTTGTATGAAAGCAGAAAAATAAGAAAAAGACTTTTGGTGAAAGTTTGAAAGAAATCGGACAAGGACTAAGAAAGTTATGGATGTTTGAAAAATGAGATCACTACATCTATGCGAATCTCAAATTGGCAATTTGGTGAGTCAATTGTGACATTTTTGTGGACAACTCTCCCATTTGTCCTACACAAAAATATCATTAATTTGCGGTTTTCTTCGAGGTGCCTTTACCCTCGGGGCAGCACTCAAAATATATTGGAGATAGCATATTGTTATAGGTCCTCATGAAGGAAAAGATCCTACTGAGTAATGCATTTTGAAAAAAAGTGACATTTTAGTCATTTTGTGTGTTAGAGCGAATGGGGGAGTTGTCCACAGCTACATCATAGTGACATTACCTATTCGGCCAATTTGAAATTCCCATATGCATAGTGATTACAACTTTCAAAAAATCATAACTTTCTTATTACTTGTCCGATTTCGTTCAAACTTTCACCAATCTGCTTCTCTGATTTTTCCTCTTTCTTTCAAAGCAACTTGCTATTAAGGTTGGATTTCCCTTTAAACTTCAGTTTATAAAGGGCAAATTTTGCGGACTCTGTTCGTATACCGGAGGCGGTGGGAGTGGAAGGGGGGGGGGGGCTGTGCCTGGGCTGCGGGCTGCGTGCTGCGTGCTGAAGGAGGAATTCTGACATTACGAATATTCGGGCTTAGAATAATCCAATTTTCGGGAATCATGCAGTCCAAATAAGCCTAGGCTATTATAGTCTATATACAATAAAAATATGAAATTATGATTTTGCTCATATTATCTTGTCTCCCCCCCCCCCCCTACCTTCTCCCTATATTTTTCTTTTCTATAAAATTGAATTTAGGCCTATAATTATATGACACGATAATTCCTTGGCCCAAAATTGCTTGAATTCACCATAATTATAAAAGGCCCGATACCTACCTGCCAGGTTGACACTGCTAGCTGACTCTCTGCCGGGAACTTTTTTTTTTTCCTTTCCGACTTTATTCATATATCAATAACAAAGACTGCCAAAATAACTTAACAATTGATGCCATTAAAATCAAAGATAGTGAAGTACTTGATAAAAATTGCCTTTGAATCATGATGTTTACAAATAAATTTACAACTCAAATACTGACGTAATTCCAACTTAAAACTTATCCAAGTGCACATGGTTTTAGCCGTATACAGCTTTTGTTTTTGAGTCCCTAAATTTTAACATAATCTTTTATACAGTGCCTCCCCCAAAAAGTTAACAGTTGGAAAAAGTCTCCCCAAATATATGTTTCAAAATATTTTAAGATAATGTTCATACCTATGGAAAGTTCAGGGTCTCTTCTATCAAATGACACCAAAATATCAAATGTTATTCTACGAATTGAGTGGGTAAAAGCCAATTGTAAATGGGTGCAAAATTCAGACTTGACAAGGATTGATAGTGGTTGAGGCTGCATGGTATCAACTAAGCTGAGAGTCATGAAAAGGCTTCGAAATGTCCATATTCTGCTCAATAAAAGATAATTTATGAAATATACAGGCTTAGTCTATGCAGGGGCGTAGATAGCGGGGGGATGGGGGTATGCATCCCCCCCCCCCAACTTTTCAGGTGGGGGGATGGTGTGTACAAACATCCCCCCCCCCCAGGTTTCACCCCCGCCCCCCCCAAAAAAAAAAATGGTGGAAAATATACATTTCTATTATAATGTTGTAGATAAATATAATTTGATATATCATATTTATTAATATTATTCAAATATATATATTCTTTATTTCAACATAGATATTATTTATTTATGTACAATGTTGTAGATTTATATGAATTTATTAATAGTTATCTACAATTCTGTCGTGGTTTCTGATTTTCCTAATATATTTTTATACTACTAGAAAGTGAAAACCATGCATCTACTTCAAATTATACAAACATGGGTGTTGATCTGGGAGGGATATGGAGGTATAATGTTTTTTAAAAAATGAAGTGGGGGGTGGCCTGTGTTACCATCCCCCAATATATTTTGAGGTGATTTTTTTTTCAAAGCCATATATATAATGCAGAAAAATAATTTAGATTAAAAATGCATGTAATTATTCTCGATTTAGAGGGTTCAGTCGGTAACTTCTCTTTATAATGCAATTTTGCCACACTCATGTTATTGGTAATATATACTAACAATTTTCAAAATTGAAATGAAAATATAGTCACAGGAATCGAATGTGGTAGGGAAAGAGGGAATACAGCACCCCCAATATTTATCGAGGATGATGACCTGTGTCATCATCACCCAACTATATACACAGAAGAATGATGAAATGACAATCATAACATGTAGACCATGTGGGCACAGTGCCTCTACTTTTCCCTTTATAACTTCAGATAAGTACCCCCATTTTTCTTTCCAACAAGTTCCCGTTCCTTATTCTTATAAGTGCCCATTTTGATAATTACCCTCTTCCCTCACCTTACCTTTGATAAATAATCCTATTTCAACAAGAGCATTTATCCCTTTTAATCCCTTTTAATGTAACAAGTCAGTTTTTTTCTTTGTAATATTTAGGCACTGATTTAATTTTTCTACTTTATAAGAACATTTTTTCCGTTCTTATAAATGCCCCTTTTCACCTCTTTTCAACTATCTTTTCTACCTTTTCTATCCACATTCATTTATTTTTCTAATAAGTGTCCTTTTCCCCGTGATAAGTACCACGTTTCCCTTTCCCATACCATGTGCCCCTAATTAAAGGGACTTAAAGCCAATATTCCCAAATGCTCGCTCGCTACGCGCCGCTCCTATTAAAAGTATATAGCTTGATTTTGATTTGATTTGATTTGATTTGATTTGTTTCCACGATCGGTTTACATTTTTACATGAGAAAGCAAAATATAAGCATATAAATCAAATGGCATAATACAAAGGATAATGCATATATAATAGCAGTTTAGTATAATAAATATCTTCCAGTAGTAAACGCATACAGTATATACACTTGTGGGGGAACCTATTAAAAGCGAGGCTTGTCCAGTTAGGTTCCCATTTAGAAGGAGCAGGAAAGTAGAATTGTGAGATTAAGATGAGAAGAAACAAAGAAAGGACGGAAATCAGCAGACAGAAACAGAAGAGAGCATAAAAAGATTAAATAATTATAAAGAGTGAAAGGGAGAGAGAGAGCTTATTAACTAAATTTTCATTGTGAAATTTTGCAAATGAAACCCCATCAGAATTGTGTTTCCCCGTTTTTATATTACAATGTAGTTGCGACCTAACAAATTTGGAATATTTTTTGCTCGCTCGCTCAATATTCAAATCAATCTACAAAAATGCAAAGCGTGATGCTAAAGTTGTGTCTTGGACATGTTAAAGAGAAAAACCATGTAAAGGTGTACATACCCTCACCCCACCGGGCCTATATATAATTTCCTCTCACATTGTATTTATTTCCACGAGAGTTGCCAAAGCTGTTGTATATGTTATTTCCGTACAATTTCCGTACAATATATATATATATATATATAATATATATATATATATATATATATATATATATATATATATATATATATACATACATATATATATATATATATATATATATATATATATATATATATATATATACATATATATATATATATATATATATATATATATATATATATATATATATATACATGTGTGTGTGTGTGTGTGTGGGTGTATATATATGGTCCTTGAGGGAAATCATACCCCCACATATGAGGACCTGTCTACGCCGATGGTTCTTTGTATCCTTATACACATCATATCAACATTTTATGCTTGAGTGAGCAATATAACTACTTTGTTGAGTGTTTCAGTCAAAATGTAACTTTTGATAAGTCTTTTAATTTCACCTAGCTTGTTCACTATAATGATCAGAATGAAATTTCTAAGCCTTTTCATGACTCACAACTTTGCTGATACCAGCCAGAACATAAACACACATTTGTCAAATATGGATTTTGCACCCTTTCACAAAAGTGGCTTTTGCTCACTCAAGTGTAAAATATTGAGATATGTTGGTACATACAGGTATAACATTTCCTGAAAATATTTTGAAATATTTAATTGGGGAGAATTTTTCCATCCGTCAATTTTAAAAGGTTCTCAACTTGTCAAGTCTGAATTTTGCACCTTTTCACAAGGGAAATGTTACATTTACCTGCATGTTTTCACTAGAGTGGTTTTAGATCACTCAAACGTAATAGCTATTCAGATTTTGGGGTGTTATTGCACAGGAGAGCGCCTCGGCTATCTACAAGAATGAAAATTTATTGAAAATATTCTGGAATATTTATCAGTTTGGGGAGACTTTTTATACAACTGTTAACTTCTATGGGGACGCACTGTAGATAATATATTGTGCAAAATTTATAATGAGATTAATCATGAAATTCTTTTCCTCTGCAATATCAAATGCAATTATTATACCAAAACTATGAACTTTTACTGGACTTGTGTCATATAAAACAAATAATTGGTTCAAAAATGTGCAAATGACATTCCCCTGCAATCAACATGTGTATTGTTGTCTCTTGACATATGCATATATTGATTATCACTTAAATTCTATTCCATTTTAATAAATTCATGTTAACTTCCTATAAGCATAATTGAAATTAAATTGCTTAATTTTGTTATATTTTTTCATTATAGGGCTACTTAATTTTGAAGAACATAACCTTATCCCATTAAAAATCACCTTTTAAATTAAAGTAATCTATCCAAAAATGAAAACAATATGGTTCTGTCTGTTTCATCTCAGTGAATAGATTATTATAATTTTTGGCTTTCATATGAAAATATATTAATTAATTCGCCAATAGAAATTTCAAACAAATCCTCTTGATTGTACTCAGTTTGTTTTTAACCAAATTATCGGAAATGCTTTTTCAATTTTGATCGTTAAAAATGACACAATAATTTCTTTTAATTAAAAAAAAATTATTTTGAAATTAACTTACGTCTGTCTATTATTTTATAGTTTAACAATAACGATCCCTAAATCGCTCCATCTTTTGCAGGGGCGTCGATCCTGGGGGGGCGATTGCCCCCCCCCCCCCAGAAAATATTGGGGGCAAACATATCATTTTGCCCCCCCCCCCCAATAAATCCGGAGGTGTAAAATAAAATAAGGAAAAACTGATGCAAAACTCGGGAAATTAAACCTTCCAAACAATGAAATACAAAAGGTTTTACACGGTCAGACTTCAATTCGCCGTGCGCTCCGCGCGCAAATTCTCTAATCTCTACTGTGTCATGTAACCGTGGAGAAGCTGTTTTTAAGAGGCATTCCAAAAAATCATGACGCCATTAAAAAACGTTCAAACATACATAATTCAATTCCAAGTTTAAATTCTCATATTTATTTAGTTTTTTATCCATTTTTTCATATTTCATTAGCGTTTATTTTTTTCTATTATTTTGTGTTATATCTTCTCTACTCAATTTGCTGTTATGTAAAATATATTTTCCCATTATTTTGTCATTTTCCATGTGATCTTTAATTCCATTTTTCTGTTCATGATATCGATATGCATACTTTACTTAAGTTCAAATTACCATCATATCTTTATCAATGCTATGATGATCGGAGGCAGCGCTCTGGGGGAGGGGGGGGGGCAGGGGGTACAGTGCCCCCTCACTTTTTCAAGTACCCCAAAAGTGCCCCTTTTCATAGCTGACAAATCCCTTTTTCTTTCTAATAAGTGTCATTTTTACCTTCTGATGAGTGCCCCTTTTGTTTTCTGATAAATGCGAAATCGGTAGATACTGGTATATACAAGTATATATATGGGTATGTATATGAAGTTCACAAAGGAGCCTTATACATATAGCTCCAAATAATCAGAGAGGCTTCATAATAATACATTCCCCTACTGATATCAGCACACTAGTGAGGCAGTAGAGGCCCAATGCCCTAAATTATACAAGAATGAACAGTGCTCCTAAATTATAAAAGGAACGAGGACAATTTTTTTTCTAAATTTTTTCTGAAGCTCACTCGCTACGCTCGCTCGCATTTACTATTACCTTCTTATCATATTAGGAAAATCGCTGTATATAATTCAACACCCGTTGCCTTCAGCGTTAGAAATAAATCTTAAATTTTTTACTCGCTAGCTCTGCTCGCTCGCAAATGAATAAGGCAGGCTATTACACTCAACTGCAAAGTAGTTTTTTTTTTTTTTAATCTAGAACCATGTGACAGTAAATTGAAGCTCATAATGGCGCCATCTTTCAACAAAATTTGATAAGTGTCTGTACCTCTAATTTTCCCATCATGCCCCATTCTAGTTTGTAGAAGCTTAGAATGTATCTGTAAGCAATTTTCCAAATGTGCAACATCAAAAATAATAGTTTGAAATATAAAATGTGCCTATTTTCCAAACAGCTGTTTGTCAAAATTCAAAATAAGATGCAATTAATTTTCAAATTATAATCTCAATTTGGCAGTTACTGTAAGATGGCGCTGTTCAAGTTTTGCCAGTTTAATGCCATTTTAAGATAGAAACAACAGCGTGTCAAAAATGATCCTCGGTTGTGTATTGATCAGAATGTACCGGTATACTAATGTCTCGAAGTGGTATTTTCCGCCTTGTTTCCACCCTTTGTAGGTGCCCCTTTTTGTTGGTGCCCCCCCCCCCACTTTGAAAGACGCACCGCCGCCTTTGATGATGATTGCATTGAGTGCGAAATGATCATCGTTACGATAGGCTGCCTTGCCCCCCCCCCCCCAATCCGAGAAACGGATCGACGCCCCTGATCTTTTGAAGCACAACAAGGAACTTAATTCCAACTGGATCTTTAATGGAAGAAAAGCTTGGCAAACATTCATCTCGTAAGGAGGAGCCAAGTGGCAGGGGCAAACCAACTATAGACCTGGGGGCTGTAACATAAAGAGATAATTCAATCTTACGATTGATATCAGTCGTAAGTCTATGGCAAACCATGTACGGAAGAGTTATATTATTGCTCGTAAGATTGATTGTATCTCTTTATGTTACAGGCCCCTGGATTGATAACATCAGGCAGAGGACAGGGATATATTTTAGGCAGCTATATATAACAGCTGCAGTATGGGAGAACCGGTGTCCGATCCATTACATTCTTTGTCACCCCAACGGCCCCCATTAAGCTAAGATAGATAGATAGATAGATAGATAAATAGATATATAGGCCTATGGATATTCAATAACATGCGAGTATCAAAAAAAATAAGAAAACTGTAATAGGCATTATTATGTGGCTTTTGCTAAACAGTTGGGTCTCGGGGAGGCGCGGCGTGGCGCGCTGCATGGGTCGAAATTTCTGAATATTTTAGTTTGTAGAAATTTGAAAAATGGTGACCTGATGGGAGCATGAATTAATTATTATCTTTATTTTTCTATCATTTCCCTCTCTATCTTTCTTTTTGTTATACCTCGTTTTTATTCTTCTATTAATTATCTTTCCATCCTTTCTTTCGTTATGTTATTTTTTAAAATTCCTTTTATCATTTTCTCTTCCGTCTTTCCTTAAGTTATATACTCTTTATTCCTCTATCATATCTCTATATATTTTGTTATGTTATTCTGTTTTCATCCTTCTATCATTTTATGCTTTTCATTTTATTTTCATTATGTTATTCTTTGATTCCTTTTATCATCTTCTCTTCCATCTTTCCTGTTAGTTTTTATATTCGATCTTCTATCATTTTTTTCTCTCTCTTATCTTTTGTTATGTTAGTCTTTCTTTTTATCCTTCTGTCATTTTTGCTCTCCATCTTTCCATTCGTTATACTCTGTTTCTTTTTATCATCTTCTCTTCCACCACTCGTGGTAATCTTTTTCCTATTCCTTCTGTCATTTATCTACATGTATATCCTTCGTTGTTATTCCCTTTATGTCCTATCATTTCTTTATCTTTCGTTACTATACATGTTATTCTTTATTTTTATCCTTCTATTTTCTGCTTTTCACTTTACTTTCGTTATGTTATTCTTTGTTTCCTTTCTTTCTTTTTTTTATCTTTCCTTATATTAATCTTTATCCTTCTATCATTTCGATATTTCCTGTGACCTTTTATTTTATTATTTTTTCTTTCCATCTTTCCTTTCGTTATATGTTATTCTTTTATTCAATTCATGATCTTCTCTTCCATCTTTCCTTATTATGTTATTCTTAATGGCCCGTATTCTGAACGCCTGTTTAACTTAAACCGCGGTCTAAGTGTGGTTTAAACCCAGTCTAAAACTGCCCTTTGAACCAGATTTTAGAAAATCACATTTTGAAATCCGGTTTAACTTATACTCCAGTCTAGTATGGCTTAACTTTGTACAGAAATTTAGACGGGACTTACGGTTTAAGTCAGTTTTAATTAAAGCTCTGGTTTAACTTAGACTGGAGTTTAAGTTAAACCGGGGTTCAGAATACGGGCCTATATCTTTATGATAAGCTGCATGTTAGCTAAAAAGTTTTCAAACAAGCAAAAAAGAACTGACGCTCAGATTTTTCTACCGTTGCCGACAAGGTTAAAAACAGGTCATCATTTTTGTTTAAAATGAAAGCCTGCATGTAGACTTTGCTATTTGCAAAAAACAGTTCAATATTATTGAAAAGAAAAGAAGAAGAGGAGGAAAATATATAGTCGCCAGTTTTCGATTTACACATATAAGACTTTTCAAAAGTCCAAATTTGCCTGCAGAATTTTTTGTCCCTCTCTCAAAAGAGGTGGCGGGGGCACAGGAGTCGTGTATTATATATCAAAGGGTTTGGCTCTTTAATTGGGTTTCAAAAGGGGAGGCACGGGCCGGAAGTCCCCCCCCCCCCTCCCTACCTAAATCCGCCAGTGCCCAGTGGCGGATCTACGGGGGGGGGGGGTTTAGGGGGTTTAAACCCCCCCCCTTGGGCTGCCAAGTAAACATTTAATGTGCATAGGAAAAAGCCATCATAATGAAGTATGCTTAAAATCGCAAGCTGGCAACCCTAAAAATGAAAAATCTCCCTACTGTGGGAGGGGGGTATCTATCCCCCCTCCCACACCCTCCCCCCCCCCCCCCCCTTGGAAAAAAAGCTAGATCCGCCCCTGGTGCCTCTTCTTCGTGGTTGATGGGGATATGGACACGAATATAAAGCTATAATTTCCTTCTTCTTTTTTAAAAAACATAAAATGGAAAATTTTAAAAATGAAATCATCAATTATTTCGTATATACAACATGAATATTGTTACGAAGATATAGTACGTTCTTAACTGGGTCTACAAAAATGATGAATCTATCTAATATCCAAATCTTTTGATAAAGAGGTTCACAGAGGCAAATATTAAATTCTAAAAAAAATTCAATAAAATTCATGAAGAAACTGTAACTCTGAATGGACGAGGATAGGGTAGGCCTATACTACTAGTTCAACCATCTAAACTGAAATATTTTTGGTTTTAATTTGTCAAAAGGTTGGAAACAAAACTGATTGTTAATTATAGAAAAGGATCAATTCATAAAATATTAAATAAAAAAGAATGTCGGAAATGAAGATTAAATACTGACACAGTGGCAGATCCCCGGGAAGCACAATATGCTGCGGCGCGGCCACCTCCTACCCCATTCCCACCCTTTAGTCCAAATTTCTAATTGCCTATAGGAAATTATGAATATGAACAAAAGGTTCCTTTTTATTTATTTTTCTCCCCCTCCCTCCCCCTTTTTACTCTCTTTCTTCTCTCCCCCCCCCCCTCCTTTTTTTTTTGTTTGTTTGTTTGTTTGCTTGTGAGATATTTTGGATACAAACATGAGCTACCCTCCCGGTCAGACAACAGACACCTAATTCAGTGCATGTTTTCACATAATCATCATCATCAGAAGAAATAAACATCATGCACCCTCTACATGATTAAACACTATATAATTCCAATCGACTGTAAAGTATATTATAGTAGAGTATACCGTATATCCCCTTACTTTTACTCATAATTATGCGTAACCACGGAGGGAAAGACATGGAATGTCTACTCTATACTCCTATTCTAGTAAAAGTCGACGCCATGCATGTAGATACTCTATTTGTTAATGCAGTATGCCTAATAAATTTTAATTCGTCATGGAGTGGCCTTGTGTAGCCAAGGCAACAAATGCCAATTATCTCGATATCATGACAATTTTCAAATTAAAGCAGTTGAAAATATTCAAAAGTAATTATTGGATCGTTATTGATCACAGTCCATATTATGCATATTGGAATAACAATTAAGGGATGGCCAAAATGGCTGCATCCCCCATTCAAGTTAAATAGAAATATGAAAAACAAGTCTTTTACAAATACAAGTAAAAGATAACATACATTTCCCCTTTCAGAGTCCATGAAGTCGGCGGGTTTCCTGCAGGCAAAATTATGGATATTTTCTCCCACCAGCTAACATGGTTAAGGCTTGCCGAAACTATTAGGATTTGTCACTGGATAATTTTTTTGTATCAGATATTTTGGTTTCTCCGATCTATATAGCGGGGTTTGGGGGAGGGGTGCGAAGAGACATTCTGTAATTTCTATTTAGTTTTGTTGGTGATTAGGTCCAATCCCTTCCCACCCCGTATTCGAAATTCGACTTGATTTGATTTGATTTGATTTGATTTGATATAGTATGGTTTCTGCATCATTTTTTAACGTATATTTTCAGTCATCGTACAGATCTCATATTATTATAGTATATAATTATACTTGTTGAATGTAGAATCGAATACATAATTGACATGGGCCGCGGAACCGGGGGAGGGGCTGGGGGCCGGGGCTGCAGCCACCCTCCCCCCCCCCCCCCCCCCCACTTTTTCTGAGTAGACATGTTTCATAATTTCTTTCTTTCGTGTGGTTGCCAACTTCTGTCAAGATCAGTCATACGGGAATGCTGGTTAAGAGCCAGTCTGCAATATCATCATCAAGTTCTTTTAACCCTAAAAGGGCCGGGGGTGGAACCCCCCCCCCCCCCGACGTTTCTCGCGATATGTCCGCAACCTGCAAAGCAGTCGCCGCGGCGCCTTCCGTGACTTTTTTTCTTTTTTTTTAAAGCATCTTTTGAGACTAAATTCACGATGACCAGGCATGCGGTTCCGAAGTTGCGCAACATTTCCTACTTGCACGTCAGACCAAAAATTGCTTTAAAACGTGATTTCGTGTACAATTTCAATACAAAATATGTTTTCAGTCACAATTTAGAAATCTATGAATATTTTTACTTCTACTGATTAAAATTAATTTATTCTATTATGCTCGCAAAAATGTCCCGGTTAAATTTCATTAAAAAAAACAAAAAAACAAAGATAAAAAACAAAGAAATACACAAGAAATTTAAAATACAATAAAATACATAAGAAATCAAGTTTGATACCAATTTTTTTTTCAAGTAAATTTGCTAAGAATACTGGAAAGAGTGTCTAGACCAAAAATTAGCATTTTTTGAGCTTTATTAAATGATTTAGAGCAAAATTCTGGTTTCACGCATAAATTAGCATAATTAATTAATGTGAAATTATTTCGGAGCGTTTAACCATTCAGTTTTGTAGATTGTGTTGTGGACGACCTGCGTGCCGATTTTCGGCGCGATCGCGCGGTCGACGGTCGAGATCTCAGGAGGGCAGAATCAAAGGCCACCCGGCTGTGGCATAGCCAAAATATCCCGGCCCTTTTAGGGTTAAGCCTTCAAATCCATGGGGAGCCTGGTGGATGCTGCAACTGGAGGCTATAATGGTCGATGGTTTGATTTTCGCCACATTCACAGGTGTCGAATGGTGTCCTATTTTGTGAAGGTATAGTGTTGTGCGGCCAACACACGTTTCATAAAACCTCGGAAAAAAGGTTCGAAATTAATCGTCATTAACGAGTGAAATCAAAGCAGCCCCCCCCCCCCCCTTTCAAAAACGCAACTCGGCCCCCGATTGAGTACATACCGGCAGCGCAGGGAGGGGAGAAAAGGAGGGAGGGAGAAGGAGCAAAGGATCCATCAGCGACTCTGTCATCCCGATGATTATAGGCTCAGCTGGGGACGGGGGGGGGGGGGGGGGGGTTCAATGCCGGCAGTGCCTCAAGAATACAACCGGCCGTGTCCCCCGTGCCCTTTCGAAACCCAATTGCCATACCTTAAGTAGTAAAATATTTTTTTTAAAACAAATGAAAAGGGGAAATTCCCCCTAATTATTATTGAGCTGTTTTGGGGAAGTATCCTAGGCTCCCTTTTTTGCAACCGTAAATCCGCCTCTGATTTGCAAAAACTAAATAATTCCGCAAAATGATTTTCCTTTATTTATGAATTAAAAAACACCCTGGAAAACTGCTTCGTGGTAGACTTCCATAATCAGGGGGCCGTGTGGAGGGCATATGTTGGGAATCAACCCTAGTAGTAAGTCTCATCGTCACAAGACAACAAGAAAAGAAGATAACATTTATTTCATTATATTTATATATATATATATATATATATATATATATATATTTATTTTTCTATTTTTTTTTTAAACAGCCAATTGCGCCCCTGGTCAGGTCAGAGCATCCTGGATCTGCCCCTGCCCCTGCAGCACCACGGCAAGTAAGATTGTATCGCACTGGTCGGCCTACCAAGATGGCAGTTGTGTCCTCCAAGATATGTTTGAAAAGGCTGACAACGATTTCCACAGGGCTTCCATCATAAGTAATTCAGTGAAGGGTATCCGTCCAGTGTATGCATACAGCACTCACGTGGATCATATAACACACACAAAATGTAATGATAGTTGATACAGATACGCATATATTCGAGATGGCAAGCACCGGTGACTCGTCGAAAACAAATCAGATTCCTGACATAAAAATCGACAAACCAGTTGTTAGTGAGGTAGATAGAGAGAAAGCAGAGGCACTCAAAGACAAGGCTAATACATTTTTTAAAGGTAAACTTCCCAAATTATATTTTATAGAACTGTGAGTGACTGTGTCACAGTGTGTTGTTGACTGTCTGTGCATGTAGTCAAGTATTGTAACTCCGAACAGATTGTATTACCGAACGTGTAAAGTTAAGCGCCTAAAATGGGTTTTCATATGCGTGGGATTACGCGTATGAAAACCACACTATTGATACCAAGGTTGTGTCTTTTTCCCATAGGTTTCACACGTTCGGAATTACGGTACCTTTTTCAAGGGACCAAAACGCCGCGTTGTTGGGAAGGGGTTCACTCGGAAGGGAATATCGTATTAAATCTACGTTGTCTTTTTAAAATTCCATCAACTTCTTTTTTTGTAGGACTTTGAGCATTCAATATGTATAGTTCAACAGATATTCGTTTCATATTTTATTTGCTATCGTTGATTTTCTGAAAAGTGTTCGGACACTGGATCAACCACCATACGTGTGGCTGTACTGAAGGAATCCCCGTACTGAAGCTCTGTGTCTGTGAGCTGTGTGCTCTGTCTGTGGAGATGGAATCGCCGCTATATTATTTTACGTGTGGGACCACGGTCATTGGTAGACAGAAAAGTAGGTCAGGTTGGAGGAGATTTTGAACATGTTGTTGTTGTTACAATCATAAAACACAGGCGGAACACTCCCATGGACGCACTGTCCCACTTGACGTGTTAGCCTAGTCCCTCGTTTAAATATTATTATTAAACTTAAAAATCGTTAATCATCAGTCATCATCATCATGCATCATCAGGTCATGGATGCCATCAACCATGTCAACACGAGTTGTCTTGATGATGGGCAAATCCACAGAACATGTTCACTTGCCAAAAATCATAAAATTGGCGATAATCTCTAAATATTTCGGCTGTCATGACAAATTTAATATCAAACAAAAGAGCTCAACCAGACAACCACTCACACTATAAATTATAGTCATGGATTGTATTTCCGAACAGATTGAATTACCGAACGTGTACAGTTAAGTGCCTAAAATGGGTTTTCATACGCGTGGGGCTACGCGTATGAAAACCACACTATTGAAACAAAGGTTGTGTCTTTTTCCCATAGGTTTCACAAGTTCGGAAATACAGTACCTTTTTCAAGGGACCAAAACGCCACGTCGTTGGGAAGGGGTTCACTCGGAAGGGAATATCGTATTAGATCTGCGTTGTCTTTTTCAAATTCCACCAATTTCTTTTTCTGTAGGACTTTGAGCATTCATTAT
This sequence comes from Heliocidaris tuberculata, assembly GCA_025618425.1. Taxonomy (NCBI): domain Eukaryota; kingdom Metazoa; phylum Echinodermata; class Echinoidea; order Camarodonta; family Echinometridae; genus Heliocidaris; species Heliocidaris tuberculata. The sequence goes on along the minus strand of CM046834.1, from coordinate 47,492,100 downwards.
GTAAGTTTGACAGATATTCGTTTGATATTTTGTTTGCTATCATTGATTTTCTGAAAAGTGTTCGGAAACTGGATCCACCACCATATGCGAGGTTATTTGAGATAACCTCGCACTCTATACCTTCATACATACCATGAGCAATTGCCTCCCATAGGCAAGTAAATTTTTTAGCCAGAGAGTAGTATCAGACTGGAACAGGTTGCCTACCAATGTCGTCAAAGCAAAAACAGTGGAAAACTTTAAGAAATTATTCGACAAGCACTAGTGGGGGGGGGGGGGAGAGATTTAAAACTTCCGTTCCTCAGCGCATGAAAAGCCATATGGTAGTGGATCCAGTTTCCGAACACTTTTCAGAAAATCAACGATAGAAAATAAAATATCAAACAAATATCTGTCAAACTTACATAATGAATGCTCAAAGTCCTACAGAAAAAGAAGTTGATGGAATTTTAAAAAGACAACGTAGATTTAATACGATATTCCCTTCCGAGCGAACCCCTTCCCAACGACGCGCCGTTTTGGTCCCTTGAAAATGGTATAGGGCTGAGTCATCACGGGTTTTTCCAAACCCGGGTTTGACTCGAAAATTTCGGGAGGGGACCGGGTACCCGAACGGGAATTCCCTACAACAGAAAATGTGAGTGTATGTAGTGACGGGAGTCAACAGTCAAGGCAAAATTGCTAAACTAAAATGCAGCATAGAGGACAGTTACTGAATCCAAATCGATAAAACAATGCTTTTCCCGAGAGAAATAACATTTCGGAATAAAAACAAAACATTAAGAAATACAGCCAAAGGTCTCTTTGTTACCTAAAATTGAGGGCTGAAAGAGGAAATCAAGCTTCGTGGTAGGTACCGTGCACGTTCAGAAATGAAGTCCGAATGTGAGTCACCTGTGCCCAGTGCGCACGAATACAGCCCTAGACCGTAATACACACAGACGAGGGTCGAATATAACTGATGTGATCGGATCAAAGTAAGCTTGAAAACACCTAAAAATACCACGTAAGCGACAACAAAAATACAAAATTACCATAAAATAATTCTTCCCTTTGGCAAAAAACAGTATGGGTATCCATAATATTTCATAGAAAAAAAGATGTTGGAGGATTGCGAGTGCACTTCATATCGAGATTAGGCAGCCATATTTGACATTGTTCTGCTTAGCAAGACCGCAGGTGGCAGCAGAGAGGAAAATAAATGTGGGCACTAGATCAGGTGATCGGCCACAACTGTTCCTCTCTGCTGCCATCTGCGGTCTTGCTACGCAGAACAATGTCAAATATGGCTGCCTAATCTCGATGTGAAGTGCACTCGCAATCCTCCAACATCATTTTTTCTATGAAATATTATGGATACCCATACTATTTCTTGCCAAAGAAAAGAATTGTTTTACGATAATTTTGTATTTTTGTTGTCGCTTACGTGGTATTTTTGGTTGTTTTCAAGCTTACTTTTGGCACGATCACATTAGTTATATTCGACCCTCGTCTGTGTGTATTACGGTATGAGGCTGTATTTGAGCGCACTGAGCGCCGGTGACTCCCATTCTGACTTCATTTCTGAACGCGCACTGTACCGCCTAGCTTGAATCTTCCTCGCAGCTCTATTTTTTTAGACTCATGAAAAGACCTATCGTCGTCTGAAATGATTTCCATTTATTACTGCAGCAAATATAATTGGATTAAATTGAAATTCAGTTTGTGAATTGCATGTTTAAAGTTCTAAATTGCAATATATTAGTGCTAAAATTAGTTTGGAAAAACCTGAAATCCGAAAATGCAAACCCGGGTTTCAGCGTGACGGGCGGGGACCGGTCGGGGAACCGTTACGACTCAGCCCTAAAATGGTATTGTATTTCCGAACGTGCCCCTATGGGAGAAATTTCCTCATTATGCTCAGTCTAATCAACAAAAATATTACGCACACCCTTTTTGTTATCACTCGTAGTTCGGCAGGTCGATCACACATTCTACACGAACATGCTTTATATCGAAGGTTGCCAATATATAAACAACGGCCACAAGCAGTAATCACTCTCTCTCTAAACATTAGACAGAAATGGATCGGTCGTGAGGTCTTTGAAATCGGCAGTTTTAGGTTAAAGTTTCATGCGCGTAGTCCCACGCGTATGAAAGGTTAAGCCATTTTAATGCGCCTAACTTAACTGTACACGTTCGGTAATACCATCCTGTTCGGAAATACAATGCTTGACTATACTACTTAAGTTCAAATAGTTCAATTCAATTGTATAAACTTCAAAGTGGAGACCGAAAATCTTCAGGAGAAATCCTTCATTCCGTACCTGATGTGATGTGATGTGATGTGTGATATCTTGCCCGTATGTGTGCAGGAGAGGAGCAAGATCACCGACCAAAAACAGCCTGAAAATTTCACTTGATCAAGATGATAAAGATCTATGAAGGATCTGGCATGAAATTAGATATTCTATCATTCTAAAATGTAGAAGGAAGTATTTTCTCAAAATTTTGCTGATTATATCAATTGGTGTTTTTGCCTCTTTGACTTAGATGTTGTGACAGGCCAAAATTGACACAGCCCCATATATAGTGATGGTCCCGTGAGTGGAGCTCAACAAGCTCTTTAATTTTTTGAGTGGACATAGCTGGTATAGACATGGAACCATCACTATCAGTATATGAGTATGAGTATGACTTGTGGGGCTGTGTCAATTTCAACGGCAGTCGCGATCTCTAAGTTGAAGAGGTGAAAACAACCAATATAATAGGTAAAACAATTTTTAAATACTCCCTTCTACATTTTAGGATGATAGAAAAGCTGATTTCATGCTTAATTTTTCAATAGGATCTTTATCACCTTGATCAAGTGAAATTTTCAGGCTATTTTTGTCCTGCAATCTTGCTCCTTCAAAACACACATATGTGCTGGAGACTCTCTTTCGGAAACAATTCTCTGTGATATGAAGATGTGGAGAGCGAGGTTATCTATGTATAATAACCTTGCATATGCCTGAGTAGTACATGTATATATATTCTAGTGACTAGTTTATACAAGGATTGAAGTAGATCTAGGGTAGGAGTCTACTTTTTGGTATGATTTTCTTTTAAGAAGTCACAGTTTTGGGGCTAAAGTGCCAACAATTTTGGTAAAAACGTCCTATCTTTGGGACTCATTATTTCATGCCACAAGATTTGATTTTTTGTATCGTAAATTGTCATGAATGGAACAATAAGTTTTTTAGAGGTTTACATACATGTACATGACCCAATGAACAACAAAGCTGTAGGGTTTTATCAGAAGTGGACAAAAGCGTTGTGTCTCTTATGCTACTTTTTTCTCTGACAAGACAATGTGTAGTCTAATTGTTTTACAAAATGTATGTTTAGAGTAAGCTTCTGCTAATACTAAAGAAGACTCACTGAACCCTAAATCACAGACTTTTCAAACTGTTCACAGGAGTAAAAAAAATCCTTGTCCATTTTACATGTATGTTATGTCCGTTACGGTTACAACGAGTCCACTTTCTATACTGTTAAGCAAAATACTGTAAAATTTGCTGGGTATGTCCCTATTAGTAGACTGATTCACTTGACCAAAAGCCAAACAGTCTGAATTATGCAAATGAACTGGAAGCAAAATCAACATTTGGGGGGAAACTGAAACTGAAAATTTGATAGATCTAAATCTAAGTTAAACCACTCTCAAGTTTTATTGTAATAAATTGCGCAAAATGTTATTGCGCAAAATGTTATTGCGCAAAATGTTATTAGAAGTTGAACTCTACTTCAGCTCGACTTTTTTTTGCACTATGGCATGCTGTTTGAAATGATTTTGCCCCCCTCCCCCCTTCTCCAAAAAAAAAATGCCATCCTTTTCCTTGTCGGAGCAAAGTAAAGTTCAGTGACATATTGACCTTGTAATTCACCTTATAGATCTCAGTAGGCAGGTTGGCTCAGTCAGTAGAGCATCTGCCTATTGAACCAAAGGTTGTGGTTCAAATCAAACCATGGCAGATGACTGAAGTCTGTGTTGTTTGTTATCATGCCCTCTAAGCATTGATTTTCCATCTGCCTGTTGTTTTTCACTTTCTTCCTACCATTCAGCTCAAGACTTTCAGCAGGCAATCACATATTACTCTGAGGCTATTGAGATCAACCCTACAGTTGCAGCATTCTATGGTAATAGGAGTTTTGCTTACCTGAAGACAGAATGCTTTGGATCAGCTTTAGAAGATGCAAGCAAGGCCTTGGAACTAGACAAGTCATATATCAAGGTAATAGTTTCAGTATACTTACAGCCAGTTAGGGATGCTGAGCTGTATTAAAGCTCACAGACAGTCTCGGTAGCAAAAAAAAATACTGGCAAGAAACTTATCTAACATAGTCACATACAATTCTCCTTTTATCATAAGACACATGTACGAGATTATTTTAACATTCCATTCACGATTTCGAACAAATTTTAGTGTAAATAACTGTAAGAAACGCTTGGTAACGGCTTTTCACTGCCTCACGCTAAGACCATATCCACCCGACGGTTCCCCGCACAATAAACCCAGTGCTTTGCACTGTGTGTAGCGTATTCTATAACACACAGCATTCCCCATGTGCGTAATGTGTGTGGCCGTTGTTTGAATTTACATCCCCTCTTTTTTGGGCCATGGATTTTTATTACTTTTCACCTTTCATTCGATAAATACTTCACTTGAGGAGGAAAAAACTTCACAGCATCTTAGTTATGTTAGTACCCTGCTATTTATTAAGTAAAATCAAAGAAATCTCACGAAAAGTTTTTGAGAGCTTCCCAAAACTATCTGTTACCTTTAATCTTCAGAGGGGCAATTCCATTTTGGAAGAGACATCATGACAGATTTTTAAAATAATTTCCAAATAATCAATGAAAACAATATTATGGTCATTATATAGGGATTCCAGAAAGGATCATATTACAATGGTCATATTTAGGTATTTTTCATTGTTGGATGAAATAAACTGAGATAAGTCTATGCCGTAGGAAGGGTCTACTTCCAAAAATGAAAAAAATCCCTCCCAAGTGACCACTGATTGAGATGCACTCTGATTTTACTTTGTGATTTCTCCAATCTCTCTTTTATACACCGACCATTTGAATATGTTGCTTAAAGATTTCTTTAAGAGTAGATTTCTGTTGAATAGTACAGGTCTCTAATGGTCTAATAGTAACATGATATTGCAGAGTTGATAATCTTATAAACGAATATCAATGCATCAGTCAAGTCATGCAGTGACTTGTCATTATTTTATGTATGATTTAAATGATGCTTCTTTCCAGGGGTACTACAGGAGGGCCACAGCTAATATGGCTCTTGGCAAAATCAAGATAGCACTCAAAGACTATGAAACGGTAAGCACTGTATGCACAACATAGTGAAATACTGTCATCTTATTTGAATTTTATTGAAATATGTGTAGAATAGAGTTCATATATCAACAAGGAACTTTGTGTAAAAAAGGGCTAAACAGTTCATCTTCATCTGCTTCAATTTCCCTACTTCAATTTCCCTTATCCACTGTTGTCTGAGATTTGCAGTTATCCTGTTTACAAATGAGCTTTTTCTTGTTGGTGGATAACTTTCAGTTACTTTTTCTTCCACAAAAGAAATACCTCTTGATATATATTTTTTTCTTCATGTGACAGAATATATGTACAGTAATACATAATAATTTTCTCTTTGTTGGGAGTGGAAAACTACATTTAAGCAAAAACAACCTCAGATGCTGGTATTCATAACGTCAGACTAACTTTAGGCCAGGTTTAAATCCTTACTAATTTGTGAAGTTCAATTCAATTCAATTGAGTTAATCAACAAATTTATGGAATGTCAAGTGTCCGTCTTTCATTCTGTACAAATTACCATAATTCTGTAACAAAAACACAAGTAATAAAATCATGTCACTATTAAATTTAATTCCATGTTTATTTCAAAACTTTTTTGTTGTTGATGATTCATTTTTGTGGGGACTGGAATAATTTCAAGCCCCATTCAAGAATCCACAATACATGCTTTACAATGCAAAGGTTTCAAGGCAATAGAATAAGCTGCCTGGGCTCAACAGGTTACATATACCTTACTAATCTGTTAAGAACAATATTTTGTTCGAGGGATTTCCTTCTCTATACCAGTTATTCTGTCATGGGGGAGTAAGAAACTGAGAAATGCTGTGTTTTCTTGATATGCTTTTTTAAAAATCCATCTCGTGTTCTGTTTGTTAGGTGGTGAAGTACAGACCCAATGATAAGGATGCTAGAGTCAAGTACACTGAGTGTAGCAAACTAGTCAAACAGCAAGCCTTTGAGAGAGCAATCAGGGGGCATTCTGAGGACAAGAAGTCTGTCATAGATACTATCAATCTAGAAAACATGAGTAAGTTAATATACATGACATCACTTAAATTCAGTTGGATAGTCTTGACAGGAACAGTAAGTTCAGATTTGATTTCTCTCAGAGTTTCTCACTTCCAGCAGAAAATATTGCCGTAGCTAATGCAGCTAGACGCTGGATCAGACGGTGCAGCGCGTACCTGGCAAACAGCCAAAGTTTGGGCGTCAACTCAGATTAGCCATGAAGTTTCATGACTTTTGCATTGTGAATGTTGATTTAGAGCTCATCCTGGTTAATAATGTGGATTCACTGGGTCTTTTACTATGGAAAATCTGATGTCATATTTATGAAATATATCTGCAAAGAAAATCAGATAGGATTTTTCATTCACTCCTTCAGCCTCATTGAAAAGCAAAAGTAGTTCCTTTCCATGTGATCTAGATCAATTGACAGATCAAATAGGGGCCTAGATTTAATTTTAGGCCTCTACAAACATACTACAGGGGAAACTCGATATAACGAGGTCCTTGGGACAGAAGGATTTTCCTCGTTATAGATGTTTTCTCGTTATATCAGAACATACATACAAATGCACATATGGGACTAGATTCTACATGTACACTAATAATGTACCTAGTTCTGCTGCTGCCACCGCTTATATACTTATTTGAAAGCTATGAAGGCATTAATTCTCGATCTGAATTAGTTAATAGAAAATTGGATCATGTCTGAAAATGTGTTAAAACTAATAAAAGCAGTATTTTCAGATGCGAAGTTACCGACTAAGGCTAAAGTCTGTCACACTTCCGCATTGAATATACATGTAATACATGTGTATACGTATCGCGATTGGGACTGCGCCTGTACTGTCAGCATAGCGCATACCCATGGTATGAAAAAAAAATCTCATTCAAACTTTGCAGGCCGCTCTCCCTGAGCTGCGCTGTGATATGAATAAAAGACGCTCCCTGCGCTGTCATACGAATAAAAAGACGGGCCCTGCGCTGTGTGTGTGGTACTAATAAAAACACGCACCCCGCATCACATCGCGATGCCCCGCTATCTTTACTATATGCTCATGTGTGTGCAGATTCTCCAGCTGAATGATTTTTGTCCATTTGAGGCGCAGTGAAATTTGCTTGCTCTTTATAACGGGAATTATTAGCAATCTTTTTCTTTGTTTTAGAGGCACGAGATTTAGCTTGTTATAGCCAATATCTCGTTATAGCCGACCTCGCTATAAAGGTTTGTGCTGCCATAGAATTACATGCAAGTAAATTTGGGACTATGACAATATTCTCGTCATAGCTGTTACCTCGTTATAGCCGACCTCGTTATGTCGAGTTTTCCCTGTACCTCGTAATACCTGTGAGATTACACTTCGAATGACTCTTACTGACTCTATTTCTCATGACTAATATTTAAAATTTCCCAAAGCTAGCAACACCAACACCAACACTGAGTGTGAATATTTCTTAATCCCTGAGGGTATAGTGTTAGCGAATGGAAATTTGTATATGAAATTAAGCACCGATGGCCGAGCATGGTTTAGCAGACGACATTCAACAAATATAAAACACCGGCAACCAGAACTACGTCAAAAAAACAGAGGTCAACACCAAACACCCACTGATTTTTTCTCAGTTCATAGTCCATGTTAGATCATGATTTCGCGGCAAAATAAACACCAAACACCTACACCGAGCATGAAATCACCCAATGTGCTTAAACAGTTGTCAGTTGTACAAGGGCTTGCAACTTTCCATTTATACACTAGAAAATCATTGTTTGTTTGAAAATTGCATATTTTATGTTATGAGAGATGTTTTTTATTTTCATATAATGTCAAATTCCAATACATTAAGGGTCTTCTTCAAGCTTCAAACATTTAGAAGTAGATATATGCATAATTTCTAATTTTAATATATGAAATAGTACAAATTTTTGTAGGAATTATTCTCACACCTTGCCAATATCAGTAGTAATTAATCACAATTAACATGAATAAGTAAACAGAGACAACAACTAGTCTCTAAAGAACCATGTATAATGCCTTACTTAATACTCTGCAAGCAGCTGTATTGTGCTGATGTAGTCTGTTAAAACTACTACCAGTAAAACATGTCACAGGTAGTTGAAGCCCTCTTATGTTACACATGTCAGTGAAAGATTCAAAAAAAAAAAAAAAATAGATAGGAATTAATGAAAGTGAATTAATGAAAGTGATGTGTGCAGATGATGGGTACAATTACAGGAAATAAAGTCTGTAGAATGCTATTGAGTTCAATGTTGCCTTTATCATGTTGTGGCAAGCTGAAAAATTAATCTGAATTTTTAACCTTTTAATAATGTGCAGTGTCCATAGACTTAGTGCTTAATGGGTTTGAAAAAGCAAAACAAAGTTTATTTTCAAAAGCTCTAAGAGCTAATGTTGTTCTGCATCTTATGTTATTTATTTTGCTTTGTCCTGTCATTGATCTTCCCCAGTCATTGAAGATGATTATGAAGGCCCAGCTCTAGAAAATGACAAAGTAACCAAAGACTTCATGGTGAAACTCTTACAACACTTCAAAGATGAGAAGAGCCTTCATAGAAAGTATGCTTATACGGTGAGAACACATATAGCATTATTCATGTAGAGTTGAAGCAGGAAACAGTTGATATTGAAACCTGCATATTGCTTGTGTTACTGTGTCATCAATATTTAAATCATCCAAATGAACAATGCCTGTCAGTCATATCAAGAATGTAAACATTCTTCTTTTCTGTATGATTAGTATTTTCTGAGGAATAATGTTTTGAACAAGAGGTAGTTACACTTCACCCACCACCTCCACTCCCCTTCCCCCTACTAGCCAATCATCAATCCTAAGCTATCAATTTTTAGTTTTCCTTCAATTTTTTGTTGTTTTTTGCCATGTAGATGTTAGTACAAATCCTAGCCATGTTCAAGAAGTTACCGAGCTTGTGTGACATCACAGTACCAGAAGGAAGCAAGTTTACAATATGTGGAGACATCCATGGACAGTTCTATGATCTACTCCATATATTTGAGATCAATGGCTTACCATCACAAGACAATCCATATGTATCCTTTCTTTAATTTGTCAGTAAAAAAGTTGTTCTTATTCACTGAGTTTGTGGTACTTTTTTATTTCCATGCATGTGGCTAGTTACCAAGAATTTCCTGTCTAAAAGCTGCAAATGTATAGCGTAAATTTGGTATTTTAAGAGACTGTGTAATGGATAATGCATTCACTATCAGATAGTGACAACTGTTGGCATAAAACCAAGAACTCAAATTGCTGATGTTTGTGTAGTTTATTTAAGCTGATTTCACATTGCACATTTTTCCTGAGAAAGTTGATCACTCTTAGTAATTACCATATCATGAAAAGTCACACATCCCCCTTCCTCCCCAGCTTTAAAAATGTGCAACATAAAAAGTATGATATGAAAGATATTGACAGATTTTCAAACGGTCCGTTCCTTCAATACAGTGAAGTAACGTTATCATCCTGCCAAATATAATGTCATATATCATAATAGGGGTAATTCCATGAGAATGTCCACTCTTGGTGAAAAAAACAAAGTTTATTTGAACATTTTCCTTCCATGTCACTTGAATATGCATGATTTGAACTTTATGGAACAATATTCAGTTTTTTAATTTTTTGAATATTTTGACCCAAAATGGCCATTTTTTAACCCAAAAATGAAATTACACATTTTTATGGTAAAATATGGTTAATTACATATTGAGTCATTTTTAGAAATTTCATCTGTTATAATAATAAAGACAACCAAATCTAATTAGGACTAAGGGGAATTTTATGTCTATATACATAAATTTTAAAAATATCAATATTCTTCTGATTTAATGGAGGTCAAAGGTCAAATGGATTTTTGTCCCGTCTGTCACGTTTTTTAAGGTACTTTTTTCATTTACAATAAATTAGACCATTGTTTTTGAATAAAATTTTGTAGTCTTGCTCTTTAGTAGGGGGAAATTTATTTCTACTGCTAACTTGGCGGAATTTTAATTTTATGAAGATAATTATGATTCATAAAGTAATGTCCCGTCTGTCACGTTTGGCATCTACAGCAAAAATATGTATGGATGGGACTACATGAAAATTTTCCGATGGATGAAAATTAAAATCCTTTTGCTGTTATGTTTCATGATATTAAAGATGACCCATTAATCCCTTTAGAACATGAGAATAAGGTATTTAATGCTGGAAATTTGATTGTCTTTAAAAATTCTATTTTGTGTACAATCTCAATGTGTCCCGTCTGTCACGTTTTTATTGTCCCGTCTGTCACGCTCACTTTTTGGCATTTTCCTCCAAAAGTAAGATGAAATTTCAAATGTATACTAGCAGGTTTCAAAAAGGTACCAAAAAGTGATAACATGAATACACATATTTTGTTTCAAGATTTTCCAGTGAGGAGAGCTTAGTCGAAAAGTATCGAAGCAGAAATGGCTTGGTAAATTCATGTCCCGTCTGTCACGCTGAACTTGAAGCCCCACCCACAATTTGTGGGCGGGGCTTGAAAAAAAAGTTTCCCCCCATTTTGTTGACCAAACCCTATAGATCACATCTCTACATCAAATTAAGCATCACTTTTAAATGAAATATGAAATATCAAGTAAAAACATAAAAATGTGAGGGTTGGATGGGACGTCTGTCACGCTGGAATTACCCATAGTAATATCAAACATTATATCCTTGACACTTGATATCTAGCTATTCAATGGTGATTTTGTAGACAGGGGGTCATTCTCAGTAGAAGTTATTCTCACATTATTTGGTTTCAAGCTGCTCTACCCAGATCACTTTCACTTATCAAGAGGTAAGTTTATACCCCAGCCACACTGAGACTGACATGAGACCAACAACAGACTGACAACAGACTGACAACAGACTAACAATAGACTGACAACAGACCAACAACAGACTGACAACAGACCAACAATAGAATGACAACAGACCAACAACAGACTGACAACAGACCACAACAGACTGACAACAGACCAACAACAGAATGACAACAGACCAACAACAGAATGACAACAGACCAACAACAGACCAACAACAGACTGACAACAGACCAACAACAGACCAACAACAGACTGACAACAGACTGACAACAGACCAACAATAGACTGACAACAGACCAACAACAGACTGACAACAGACCAACAATAGAATGACAACAGACCAACAACATAATGACAACAGACCAACAACAGACTGACAACAGATCAACAATAGACTGACAACAGACCAACAACAGCCTGACAACAGACCAACAACAGAATGACAACAGACCAACAACAGACTGACAACCAACCAACAATAGAATGACAACAGTCCAACAACAGCCTTACAACAGACCAACAACAGCCTTACAACAGACCAACAACAGAATGACAACAGACCAACAACAGACTGACAACAGACCAACAATAGAATGACAACAGACCAACAACAGCCTGACAACAGACCAACAACAGAATGACAACAGACCAACAACAGAATGACAACAGACCAACAACAGACTGACAACAGACCAACAATAGAATGACAACAGACCAACAACAGACTGACAACAGACCAACAACAGACTGACAACAGACCGACAACAGAATGACAACAGACCAACAACAGAATGACAACAGACCAACAATAGAATGACAACAGACCAACAACAGACTGACAACAGACCAACAACAGACTGACAACAGACCGACAACAGAATGACAACAGACCAACAACAGAATGACAACAGACCAACAACAGAATGACAACAGACCGACAACAGACTGACAACAGACCAACAACAGACTGACAACTGACTAACAATAGAATGACAACAGACCAACAACAGAATGACAACAGACCAACAACAGACTGACAACAGACCAACAACAGACCAACAACAGACCAACAACAGACTGACAACAGACCAACAACAGCCTGACAACAGACTAACAACAGAATGACAACACACCAACAACAGACTGACCACAGACCAACAACAGACCAACAACAGACTGACAACATACCTACAACAGACTGACAACAGACCAACAGCAGACTGACAACAGATTGAACAAATAATTGCATTGCCTCGAATGTCCACGAATCAGTCTTGTTTAGAATAGTTGTGTAGTCGGTTTGGCAATGTGACTGAGGTATTAGAGAATAGAATGGAATTTTCATGGGGAATACTGAGTAATGAATTGCAAATTATGACCTTGTAAGTTGTCTGAATGTCTGTATGCTGTAGGTAGTAATAAGTATGTTTAAAGGAAAATAAGATGGTTCTATAATTTTCTTCCCTCTGATTTTAGAAGAAGAAGAAGAGGAAAGGGAAAGAAATCAGTGTGAAATTTATTATTTTTATAATATAATTGTTTTGAATTGCAAAAGAATATCTTGCAAATCTGTTTAAAGCAGTAACTGATCAATGAAAGAAAGTTGGTTATGTTGAAATGAGGACAAATAGCTGTTGTGGTCATATGTCTGACTTGTTACCTGTATAGAGAAGTGCACTAATTTTAATATTTGATCACTTTCGTTGTACAGGTAACCATGAAAGTGACACAATGAATCAGATGTATGGTTTCTATGGTGAAGTGAGATCAAAATACACCAATCAAATGGCTGATCTCTTTCAAGAAGTCTACAATTGGCTACCTCTAGCACAGCTCATCAATAACAAAGTTCTGGTAACTAGGAGTTTACTTTATTCAAAGGCATTGTGCTACTTGATCCATCCTTGCTAATAATCTGTGTAATCTGAATCCAACGCTTGACAAAACAAAACACAAGCAGAAAAATAGAATACCAGAAAATACCAAAAAGGGTGCACTAAGCCACATTTCTCACCATTATAGCACAATGAATTGAGTAGTTTGTAAAAAATGTGGAGAATTAAACATCTCAGATGAACAATATTCCTTCCATTTTTAATTCTAGTCTTGTAACAGATTACTCTCCTTTCTTTGTGAAATTGATACATTCAGCTAAGTTTCAGATCCATACTCTTGAAATAGTCTAAGTGCATGAGATTTAGAGGCAGTTGGAGAAGCTGTGCAAATAATCAGAAAGTCTATTACTTTTTTCAAACACATTCGATCTAATTGTATTATTATTATGACATGTATATCATCTGTCTAATGGTCAAATACATTGTACTTACACTTCTTCTTATATATATCTTTATGTAGAAAGAGTTATTTAAAGAGACCACTTTCAATTTTTTTTATTTTTTTTTTTGAACGCATATCATATATGTTATATTATACCTGATTGAGTATGTACACCCTAATCTAGATTCTTTATAGGTTTTTTGCATGTTCAGATCTAATAGGGTAATATTAGGATGTAGTACAGTGGTGTAAGAGTTCAGCATATTTTTTCCAACTTCTTTTAGGGATATGTAAATGCTTGTCACTATTTCAAGATACAGATTATTAACCTTTTTTGACATTTATGTAATTGTATTTTATGATTTATTTGTTTTGTTCTCATAGGTAATGCATGGAGGCCTGTTCAGTCAAGATAATGTAACGATAGATGATCTGAGAGCAATTGATAGGAATAGACAGCCTCCTGAATCAGGTAAGCTGCTGACAGATGAGAAGTACATCATTCTGAGGTGCCTGATTGGTCACTCTTAGGGAGTCATCTTTGGATTGAGATACTGGCATTTGTAAATAAATGAGTAGCTGTAGTTCAAAAGGATATAAGAACAGTTAGTGACCATTTTTAAGATGTAGGGCTACATTTTACTGGGTTACCAATATCAATAAGAATTTGGGAACTTGTAATATTGTGTCAAATCTTTAGTTTTGTGACTAGGAGCCTGATGACTACTTAATTTCTTTTAAGCTGGGTAAGATGTACTTTTTCATGATTGTACTGTATTTTTCTTTAAGAAAAAATCATTTTCATACGGAGGATATCATTCAGATATTTTGTTGTATCAAGGGTTTTTTGCTTAGTAATGATATTTGTGTACTTTGTTCAATGCACTTCATTAATTCCAATTCCAGGTTTGATGTGTGAATTACTGTGGTCAGACCCTCAGCCAAGACCAGGTAGATCACCAAGCAAGAGAGGAGTTGGGATCCAGTTCGGACCAGATGTCACCAAGAAGTTCCTAGAACATAACAACCTAGAGTACATCGTCAGAAGTCATGAAGTCAAGAATGATGGCTACGAGGTTACCCATGATGGAAAGTGCATTACAGTGTTTTCAGCACCTAACTACTGGTAAGGATTCTTAGGAAGTCAATGAAACTGTTAAATACTCAGCTAAAAGGCGATTACTTTGTTATTAAAGGAGAATGAAACCCAGAATATATTATCTCATAATCCAATACAATAGTGTGAACACATTTTAAAAAACCTGCAACCAGCCCTATCCAGTTGCGGAGTAAGAAGTACCATCCCTCCAAAGTTTGACTTCCTCGGCTCCAAGTCGCCGAATGGAGATCACCATTGTCGCTAGCCTCGCTCGAATATGTGACGTCAAAGTCGGACAGGCTACATACGCCATAGAGCTACATGCACTAAACAGAGATCGATAGCACTAAAATACAGGGTAGGATTCATCATTCATGACTGTGTCTTGTTTTATTTTTGCGTCGTGAATAAATTACGAGTAGATATTTAGTGTGACCAAAAAATATTTTGTCGTTATAAATTATTATTTTGATTTTCAGGAACATTTTTAATGCTGATAATTTGTAATATTTGATATCATTTTAAGAATCAACCATTTGGCATCAACCTGGCTTCTGCTACGTGTTGCAGGCATGCAGCGCTAGCCTGCTAGATATACGCGCTGTGTGTAGCGATGTATGTGTGTTTGGGTATACCCAAAGTCGAGGTAGTTTCACCAACTTTCCTCTTTATTTTGACTTTCATCCGGAAATTCGTCGGGAATTATACAATACGGATCCAAATTGCAGAGTGTGAGGTAATATTTCATGTTTTGGGATATTGTTAACGATTTAATAACAATGATACGATGATTTGACTTCATGTCAGTGGATTTTGAAGTTTGAAATGACAGCAAAAGCAGCAATCCCCCATTTCTATCGAGACATAGATTAGCCGTACTCTGCCTGCATTGGGCAGGCACGATATTCTTCCGATTTAAATCGGAATTCCGATTTTTTTCTTTTCCTGACAATGATCTCGATTTTGGGGGCATTTTTCCCCGATTGTAATAAACGATCTTGTTTTTAAAAAACGATTTTGTTGTGGTCAAATAATTTTTGGTTGATATGAGGTTTGGGGCGATTCGGAGGTTTGGGGCGATTCGTATGTCGGTTGTACCTGTATGTAAGCGGTTTTTTTTGTGCTGGCTCGCCCGCAAGTGATTCGTTTTGTGTAGCATTGCATGGTGTGGTGCGCACGTGTACGTGAAGCAAGGTGGTGACTGGGGTAGATTTTATTTTGGCCGAATTTTATCGATAGCAACGTAACATAAACGTAAACGAAACAGCAAGCATTTGTTTACTCGCGGCGCGCGCTATTCAGCCCAGGTCAGCGGCTGCCTGCCCAGGCACGCGGCTCAGTTGTATTGTACTTGCTCTATCATATGGATTTACATCGTACATGTGCACGTGTACCTCAGCGATATCGATCTTGACATCGGTAAAGGGATCTAAGTCATCCAACCTAATGTAAGTTGGAAACTACCCAGTGACTTGCCTTTAAAGTTATATATAAAAATTTCCAAAAAAAAGGCCTTCTAGACACCTTTAAATGTGCTCATGAAAGAGCAAAAGTGCAGGGGCTCCAGGGGACTTCGCCCCCTGACCCCCAACAGGGGCTCCGCCCCTGGACTCCGCAAGGGGGCCTAGGCGGCCCCCTTGACCCCCAGCCAATGTAGAGTTTTTTTTGGTAGGCCACTATCATGCCTGATTGGGGTAGCAAAAGTCCAATTTCCCGTAGCGAACGCTGTGTTTCATGCAGGATTCTGCGTCATGGACAAAAGCATCAGCCTCGGATATAAATTCACACTAAAATCCCATTTAAATTAGTTATGACGTTCTTTATCCAAGTTTCATGTCGTGGAAATGTAGTGGTTCGATTTTTGAAATGTTTTCGATCTAAAACTCCTAAAATCATGAGAAATAAGGTCATTTGGAGCAACCTCGGATGCTTTTGACCGTGTTTTTGTCAGAGCACTGCAGAGAGACAAGTTGCTTGAAATTTCCTTTTTTCTCAAAATTAAACTAATGGATCACCTGAAACATATACAAAATTGAATCGTTACATTTTAAAGAATCTGAATATGGAGGAATCATGATGTAACTCATTTAAATGGAATTTTAGTATAAATCTATATCCAATGTTGACGCATGTTTCTTGTCCATGACACAGAATCCCGCACGAAACACAGCGCTCGGCACAGGAAATTGGACATTTGCTACCCCAATGCAGGCGGTGTACGACTAATCTATGTCTCAATAAAAATGGGGATTGCTGCATTCGCTGTGATTTCAAACTCTTCAAAATCCATAGAAATAAAGTCAAATCAACGTAACGGTCTTACTTAATCATTAACAATATCCCAAGACATGAAATGTTACCTCACACATTGCAGTTTGGATCTGTATTGCATAATTTCCGACCAATTTTCGGATGAAGGTCAAAATAAACCAGAAAGTTGGTAAAACTATCTCGACTTTGGTATTGTACCGTACACATATCGGTACGGTATACACACAGTGAGTATAGCCATCTAGCTCAGTGGCTGGATATCACACGCGCAGCAGCTAGCAGCCGGCGATTGAGTTGTACGTGTTTGACGTCACAAATCGCAGAGAGTTAGGGGCAATGGAGGCAAAATGGCAGCTGCCATTCGCTCTCGGGATACACAAATAATGAAAACTTTGCATCGATGGTTAATGGGTTTTAAGTAACGGTTTGGCATGATTTTAGTACCAAATTAATCTGTGAAATATGGATCATATTGTCATGCAAAAGTGAGCACTGGGTTTCATTCTCCTTTAATGTCAGGTTGATGTCAGGGTGGACTTGCCCTTTAAATGTATACAAATTTATGAATCTCTTCATGAAACCTCTGGCAAAAAAAGGAAATAGTTAATTCACTTGTTTTGTACGATAGCAAGCCTCTTGCAATATTTTGAGTCGTCGGGATCAACTTTTGATTCAGAATTCATCAAGTGAATTCATAAATAGATTTTTGTGTTGTTTAGAGAAGGAGGGGAAGTTCAGTGCCAATAATGGTTCCAAGGTAAACGTGGAAAAATCTTTGAAAACACTTGAAATGAAGACATGTTTATTTTGTTTCCTTCAATTTTGCTTGGATACCTGAGAATATTACATGAAAGAAATAGAAGTCTATGGATGACCAATGTCAAATTAATATTTACAAACAAGATTACTACTTTCTCAAGTTTAGGCTTTTATAATTGTTTTGTTCCTATTGTAGTTAAGTCATTTATTAGCCAATTATAGCTATAATCTTGCAGTATATTGATTGCAGGATATTGATTGCAGGATATTGGTGTTATGAACAGTCTTACAAATTATAATGTAGATTTAGATTTAATGTGCATTTTTGCTCTGTATTTTATTATTCAAAGTCTGTTTTTCATTCTCTCCATCACCTTACATATACAGTGATCAAATTGGCAACAAGGGGGCTTTCATCAATCTAGGCTCAGACCTCAAACCAAACTTTAAGTCATATGAAGCAGTGGTAAGTGAAAGACTTTATATGCAGAGCCATAAATTAATTGCATTACATTTTGTTGTTCTTACTATGTGAAAGAGCACAATAATAATGTTTGTGGGGTATGGCAATGAAAGTACAAAGTCAGAAAACTTGATATGTCATTGTAACACTAAATGTATTCTGGGGGTTTTTTTAAGTTTAAATTTCCTCCCACTTTGCAATGCACAAATAAAGCTGACAACAAAGATATTTGTTTGTGCAAACAAGTTCATGAGGTTCCTTTCATGAAACTTCTCTCTTTCTCATTTTCCCCCACAGCCTCATCCCAATGTGAGACCGATGGCCTATGCAAATTCTATGTTTGGCTTCATGTGATGATACTTTCACTAGTAGTAATAGACAGTGTTTAGATTTCTATAGTAGAACAGAGATAACACCGCCAGCTGGACATCAAATGTACTGTTAACATGAAGTAATTGGATTTTCTGCATCATATGGTGAAGGATGGTTCTAAAACACAAACAATGAAGATGTTCTTGTCATCAATAGTCCTAAAATATTACCAACATTTTCTCTTGTAAGTTATTGGATTCCCTGTATTATATAGTAAATTTAGAAATGAACCACCAGTGTTCACGCTTGTGCATGCCAATACCAGGTATGAGGGATTTCACCCGGGGGGGGGGGGGGGGGGGGGGGGGGGGCACTCAACATATTGGACAGACAGGTATGTGCCGCTTTGACGACCCCCTTTTTCAACGGCCGATCGCCGTTCTCAAGATACCCGAATTTCCATAAACTGCCGTTTTCACCCTTCTCACGTGTTCTCAAGATACCCGGCTGGAACAATAAGTGCTCGTCTCCCCGGCACGCCCCGTTCCCTAGCTCTTGCTTACGTATGTTTATTCACTTGCGTGCGCAATTGCATATACATGTATGTATGCATACTGTAGAATCCCCACACAAAGTGCAGTGCTGTAGTGCGTAGTTCCGTAGACCCTGGTTTTTGTTTTTGTTTTCTCGCTCAGCTGGGTATAATCCACCGTTCCAAAGACCCTATGTTTTTCGCTTCTAGTCCGTTCCTTAGACCCCCGTTTCGAGGGCGGCTGCGGCACACCCCCATCTGAAAAAATTTTGAGTGCCTCCCCCCCGTCAAGATGGAGGAGGAAGAGACATTCATCACACAAAGTTTGTCACAAGAATAAATGATCAGTGGGAAAGGTTGTGGTATGAATGTTGTCCCGATGTGTAAGTTATTTCTCACATAATTCATCATTTTAGAGCATTGGAAGTTGATGTCAGATACTATGTTGAGGTTTAAATGGAGTGAGAATGGGTTTTATCATGGGTTCGATAGGGCATACTTACCGGACTACCGCCGCCCCCCCCTCCCCCGGCCCCAAGTACACTGACCCCCTGCTGACCCACCCCCCCCCCCCCCCCCTATCTCAATTCTCAACAGGGGATGGATACACAAGAAGAATTTAGCGTAGCTTTGCTGTAATTAGACGGGCAATGTGAAATATAGTACATGTACATGTATAACTTACAATTTAAACATTTTTGGAATAGAAAATGACAAGGAAAAAGGTGAAGCACTGGATTTGGCTCTGCTTTTTAAATATTTGTTGTTACATAACTGATCATGACACGAATACTGCTCCTTTCTCTCTTTGTAATGGGAATTGGATTAACTTTGGCTTAATACTCTCCGACATAATCATACTCTATCATGTCTTTACATTTAAGAAAATCTTATTACAGTCCTTTTCTTCATTTTTTAATAGTGTATAGTCCATAATAAATGCACTCCTGCAATTGAAGTGAAGGGCTCAGAGGTAGTGATTTCTCATATTAATTGTTCACTGTTTACTTAATGAAATTCATTTAACCAAGGTTTAATACAGTACTTCTATACCTGGCATATACCCAATAATACCTATACCCAATTAATGAAGGATTTTTTTTTTTTCATTTACACATTATGTGGATACCAGTGCTGAATTGTGCTGAATTAAGCTGAATCTTTTCATTAAGACCATTTCATTGCTTTTATTCACAGATTTTTATTTACCAGTATCCTTGTACTTTTAAAAGTGTGTTATGTTGTGCAGTGTCATAGGCCCGTATCCTCGAAAGGCGCCTAACTTAAGCCCCCGCTTAAGTGTGTAGATTTAGGCCACCAAAATATGGAGAGCCAAATGTCACCCTCTTTTAATCCTACAAAATCACCATAGTTCTGGGACTAAATACACATACAAAAACTGACTCAATAGAATTGATTTGTGATGCTCATTTCATGCCAAAAAATAATTTTGTTTCTTTTTGTTACATAAATATAGTAATTTATTTAGGTCATTTTAATGTCCTTCCACTGGGTATGCCTCTTGCTTGTATATTTCAAGCATTCCAGTCCATCAGTTTTGTATCTATCTGTAGGAAAAATTGGTATAAAACTCGCTGTGAAAGAACGTAGAAGTCCTGTTTATACTTGACCACAGTTTATTGTATTTTCATGTCAGCATACAAAACATGGAAGCAGATTGTAAATCAGTGGAATATTGGAGGTGGGTGCTCAGTATGAATATGCCCAGGGGGTATGTCTCATTGAAGCCTGTACGGCATCCGCGTCCATTAAGTCGAGAGGTTTTTGATAGCCTATTTAGGGAAACCTGCAAAAAATTTCTGATTTTTAGATGCTACAGGGATTTTGTAAATATTGCATAGTATTGTATACCCTATTCGAGGATTTGTTCTTCTTTGCCCCTTTTTTGCCAAATATTTAATTTGGAACACATTGCAGAATTATGTTTTCATTGGAAAAATAGAAGAGAACCTCGTTGGATTCCTGTTATCTTGTATTTTCAGATTAGCTGCTCCTGACCAGCTCCCGAATGTACTGTCAAATTTCCTACCCTTTTCGAGGATCTTTTCTCATCACTATTAGTGAATTTGATACCCTTTTTTACAGAATTTTCCTGTTTTTGATACCCTAAACAAGATCCCCGGTTACCCGTCTGCTGGTGAAAAAACAACCCTTTCTACTCATTTTCATGGATGCGGATGCCGTACAGGCCTCAATGAGATACCCCCGGGTGAATATGCTACTTCACCACAAGCTATGTTCTTATACATGTACAGGCATATCTCAAATAACATGAGTAAGGAGATGTTGCCCTGACCAGTCTTTTTTATGTAATTTCTGTTGCTTCATAGGACAATGAACTTTGATATATTTGCCTGTACATGTACTGAGATTTCTATGTAAATCTTGCACCGACTATGACTGAGCTCATTCCTCATTAGTTATCAATATATTTTCATATTGTGTGTAAAACAAAAACTGATAAGGGTGTGATATATGCCATCATTGTCATGTATTTCATATTGTTTGAAAGTGAGAAAGAGAGAGAGAGAGAGATGAAATGTTGTGATGTCTTTATGTGTGTGTGATTTTATTGTATTTATGTAATATGAAAACTAAGCTGCATTTATTTGGCCTGTAGGAGGATACTTTTGAGTAAAGTACATCTGAATTAAATCCTGCAAACTTGTTAATAATTTATAATGCTCAAGATTGCTAGAGCTTTTATTCACTGTTTTATAATAAAGGATTTTGTGTAACAGATCATGTCATATCCTGACTGTTCTTGACTCCCATATACAGTAATTTTAAAAGTAAAAAAGACATTGTTGCCCAAAACGACTGTTGCCATAAAAATGTCTATCGAATGGACTCCTAAATTATCTAAAAATACATTTAGTCCCAGCTGAAATGCTGTTATAAGATCCACATTTGGTCACTGAATTCATGCACAAAGAGCCCTGAAAACACAATTTTCCCAAAATTAAGTCATATGTAAGTGATAAATCAAATTTTAGTAATCTAAGAAAGCATCCTCTGCTGCAGTTACCTTTACTATATACATCTAGGCTGTACAGTTTAATTTGGAATCTCAGGCTGGCATGGTTAAAATCTGTAATCTCCACTTTCATTCAGGTGATTCAGCAATTTTTAGTCAATTAATTGGCAAAATAAAATATGACCATCATACATGCACCTTTTTTCCTTTAGATTTAATGATACCAAGTCAAAGCAGGAGTCACCTTTCAATGTGAATGATCAATTAGTAATATCTGGGGTCTTCCAAACCCTTTAAGTTGTTGGCCTACTGGTTTCAAAGGAAATATTAATGATACCTTTTAGATAAGTCTCTGGTGACATATTTAAAATTCACAATTCTCATGACCTTTAACATGGATGGTAGCAGTATAGCACACAGAGACATCAAATTCAAGGACAGGTATATTTCAGTGTTACTGTATATTTGTTCCAGGGCACAAACCAAAAAAGAATAGTGGAAACTCAGTATAAAAAGATCTGATATAACAAGATAATATTCTAGTCCCAGCTCTTTATATTCTATTGTTTTTTTTAACCTGATATAACAAGATTCCTGCCATAACAAGGTAATTGTGATGGTCCCAAGGACCTCGTTATACTGAGTTTCCACTGTACATGTATAAAGATATTAGATTTGGGATGAAAGCATTTCAGTGCTCCAGTGTCTTTAATGTCTTTAGTTCATGCTTCACTTTCCAAATTCAATATGGAAAGATTTCATCATCCCCATTTTAAATGTACAGTATATTTCATCCTTCATCATAATTAGTGCTGAGAAAAAAGCTCAACCTTCATAAGTAAACTGCATTTTCTAACCCTCACAATGAATGATTTATCAACTAATGGTCCACTTTACCAATTTTATTAGAGAAAGAACACCCTTGTTTGTACTTCTAAATAAATGAACTTTGTAATTATTGATACAATGTGCCAGTGGAAAATTTCTGATGTTGAAAAACACTCATTACAGAAAGAAATGGCCATAAAAGATGAATTTGTACAGTTTGAAAAATAAATTCATAATTTCTTTATTTCAAATGCTTTGTGATTTGTGTCTTATTTGCTACTGGACAATATTTTACATGATATAAATAATACACAGTGAATCTTATGGGAATAAAAAGGTCCCACTGTATCAATCAAAATAGTATGCAGTGATAAATTTAAACAAAAATATCTTGTTACTGAGAATTTGAGGTTCCCATCAAATACAGTGGAAACTCAGTATAAAAAGATCTGATATAACAAGGCAATATTCCGGTCCCAGCTCTTTATATTCTATTGTTTTTTAATCCTGATATAACAAGATTCCTGCTATAACAAAGTTATTTTGATGGTCCCAAGGACCTCGTTATACTGAGTTTCCCCTGTATAAAGATCAAATGAAAACTGAGCATGGAAGAATCAGACAACATTAAAGATGGTGTATGTTCCTTTCTCTTTTTTAAAGCTCATAGACAGTCTCGGTAGCAAAAATCATACCGGCAAGAAACTTACCTAACATAGTCACATACTATTCTCCTTATATCATAAGACACTGTATGTACGAGATTATTTAACATTCCATTCACGATTTCAAACAAATTTTTCGAACAAATTTTAAAAAATTTTTTTTTTAAATCTGCGAGAAACGCTTGGTAACTGCTTTTCACTGCCTCACACTACAACCATATTACCTGAAAGTTCCCCACACAATAAACCCAGCGCTTCCCACTATGTGTAACGTATATGTAGCGTTAATTTTGATAGACTATGTGGTAGAGGCGGAGGTGTTGGTTTTTTCATTAAAAATGATATACATTTCAATATAAGAAATAATATTTCTCACTCTGTAGAAAGAGAAACCACTTGTGAATACTTATTGGTTGATTTATTTAGACATGACAGAGATAAGTTGACGGTTGGTGTTTTTTACAGAAGGCCTAGCACAGATATTAAATCATTTATACATTTTTATTCTGAAACACTTAATAAACTGAGCACTGACAAAAGAGAATTAATTATGACAGGTGATTTTAATATCGACCTGTTAAAATTATATGATGAAAGTACAAATTATTTTTTAAATATTAATTCTTCATTTGGTCTCACTCCTGTCATTAGTCATCCAACTCGTATCACTATGAATACTGCATCTCTCATTGATAATATTTTTATGAATTCATTCGAGACAGATATTGAAAGTGGAAGTTTCTCAGTTGATGTAACAGACCATTTACCTGTATTTCTTGTGTTAAAAAAAACTAACTTATTATCAAAGAGACAGCGGGATTCCATTAATTTTAGACGTTTAATAACGATTGATGGTATACAAAATTTACAAAAAGATCTGTATAACACAGACTGGTCTTCATTGTTTTCTTGTAATAATGTTAATACTGCATATAATTTGTTTTTAAGTAAGTTTACTGTTTTGTATGATAATAATTTGCCTTTGAGTACTTGTAAAAGAAATAAATTGTGTATACGTAAACCTTGGATTACCCAAGGACTCTTACGATACATCAGAAGAAAAAATAAGTTGTATAAGAAATTCCTTCACAATCGATCACCTTCAAATGAAGCAAAGTATAAAAAACACAGGAATAAGGTTAATAATATATTACGTAATGTTAAAAAGAAATATTTTTGTGACAAACTTGCTAAAATGCAAAACGATATCAAAGGTACTTGGTCTGTCATAAACAAACTACTTTGTAAACCAAAACATTGTTTACCGCAGTATATTTTATGTAATGAAAATAAGATAGATAACCCTCAGTGTATAGCTAATGAATTTAATTCATATTTTATAAATTGTTGTACCAACATTCTAAGCTCTTCTGATGATATAACAGGTGATAATGAATTTAGAGGATATTTAAGTGAATCATTTACTAAGTCATTGTTTTTTAAACCAATCACGGAAACTGAAATTCTTGAAATAACTAAATCACTCAAGAAAAGTAATTCATGTGGATTCGATAATATTAGTATAATTATCGTTAAGAAAATTATATATTCCATTGTAAAACCTCTGTGTTATATATTCAATCTGTCTATAATATCAGGAAATGTTCCAAATAAACTAAAAATTGCTAAAATTGTACCAATTTTTAAGAAAGATGACCCTCACTTTTGTAAAAACTATAGACCAATTTCAATACTGCCAAGTTTCTCAAAAATATTAGAAAAATGTATATATAATCGTTTGTATTCGTTTTTAATGTCTAATAACATATTATCTGACAGTCAATATGGATTTAGAAGTAATCATTCAACGTGCCATGCACTTATAGATTTACAAGATAAAGTTGTATCTGCAATAGATAATAATAATTTTGGGATTGGGATATTCATTGATCTATCAAAGGCATTTGACATAGTTAATCACAATATTTTATTATCTAAATTAGAATACTATGGCGTGCGTGGACTCCCACTTCTCTGGTTTAAGAATTATTTATGCAATCGTTATCAATTTACAAACTGCAACAATACTTCTTCCGTTCATAGTTTAGTTATACATGGAGTTCCGCAAGGTTCTATACTGGGCCCCTTATTATTTCTCATTTATGTTAACGATATTGTAATATCATCAAGTAAATTTGATTTCATTATGTATGCAGATGATACTACTCTGTTCTATACGCAACCAGACCTGAAAGATGTAAAAGAAAATATCAACTCCGAATTATTTAACGTATCGCAATGGTTTAAAGCCAATAGGTTGGTCCTTAATCTAACTAAAACATGTTTTATTTGCTTTCATAACAAGCTATCTAATGCCAGCAAAATATGTAACGATCTTGCTTTAAGTATTAATTCTACACCGATATCCAAATCTAAAGTTGTTTGTTTTCTCGGAGTCCAAATAGACGAAAATCTGCATTGGGATGCACATGTAAACTATCTAAGTACCAAAATATCAAAATGTATTGGGATTATGTATAAATTAAGATGCTGTCTTCCTTGTTCAGCCTTATTCACATTGTATAATTCTTTAATATTGTCACATATATTATATTGTATTACTGTCTGGGGTAATTGTAGCAAAACAAAATTAAAAGTCCTTTTTAAATTACAAAAGAGAGCAATACGTATATGTACTGGCAGTCATTATCAATCGCCTTCAGCTCCTATTTTTCATAAACTGAAAACTTTGAATATATTCCATCTTTACCAATATCAGACTGCGCTACTCGGATTTTCATATTTTAAGAAAATTCTACCAAAAAATATTCTTGAAATGTTTAATATCAATAGTATAATTCATTCCCACAATACACGTACCAGCAGCTCATTTCACTTATGGAAAGTAGGGAAAACGTTTTTACAACGATCGGTTCGTTTCAGTTTCCCAACAGTGTGGAACTCATTACCTAAATACATTTGTTCATGCATTTCTTTCTCCCTCTTTAAAAGAAAATTAAAACAATATTTCATTTCAAAATATACTTGACTAGCAACTCTGTTACTCTTGCTACGATATTTAAATAGCTATTTTTCACACTAAAACATCAGCTATTTTTGCTGTGCATTTCATATGTTTTTATATATATGTTAGTTTTTGTTTTGTTTTAGTACTTTTTCCCCTTTTTCAAATTCATACCGTATTTCGTATTTGTATTCGTACAGAATAAGGAAAATTATTTTCTATATATATAGCCTCTGACCACAGTTATACAAAGGGGACTTGTCTCACAAGGCCAACACAGGCTTTATCTTAAGTTCTCCTATTTCATTTTTTTCCCCTTAAAATTCAATACAGGCTAACTGATACTTATATTTAATTGTTTTTTATGAATGTAAATATCAAATATATGTTTGTCACGTACAAATGTTTGTACATTTTAGAAATGAAATAAATAAATGAACTGAACTGAAAAAAAAATTCTATAACACACAGCAATCCTCATGTGAGTAATGTGTGTGGCCGTTGTTTGAATTTACATCCCCTCATTTTGGGGCCAGGGATTTTTATTACTTTTCACCTCTCATTCGATAAATATTTCACTTTGAGGAGGAAAAAACTTCACAGCATCTTAGTTATGTTAGTACCCTGCTATTCATTAAGTAAAATCAAAGAAATCTCATGAAAAGTTTTTGAGGGCTTCCCAAAACTATTACCTTTAAAGGGGGTACCCAATGCTGAAACAATGTTAGTTCATTTAAAAGATCAGGATTTTATTAGAAGAAAATCATCTGCCTTAATTTTTTTTTTAAATTCGTGTTGCCAGAAAATCCCCGAAATATGGTAAGATTTCAGGATATTTTGGCCCCTCAGCTGTGTCCCAATTTCAGCTAGGTAACCACAATGACGTCAAAGTGGTTACCTTGTCGCGCAATTATAGCAAAATGCGCGCAAGGTGTAATGCATTTTGTACAGTCTAGCGCGCAACACATCTGCAATACGCGAACCTGGGTAACCACTTTGACGTCATTGTGGTTACCTAGCTGAAATTGGGACACAGATGAGGGGCCAAAATATCCTGAAGTCTTACCATATTTCGGGGATTTTTCTGGCAACACGAATTTTAAAAAAACTTAAGGCAGATGATTTTCTGCTAATAAAATCATGATCTTTTAAATGAACTAACATTGTTTCAGCATTGGGTACCCAAAACTATTACCTTTAAGGGTCAAGGATCTATCTGATGGCTTGGCCCAACACCTGGAAGTCATTCATGCAGATGATTCAGAGTGATTGCTAGATGGACAATTTTGAAGGTATACATCAGGTCTAGAGATACCTAATGTACACTCTTTCATAACTGCAGAACTGAGAACATTAGTTTTCTTGTTAATGAGAATCTCTTCATGTACGCCCAGAATGTCCTTACTGATTTTAGTATAAATGTGTTGGTATTGCATCAAGCATAATGATGACTAAAAAAGGGGATTGATGATCAATTCCTTTTTGCAGACATCATTATGCCTCTGTTCCCTTGGTGCCTGAGGTATTATTACACCTTTAAAATGTCATAAAGCAGATTCTAAAAAAATATTGTATCAAGTTAATTATGCTTGATGAGCTCCACTTAGCAAAATGGATTGTGCACACACCTCTTGTCCATACATGTATATGGAGCCTTGTTCTCAATGAGTTCTTGTTCACATCTATTTGATTGTCTCCTAGTATAGACATCTATTTGTATCATGGGATAGATAGCTACAGTAGTGTTTCAGTATATCCAAACATGGCATACATGTATATTTATCATGTTTTCCCTTGAGACCTTGCTTGACTGACTGCTTCTAAGATATCTTCTATGATGCCATCTCGGTTGTCCTTTGAAATCTGAAAGAGAAATTATACAAGGGAGCAAGTGTGTTCATTTGAAAAATATAGAAAATACAGTTTACACATACTGTATATCCTTGAAAACTTTACTTTCCGAATAAGAGCTAACACATGTTATACTAATAAACAAAGCAATGCAATACAGATGATAAAGACATATAGTATAACTACATTGTACATAATTGTACAATTTTCCAACTCTAATCATGTTAATGCTCAAATAAGATTAGAATAAAGTTTTACTTCAGATTTCAAAATAAATTACTTACTGTAAAGACTTGCACATCTGGTCTGCTGCGGACTTCCTCTACTAAGCCAAGAGGCTTTCCTTTAGGAACTGGGATGGTTCCAAGTACTGTTGTCTTGGGTTGATCAAGAAGTTTTCTGACAGCTTGGATGAATCCTTGGCTAAAGAGTTCCATCTTACCAATCTCATCGATTACATAGACTGGTGAAGAGTCTCTCTGATTTAAATGTCAGATTGATAATATGGTAATATATGTCCAAGACAGGTTATATGCGTGTTGCACCAATTATTTTACAATTCATTTCCCAGTTCCATCCATGTATTACTTGGATATTCTGCTTTATTCAACATTCCATTCAAATACATTTGAAGCATTAAACATTTTGAGTCACTGTCCATATCCCTTACTTTTAATTGGAACATATGTTATCTGACTACAAATTTCAAAATACACGTACTACCCCAAATATAAAATGTAAATGCCAGTGGTATGTCAATTAAAGATGGAATGTAAAATGTTATTCTTAACAGCTCCAGTAAACAAATAAAAGCTTATCAAAATTCAAAATCTGTCAGTCTACAGTCTACAGATAGATTGCAAGCTTTGATCAATTGTGCATCTACATGTAAGTCACAAAATCTACATGATCTGGGAGAAGAAAGACTCAAATATTCCATTTATTATTACCTTTGGCATCAGCACTGGCAAGGCTATTCTTTCAAACGATTGAAGGTTGACTGTGTACTGTCCAACTTTTGGACCTTTCTGGCCTCTGCAGAATTTATTTTGTGTATTGGGATGATGGAGGAAAATAAAAGAAATGATAAGATATACAAGATACATGTTAGATGATTTACTTTTCACTGTATGAAGTTATGTTCTTCAGGGATAGAAACTGAATGAAAATATTATCTACATCAATAATGTAAGAAACTACATTTCATTTGAACACATACACAGTATACACACATTATAGAATAAAGACACATGTCTTTATTCTGACCTGGGCCCCGTTGCATAAAACTTATCAATTAACTTCCATTTAAACCTTGAATTTGATTGGCTGTTGAGCAATGTTACTATGGTAGTTACCATTGGTGGCAGAGTTACCATTAATGGCAAGTTTTATGCAATGGGGCCCTGGAGTGAAACTCTTGGAATCTTTTCTAGAAGTTGAAGCTCTGTTAATCTTGATTCCTACTTCATATACATATACTCACCCAATTTTTGCCAATGAGCCTCGCTGTCCATCCAGTGTGATGATATCAAAGCCAGCTCTCTTTCCACCTTCTCTCAGCTCCTCTGTGTAGAAACCTTGAAGAGGAACTGACTTTGACATCAACTCTGTACATACTTTTCTCACCAAGGTTGTCTTTCCAACTCCTGAAACAGATGAAGTTCATTATGATGATGTCATTCTATGGTTTAATTATGAATAAATTGCAAGGACATAATGTTGACATAATGTTTTTAATCTGGTCTACATTCACATGATTGATGTTTTAAAAACTAGACATACAACGTCAGTAGTCAACACAGGAAACCATATCCCCCTGGTCTAAATATTATAATAGGCAATAACAGATTATTAGAAAAATTACATACTGAATTCATATCCAGCAATTTAAAGGAGAATGAAACCCTGGGGAAATATCCATTGTAATGAAAAGAGAGGATAGAGAGAAGCAATTTAAAGACCCCAACCAAAGCCAAAAATGGAATAGACAAATTATATATCTACAGAAAGCTGTTTATTCTCTGAATATAACAATGCAAGCTTCATGAGCTTTCATTGCCTGCGGGAGGAGTAAGAGCATCTCAAATCTTTGGATTGGAGGGCTTGGAAATGGGCAGCCGTCGAGTATAATCACAGGCCTGTGGGGGGTCGAAATTTATGACTTCATTTCGTGTAGACATTACAAACATATGATTCAAGTCTGCATGCGAAATGTACGTGGTGTTTTTTTTTCTTGATTTGGAAGTCATGATTGTTGTTTGTAAATGCATTACAATGGAAGATATGGTGTTTCAAAGTATTCATCTGCATCTTACATTGTTACAGAAATGAAAACCGAAGTTACAGCTATTATTTTGTAACCAAAACACACATTATAGGCGTCTTGAGTGTTCGGCCCAGCGCAGGCTGAGCTGAGCTGAGCTGCACGAATGTCTCGATAAGACGGCTTGCTCCGCGTCTCGCTCGGCCAGGGTCTGGCGTTACTGCGTATGGAGCTGTGCCTCTTGACTGCGCTGCGGACGAGTTCCATTTATTTTTCTCGATCACTCGAGCTCTAATTTCTAGTTCTAAGGCAGCAGTTTACCCTGGTAAAATTTGGTAACAACACATTCCTAGTTTTCTTTAAAGACACTAAACTGACTATTGATTAATGATTTGGAAACTCATAATAATGGAATTCTACCATGTTTTTTTTAGGTTAATTTAGTCAGACTAGAACGAAAAATAAGTCTACTCTACATTGTATGGTTTCAGAGATATTTCCCGCTGAGACTGCTTCTAGCTTCACAGAATCCCTGAAATTTGTAGGAGGAGAGCCTCTGAAGTCTGAAATGTTATAAAAATAATCAAACTGCAGTGCTATAGATGATAAACTGATTTCGGGATGAACTCTGATTCCATGAAAATTTTTCTTCTGAGTTCTACATGGGCATGAAAACCTCTCTCATGTCTCATTCCCTCTCAAAAAACCCAAGGCAGTGTCGGTCAGATTAAGAAAGTCACATTTTTTTTCTTCAATTTTCTGTTAAAAATCTGTGTGAAGGAGTCTTGATAGAGGACTTAATTTGCTTATGCGGCAGGAATGGGACATGTAAATCAAACCTGTCACAATATGGCAATGATGGCATAACTGGATAACAAAAATTGTTAGATTTCAATAATTCTTTTCTGTTTGCATTTCTCTTGTTAAGACCTAAGTTTTAACTTTAATGTAGAATCTAGATATGTTGTTAACCTTTTCTCGATTTGTATTTTGGTGTGTTATACAGCTATCAAAACTTTCACAAAAATTGACAAACTCCACCCACAAAAGTAACGGGCTATTGTACGAAAGCTATTCACTGTCCATTGTTTACGTGCCGCTACGTGCGCCAGCCACAGAGTTGTCTACACGAGATGACGTCATAAGTGTATCGGCCGAGCGAACCCTTGTTATTACGTAACCGGGAGGGGGCGGACAGTGAGGTGTTCTTTCTTTTTGTGGATTATTGAAAGGAAAAATTATGTTTACCCACATGTATTTGTATTCTACGTCTACTTAGCTTTCCATCGATCTATGGTTGTATTTGCTTCAGTTGGGGTCTTTAAAAAAAGTTCCATCAAAATCGGTTATGAAATGAAAAAGTTATGAAAAGTCTCAATTTACTTTCTATGGCAATCCTCATATTGGCAAATTTGCTTCAAAATGGCAGGTTTAGTAGTACAACTCTCAATGTATTTTGTACACAAAATGTCATATTTTCTCCATTATCTCTACAGTTGCTGCTTGTCTTTTTGTGAACTTAATATATGTTGTGTGAAATACATTTTCCCATGATATATCTTGAGCTAAGAAGTAGACAAGCTGCACCTTGAGAGATAATGGGGAAAATATGAAATGTCGTGTACAAAACATATGGAGAGTTGTACTACTAAACCTGTCACTTTGAAGCAACATTGCCAATTTGAGGATCGCCATAGAAAGTAAATTGAGACTTATCAAACTTTCATAACTTTCTCATTTTGTAACCAATTTTGATGGAATTTTTTTAAAATTGCTTCTCTATATCCCCTCTTTTCATTAAAATTGATTTTTCCCAAGGGTTTCATTCTCCTTTAAACTTATAGGACAAAAGTAGGCATATTATCAATTATCATGATGATAAGATAATGTGTACATGGAATTAGTGGGTCTTCCAAAAAATCTTTCTAGTTCTACTCTAAATTTTCACCCCCCCCCCCCCTCCATATGCAATAAAGACTCTAAAAGGAACTGAATTCTGAAAATCATATCTAAATTCATATATTAATAGATGAAATATTATAAATTCATGACATTGGATACAGATGAGAAATAAGAGTTTAACGTTAAAAGTATCAAGCAGTTAAGTCTCAAGAGTCAATTTACAAAGTCAAACACAGGATCTTTGACTTTGGCTAGATCCACTCACACATAGATCTAACGTTACACCAGGGAAATGTAGTTACATTTCCCTGATTATACAATGTAATGCGAAGTTGAATTAGATTGATCGTGTAGATCTATTTAGATCTGGAACTAAATTATACTAGATCGAATTGTAAGTTATTGTAGGATAATGGGGGGGGGGGGGGGGTTGTCTCATTGAGGCTGTATGGCATCCATCTCCATGAAAATGAGTAAAAAGGGGTTTTTTTCACCACCAGACGGATAACCCGGGGATCTCGTCCAGGGTATCAAAAACAGGAAAATTTTGAAAAGGGTATCAAATTTACTAGTGATGAGAAAAGATCCTCGAAAAGGGTAGGAGATTTGATCGACAGTATGGTGGTGGATCCAGTGTCCGAACACTTTTCAGAAAATCAATGATAGCAAATAAAATATCAAACGAATATCTGTCAAACTTACATAATGAATGCTCAAAGTCCTACAGAAAAAGAAGTTGATGGAGTTTTAAAAAGACAACGTAGATTTAATACGATATTCCCTTCCGAGTGAACCCCTTCCCAACGACGCGGCGTTTTGGTCCCTTGAAAAGGGTACTGTATTTCCGAACATGTGAAACCTATGGGAAAAAGACACAACCTTTGTTTCAATAGTGTGGTTTTCATATGCGTAATCCCACGCGTTTGAAAACCCATTTTAGGCGCTTAACTGTACACGTTCGGTAATTACAATCTGTTCGGAATTACAATCCTTGACTATACCATTTGGGATATTTGTTCATGAATCCAAAGAGGTTCTTTACTATTCTTTAAATGAAAAATTCATTCTGAAATGTGTAATGTGCTCCAAAGTAAACATTTGTCCTAACTCTTCCTTTTTGGCCAAAAAAGGGTCAGGAAGAATCAATAGACAATTAAGGTTAACGTTAGAATCTACAATACTATGCAAGATCTAAAATTTGTCTTAACTCTTCCTTTTTGGCCAAAAAAGGGTCAAGAAGAATCAACAGACAATAAGGTTAACGTTAGAATCTACAATACTCTGCAAGATCTAAAAAAATAATCCCTGTTACAGATCTAAAAATCAGAAAATTTGTGCGGGTTTCCCTGTATAGGGTATCAAAAACCTCTGAACTTAAATCCTCGTTGAGGGTGCTTTTCAGAAAGTCATGGACACGGATACCGCACATACCGCAAGGCTCAATAGATGAAACATACCCCACCCCCCCCCCCCCTCCGGGGAGCATAAATGAATAGGCGAATAGAATAATACAATTCGATTCCAATTAAGATTTATTAATATAGACCCCTAGATCGAATTGTAATTAAAAAACTTTTCATAATACTTATCATCAAAACAAAACAAAGCAAAACAAAACAAAACAAAGCATGATCATGATGATAGCAGCATATTGGAAAAATGCTATTAGTATACTCTACCTGGTGGACCCGTCAAGAAAATTTGCTTGACCCTCGAATTATTAGCCATTTTAAAAAGTTCTTGTTACCACTGTCGGGAGAGACACCCGATGATAATCTGTACCCGACCGGCCACCCGGATCCCCACTGCACACGGCCGGCCAGCCACGCCAGGAGTTGTGGCCTGTTGGTGGTACGAGAAGGCGCGAGGCACTCCTGCTCTACTACTACAGTGTACTACTATACTATACACATACATAATTGCAGGTTTGTTGCGATAGCCTAGCTTCCAGATTGTATGACACGTCTGTGTAGAATCATGTATCTATCGCGTCATCACGTGTTAAGACTGGTCATTTCAATATTAATGACATGTCTTCATAATATAAGAAAATATTTTTAAAAAGTATTTTAAATGGTTTGAACTTATTTTTAATTTGTAAAATATATCATAAACATTTTGTAAAAACACAAAGTGTCTGTAAAAAATTCTACGAAATACCGCTTGTTAACTTCAAGCGCGCGCTATGCATGGTTTTGGTCAGGTTTTGCAGAGTTTTGGTATTAGCGCCCGCCCGGCTCGCGCTAGCGCTCGTTCATATTCAGCTCAGAGACGTACGTATCTGTCGTATGGGCTGCTGTAGATTTACGCTATTTATTTCGATTTAGTGTACAGTATCATCTCTGTCGATTTTTTTTTTCAAGGTATGATTGATAGAGAAGACAATTTTAAACTTTAGTGTGATGTACAGAGAAGTGAACTCACAATGGATGACAATGAAACTTTGACTTTGTTCTCTTTGGAATTGGCCGTCAACTCTTTACGAATAGACCCACATACCGTGATTTGTCGTATGCCCGCAGTCGCATTTCGGTTTTTGGACTTTCCTTCCATTATGATGGAGCAGTTGGATGAATCAGAAGCAAAGCAACTGAA
Organism: Heliocidaris tuberculata; assembly: GCA_025618425.1. Taxonomy (NCBI): domain Eukaryota; kingdom Metazoa; phylum Echinodermata; class Echinoidea; order Camarodonta; family Echinometridae; genus Heliocidaris; species Heliocidaris tuberculata. The sequence continues at coordinate 47,457,091 of CM046834.1, read as the reverse complement.
GGGAGCTATTCAAAATACATGGGAATATGAAGAAAATATTCCACCTCAGCTTGAAGAACTGAAAGATCGGCATGGTAATCACGAATTTAAGAAGGGCAAGTCGTCCCTTTACAAGTATAAATTAGACTCGCTTGTTTCTCATCTTGACAACACACCACTCTACCTCATGATTGTTGATGTTTGGACGACTGTCCCTAAGTTGATAGCTCACTGCAATATATCATTGAAAGAAGTTATGCACAGAATTAGAAAGGATGTTTCAGAACTTGGAGTTTCTGTCCCATCTATTCATGGTATTCAAGGGAAATTCCCAATATTTAATTTGATGGGAACTGAGATAGGATGGATATCAGTAGGGATTCGTTTACTCAGCCTTGGTGGAAACCTCATCCCTCACATTGCTGATGCATCACTGGCTAAGAACAAGAAGGAACCTGCAATGGCCAAAGATATACTTGTAACTGATTGTGAAAATATGAAAGCAGATCAAAGGGAAAGTCATAAACTGCCAAGTTCAAGCCCTGTGTGTGTTCCCCAAAGTGCAGGTCATCACTGTAGTCATGAAAGTGAAGATACTGGAGCAACTGGAGTAGATTTTACATGCCAGACTACAGAGGACACAAAGAAAGTGAACAAAGTGGGATTTGCAGCTTCAACAAAGAGAAAACAAAGACCAAAAAAATCTTCAAGAATGGCTACAGATCACAATCTAAGAGAAAATGAAGGAGCATGCATTATTCCTGCATATGAAGGAAATGATTTGTTTATCACCAACACTCACATTCCTCCACCTTTGATATATAATTCAGAAAATGACGTCAAAGTGAGAGACAGTATGAGATATGGAATGCTAGAGCATCCATTCCAACCCCAAAGTTCCCCAGATCTTTTGTGGAGCAGTAGTAATGGGACTGTCCCTGACTACTCTCAGTACTCTGACACCCTTTCACCTGATTTGGACAGTAGGAAAGAACTTGAAGTTCAGTATGTGATAAATCCTCCAGAATATTATTCTTCCCCAAACGTACGGAAGATCCTAAGGAACAGAAAGAAAGATAAATCTACTGAGCATGTCAACTCTGGTGTGCAGTGTGAATTCCAGAGTAAAGAAAAAGCCAAGAATGCTACTCACATTGCAGAGACAGAAATCAAAACAACATTATCTGACAATGTAGAGCATCTTCACAAACTCCCCATCCTTCAGGCCCTGCTGAGAGAATTGAGTATTTTGAACAGAAGGGACTCTGATACAGTTGGACATATGTTGCATGGCAAAGAAAACTTTGACTTTCAGAATTCTGGTAAACGCCCTGTGGAATATGAAGCTCATGGAAGACATAAGAGCAAATCTCAAGTTCACGAGGAGCTCAGGGTATCAAAGTCAAAGCCTCCTCTTCAGAAAGGTTATCGTCTTAAACACAAAGAATGTACTAAGCCTCCTTCCGGAGTACCAGCTTCAAAAGGTTGGTTAAGACAACACCCTCGATATGGCAAACAACAAAAAGAGACCAAACTTAAATTCAAAATGACCAACTCCCAAAAACTTCGCATCCAGAGACACAATCCTGAAGCCTTTCGGCAATTAGAAGAAGAGGAACGAATTGCAGAGATTGAATTCCAGATGCGAGCTGCTGCTCAGATGCGTAAAGAGGAGTCCAAGCGGAGGCCCTCGGCTCCTCATCCATCAGAGAACATGTTGCCATCACCTGAGGCTAATATATCTACCGAGATTGCCAGGCATCTAGATCTGGAGCAACTAGGTGTGGAAGATGTCAGTGACGTATTCATGAGAGGAATGGGTATGCTAATGTTTATTCAAACATTACCGAGTGATATGATTTTTAAAATGTTTTTATGATATAAATCCATCAGGGCTTACATATTCTATTCCTAATTTGTTGTAGTTTGTGTATGTGATATTTATCCACCAATGTTGAAAGCTTACTCCAATTAACTTGTTTTCTTCACAGAAACCTTCAAGATTCCTACTCTAGAGCCTGATGGTGAGAATGCAGATGAGCCTTTACACGAAGAGGATCCTACTAAATACCACAGTGTTGATGGAAAAGGTATACTGGCTCATATATTTTGTACTTATATTAAAGCTGGAAAACACTGCACATGCAGAGGCCGCACTCCCGGGGGGCACAGTGCCATCCCTCCCCCCACTTTTTTAAGTAACCCAAAAGCCAAAAGTGCCCTTTTTTACTTCTAAAAAAAAATGCCTCCTTTCTATCTGATAAGTACCCTTTCCCCTTCTGAGTAGTGCCCTTTTTTTCTCATGATGATAAATGTCCCTTTTTACATCTGATCATTGCCTCCTTATCTCTCTAATAAGTGCCCTTTTCTCCTGATAAGTTCAATTTTACTTCTGATAGGTGCCCATTTTCCCCTTTTGATAAGCCCCCCCCCCCCCTCTTTACTTCTAATCAGTGCCCTTTTTCTCTTCTCATAAGTGCTCCTTTTCACCTCTTATAAGTGTCCCTTTCCACCTCTGGTGAATGTGCCCTTTAGCCCCTTTTACCTGTATTTCCCACTGTTCCTTACAAAAAGAGCCATATCTATAGCTTCAAAGAATCTGTGCGACTTTAGTAACAGGTACCCATATTACTACAACTACAATGTAAGTCAGTGGAGCTGGAGGCAAGAGGGGCATAATGCCTATCCCCCCCCCCCCCCCCTAGCAAATGATTTCTCATTCCACTAGCTGGAATGTGCCCATAATTTACACCAAGTAAGGGCAATATTTTCTGAAAATTTCCCCCAAACTCTCTTGCTAGCTCTTAAAATACATAATGAAATAAAGTATGTTGATATCGATGTAATCCTAAAGAAAAACAACAGGGTTAATGTACAAATTAAAAGATCATTCGACATTCCCCCCAAATTAATTTGCTGTTGTCATTTTCATTATTCACAAAGGACTTCAGTATTTGAAAAAAGTCTGAAATTTTTTGCTCACTTGCTTGCAAATGGATCATTAGACCATCACACACAACTGCTAATTAGGGAAGCCGAAACAATGTCCAGAACCACAATAAAAAGGAAGAAGATGCTTGATAATGTATTAATTATGTTAATTAAACTGTAGGGTAATACTAATGTCACAAAATTGTCCTTTTTTCACTTTATGTTAACCCCTTGTAGGCAGTGGCGGCACCAGGATTTTTAAAGTGGGGGGGCAAGGGCGGACAAAAAAAATTTTGACACTTTTTGTAGTGAAAATGTACAGAATATTCGGCTATAAACCTACCCAGATATGAGGACATTTTGAGCATCTAGCTGAACTGCCCGATTATAAAGAGGTGTTAGTTATATACTGCGAGCGAGCGAAGCGAACAAGCAAAAATTTTGACACTATTTTAGTGGAAATGTACAGAAATTATTTGGCTATAAAACTACCCAAATATGAGGATATTTACACGAGCTGAGCGAACAAATTTGCCCCATGCCCCCCCCCCCCCACCTTGATGCCGCCACTGCTTTCCAAGTTTTCGTTTTCTTTCTTTTTCCTTCTTTTCTCCATTCCTTTTTCACTTTTTTCTTTCCTTTTCTTTTCTTTTTCATTTTCCACCCTTTTATTTTTTTTCACTCCGAAAATTATTGGGGGGGCAACTGGGGGGGCAAATGCCCCCCCATGCCCCCCTTGGTGCCGCCACTGCTTGTAGGTGCCCCTTTTTTCCCCCAAAGTGCCCTTTTTTGCTGGTCCCCCCCTCCAACTTTGAAAGATGCTCTGCCGCCCCTGTGCACATGATACAATTTATTAAAAACATTTTGAAGACTTGAAAGAATGAACACAGTGCAAATTTAAAGTGCCCTATGAGATACAATAATGAGACCGACCCTTGCTTCAACCTGAAAAGCAAAGATAGTGTACTAGTTAGTGCTAAATAATTTTTTTCTTTTGTGCAGATTAAGTGAGGATTACTGATCTTTGTCCTTTGATATTTAACATTGCATCATATCGATTCAGACCTTTTATTATATCAAGAGAGCAATGGAAGTGTAAATGGTGAGATCTAATGCCTAGGAAGAGCTACTACAGCGGGGGTTACTTTTAACATACAAAGTTGTATTTACTCCTTTCTTGTACAGATGTGAGTGGAAGTGAGAAAAGTGTTCGTAGCATCAGTGTTCACTTGCCAACTGCTTCAGTTCAGGATGACAATGATGATGGTGAGTCATCTTCAGATGAGAGTCAACAAGAAGGTCCAAAATGTGTGTCTGTACCAGGGTTTCCAGAAGGTTCACAAGAAGATGATAAACCACTAGAACCTGTTACACCTACTCAAGGTTACTCTGATGACTTTGATGATTCATATAGGTATGTATCAACAGGTGAGCAGGAGCTAGCCAACATTCAATCGTCCGTTGCCTCAGGGACATCATCATATGCTAGACAGAACCATTCAGTGGAGCATACAGACTCTGATCATTCTAGTGGCAGCAGTTACAATACGGCAGAATCTATGCAATCTGCCAGAAGTGTTAAGGTAGTTGAGGGTCAGCCATCAAAGATGGAGAATCCATCAGATGTTGCAAATCCACCTTCAAAATCAAGCAGTAGTAGCACAAGTTCCAAATATCCTAGTGTTCTTAGCATACCTCAACCTCAGATGTCGGCCAATTCTCCTGTACCCATTGCAAGACGATCAACGGTAAAGTCTGCAGTCTTCAGCCAACCTCCCCAACCCAAACCAAGGCTCTCGCTAGATCAGACTAGCTCTATATCCGACGTTTCTGTGCTAGCCCCAGGTTTAACTTTTTCAAACACTTTGGAGAGTTCAGAGGTTAATACATTAGAACTTAAGCCAGATTTGAGTGATAATGGACAGAATGATGACTATTCAGATGATTTTGACAGCGATAACTAGTTTCCATTTTGCTGGTGCATACATGCAGACAAATATAAAAATAATAGAGAAATTTTTTTTTGTTGAATGTTTTGAATTTGTACTGCAAAATCAAGTTTGAAGTTTATTGTCCTCTTGTAACATGGGTAATGATATTTCCCTGAAACATGGTGGAAACGCATTACAAAGAGCTCCCATATAACAAGATTCCTGTTATAACAAGGTAATTTTGCTGGTCCCTGGTCTTTATGTTCTTTTGGGTTTTTTTACCCTGATATAAGGAGATTCCATGATCCAGAGGTCCTTGTTATAGTGAGTTTCCACTGTAGTACTGTTCTGTAACAAACTACTCTCCATCATCAGTCAGTTGTGATATAGTTGATTTTACATTTGATTTGGTATGAGAGTAGCTTGCAGCCTTGCGCTATTCTCATATGATAGGAGCTCACTATTTGTTGGCCTTGCAAAAGTCATCACTGAAATAAGATGCATTTATAATACGAATGATTCTCTTCTTTGTTATTGTCTTTATTATATCAATACATGTATAACTCTGAAGATCCAACACATTCAAAATCAAAGCATTCCAGTCTGGGCAGTGGTCGGAAACCTAACCATTTCAAAGGTACAAGTTTAAACACACCAATGAGACTTACATGTATATGTCTTGTCTAATTGCTGCATTTTACTTTGTAAGGTTTAAAAGTACATTTTTTTTTAAATTTAGCAGTATGAGAGATGTTGCCTTTACTTGTACATGTACACATGTATAGCAGTGATAGCCCCAAGATTCCCCCCCCCCCCCCCCGAACACTTTTGAAGATGCAGAGGTTAAAAGACAATTAGAAATAATTTCTGGTACATGTACATTGAATGTATGCCAGTCATTCTTTGGCATTTTTTAATTCCAAACCTTACAATTATACATTTCTCACCTATGCTTACATAGGTATGTAATGTTAAATTACTGGGGAAATATTCTTCTTTCATAAGCTTCAAATTTGACAAACAGTTTCATATACATGGACGGTACACAGTTGTATTTTTATAAAAGCTAGGAAGAATAAAAATATCAAAATGTTAAGCTGTTTTTGCACAGACATAATATATCTTTGTCCAAAAGCAGGTACATGTGCAATGGTAAATAACAGGCAGGGAAGAATGTTTCCATAAAACTTGATGTTGGCAGGATACTTTACCACTAAGTGCGATTTTAATAACTGATGTTCCCTCTAAAGTTTGTAGTGTACTATGCAGGTTATGATTGACAAAGTGAAATTGTTTTTGATTTCTTTATATCCATGATCATCTATTTATCTTCATTTTACATATTTTAGAAAATACTGCATGTTGCAAAAAAAAAAAGCAGAGCAAAGTGTGTGTTTTTGTTCTTTCAATAAAACTACCACCCATTTCAAGTTTCCTAACCATACAACTTTGTTACAAAAGTATGCTACAATCAATGGAGCACCAGACTTTCTAATATGATTTTACTTTGTAAAAGATTTAGTGTTGACCACTAGCCCCCCCCCCCCGACAACTTTTGACAGAAAAAATTACACCCCCCTTGCCCCTTCCCCCCTTTTAGAACAGAACTTTTTTAAAAATGTTTTCATTTTTTTTTTGCTTGTCAGAGAATTCTTGACCCCATGAAATTTGACAACATCCCCCTCCCACCCCCATCTCCCTCCAAGCAGTTCCCCAAAGTTGACAGCCCTGCTTTAGATTTGTGCCCCCCCCCCCCCCCCCCCCCCCCCCTTTTACAAAATCCTGGAAACGCAACAGGTGTTGACATGAAAAAGCATTATTCATGTTACATGCACTTAATACACTGTTGCAATCTGGCCTGCGGGCGATTCCCGCGGGTCAGGATATAGTATGGTTCAGATTCTGAACGATTTTATTTTGGGAGCGGTCTCCGGGTGCGCGATGTCCCGCTGCTGCTGCCGGGCCGGGGGATGGCGTGGCCCGGGTTTGTGCGGGCGAGGAAAGATTTTTTCCTCGCCCGTACAGGTTCGGGTCGCGCCGTCTCTCGGCCTGGCGGCGGTGGTGGGATGTCGCGCATTTGGGGATTGCTCTTGGAGTGGAGTCGTTCAGAATCTGAACTAGATATAGTATTGTGATATAGGGCCTACATGTACTTTGTTCAGTGACCGTACCTCTTATTTGTTTTTTGTTTTTTCTTTTTTTTTCTTTTATTATGTTCATATATATTTTTTTTGTACATATGTTATCCATTGTTTCTACTTTCAATAAAAATATAAATAAAAAAAAAAAAAACTATGCAAAAAAACATTTGAAAATAAATTCACTAATTTCTAGACGGTCATGTACAGGTCATGTACATTAAATCGTCCAGTGGTTATAGAAATGCCGTTTGACATGGTACTTCACTTTGCTCAGTACAAGCCATGGCAAAGAACTAAATATCTTATCTTCATTTCTACAATACATGTCTTTGCATTTTGAGGCTGTCATGCAACCAGTCATTTGTAGAAACGACACTGCAAAGACAGGCTCAATGTTTTTCAAAAAAAAGAGAAAGGAGGAATCAATAGGTTTTTATAGCCCAAACATGTTTATGATGATCATTACACATTTACTCCTTCAAATGTAAACAAAGTCCACACATATTCATTATTCATTCACAGTCACCATCAATTGCTGTACATCGTTCTTTATTAAAATCATTGTATCCAAATCTGGGCCCCATTGCATAAAACTTACCATTAATGGTAACTCTGCTATCAATGGTAACTACCACAGTAACATCACTCAACAGCCAATCAAAATCAAGGTTTCCATGGGAGTTACCATTGATGGCAAAGTTACTGTTAATGGTAAGTTTTATGCAACGGGGCCCTGGACATGATTAAATGTGATCACTTCCACATTATTAAACTCTTCTTTTTTTATATATATTTCAAAGTAGAAAGGCACAAAATCGGCCTTGATCAGAGTTCAAAAATAGACATAAAAAGTCCCCCCCCAAAAAAAAAAAAAAAATTCAGTAAATATTTTTTTCCTTTTTTTCAATTCCAACTCAACAACAAAGTTATACTTACCATTTATACCTATGTACAATGTACATGCACCAACTTAGCAGCAGAAGTTACAAAACAATATTTTTAACTTTTAAAAAATCCTGAAGCTCAATATGAACAGAAATTTCAGACTTTCTTTTGCAGTGGTATTACACACACTTTCAAGAGATGCTGTATGAAAATTACAAGTTTTATTATCAATTTTTGATGTTAGAACTTACAAGTGATTATATTTTTGTGCTGGTGATACAGGGTATAATACACAAGCTGTTAAGGCAGTGTGGAAGGTGTGAGGGCATTGCTAACTTAAAAAGAACATATACATTACTGGACATTGCAAATTACAGGAAGATAATATACATTGCCTTATCAGCCTCTGGATTATTATGTTGTCAGTAAACTTGAGTTGTGTTTTTATCAAACAATTAACAATTACCAGTACATGTACATAGAATTTACTATAGTATACTGAACAGCAAAAAAAAAAGGTCCAAACAAAGGGATTTTGTAGACACAAATTATAATACAACATATTTCTTTTTTACACAGTAAGGCAGATTCAGGTAGATAGTGACCCTGTTAAAGTCTCCAGCACATGATTTGGAATGTACATGTATTAATTCTTCATCTACTGAATAAAGAGCTATTATTTCAAAACTGAATTTGAATGTAGCTGTGGTACATGTCCTTGTAATATGATCTATGTGCACATCAAGTAAATCCTAATACTGCAAAAAGTGTAGATTTTATACAACTTTGCAATTTTAATCTCAGCTGTGTAACAGCAGTCATACCGTCTTGGCTTCAGACAATTCAAAAGTTTATCGCGTACTCTAATTTTGACCACTGCACTCACAGCCGCATGTTATCTGTATAATAGTTTACACAAGCTATGTCTGCAATTTTAATCTTGGCTGTGTAATAAAATTAGAATTGAGATGAATAAAGCTAGGCATACTTACAATGATATGATAATACATGTACTCAGATACTGACAATGATATTTGAATTACAGAAATAGGAATGACATATCAAAAACTTCGTAAAGAGGTCAGAAACATATTTTGAAAATAATGTATTACACCTGTTAATAAGTACTTTTGTTAGAAATTAATGGTTACCCTGCTTAATCATATGACAAGTCTGTCATACAAATGGAAGTTGATTTACAATGTAACAAGCAGAAGTCATCATTACTAATATAATTAATAGTAAAATGTATTTTACACTCAAACTTACATAAATAAGGATCATGTTACATGTACTTGCAGAAGGCAAGTTTCCCTCTGCCACTTGATCAAGGAAAACACTGCTCAATTTTAGTATGGACTCGTACATGATTTAGCAAATGCTCAATGAAAGGATGAAGAAAATTAGTCTTTTTCTGTGACAAAAACAGGAAAGACCTTTTTTTCGCACATTTAGAATCTGTCAAAATCAGTAACATGTACCTGTACTTTGCTCTTGGTCCAGTGAATATCAATACTACATGTATTCTAGTCATGCAGAAAAAATTTGTTATTATTAATGGGCCCTCTTACATAAAAAGCTGCGATTAAACACAACTCAAATAATTAAACGCAAGTCCCAAATACGTGATCCTGATTGGTTGAAAATCAAGTTGCGTTTCATCGCAACATTTTATGCAAGAAGGCCCTGGAACTAAAATGGATCTCAGAATGCTGCCCAAGGTATACTCGAATAGTAAACGCGTTTGCCAGAAACAATACACATAATGCACAGAGACTGCATGATTTGAAAAGGTACATACACTACTTCTTGTGTTGAGTGTATGTCCAGATGAGGTACATGATACAATTAGTAAAATTTATAAATTAAATAGTTTTGTTAAGTTCAAAAAAGCATATAAATATGTTTATATTTTCTATGATATGAAGTTATTTAAATACATTTATACATAAATTGTACACTACACCAAAAACTGAATGGTAATTTGGCTTTAAAAGTACAGCGTACTTGAACTAAAAGCAAGTCTGAAGAAATATTAAAGTTATATATGTATATGAGAAGGTATTGACTAAAAAAGAATTGGGTTCATGTACAGGTCGATATTTTGTACATTTGAAACACTCAACAATCAACATTATATAAAAAAAACAATCTTTATAATTTCTGTACATTTCTTATTTTTAACATGCAAGGTGATATCCGAACTCCCTACACCTATTCCACCAACACGGTCCAGAGTCTGTAAGCCTGAAGCTCATCACAGACAGCCGCTACACATTAAACACATACAACATGTATGCACAGCATGATATACCATAGCCGTAGCCATGGGGGAATGAATACAATTGTGCTATCTCTTGGCCACATCAGGTGGCAACATGAGCCTGATGCTCAGCACAAATTGGTCTAGTCCCAAGATTGAGCATGGCTACGTCCTTGGTAGTAAACACACAGGACAGTGGGGGCATCATCTCATCATCTTTGGAAAGTTTCCAGCTGACAGCAGATATTACTTAACGATCAGTGGAAAGACGAGGGAGAACTGGATGCCACAGAAGATTCCTAGAATTAGGAAGAAGACCATCATAGATGCAGCTTTACCTGCCCACTTTGGATTAGATACCATCCTGGAGAAAGAAAAAACAAAGTTAGAGTTGCATATCAAAAGTTTCATAAACATTAAACATATAATATGTCATATTGTTACTAAATGACAGAATAACAGATTTCTAAATAGTATACCCATTCCCCTTTCCAAACCATATTCTTATCAACTATTTAAAGCACAAATTGGTCAGCAAGTTTGGGAATAATAGCACCCATTCGGCATCTCCTCCCCTCCAAAATAGTGCTATCATGTATTGATTCCTTCACCTTCAAAATTCTGATAAAAGAATGAAAATATACTTTCTTCCCACTAAACCTTATTCACAAAGCTAGTGAACCACTTTAATCTTCCATACTTATTTGTACTTTGACCAAGTTATATTTAAAATTCTCCAAGAGTTCTAAAGATTTATCTGGGTTTTTTAAAAAACGGACAAATGGATGGACGGTAACTGAAGTATATTGCTTTCCGCACCATCTTTGGTTGTGTAGGAACAAAGATAAACACTCTAGACAAGATGAATGCGACTGTGTCTCCTATATGCCGCCGCCTAACTGTTATGGCTCAAACTGTTCTTGAAATATTGGGATAGCCAGAATAAAAGACCTATAATTACATTTTCATTGACCTCCTTAACCTAACAACCCAAAAGTCTGATCACTTTGTCACCTCAATGTCATGCTACGAAAAAGTTGAGATATGGGGATAACAAAACTAATAAATCTTTAATTTCATGCACACTGACATCTATGACCTACTTTTAACAAATCTAATCACTTCGTCTTACTATAGTGATGCATATTAGTATCAATTTTCAAGTTAATGGCTCAAATTGTTTGAGATATTACGATAAGTAATAACAAGGCTAAAAATCTGGAATTTCAAGGTAAATGACCTCTATGACCTTTGACTTACCCTAAAATCTAATAAGTTTGTCTCACTATGGTGATGCATACTACTACTCGAAGCTAAAACCTGAAATTTAAGAAATTGACCTTGATGACCTTTGACCTACATACCAAAAAATCTAATCAGATTGTCTTCCTATGGTGATACACACTAGCACCAAGTTTGAAGTTCATACCTCAAATGGTTCTTGAGAAGTTGAGATATTGTGGGACAGATGGACAAATGGACAACCTGAAAACATATGCCTCCGGCACCACCTTCGGTGACGGAGGCATAAAAATAATTATTTTAAAAAACTCTTACTTTGGTCCATCCATCATGATGACGGTCTTAAGATAGCCATTGGATACCGACATGATCACCACTAGGAAAGCATAGGCGTAGTCGTTGTTGATTAGGACGGGAAGAGTGCGTTTGTCTGGACGGTAGTTGCAGAATATGAAGATTGGGAAGAACAACAGGCGACTAACAACCAGCAACCATGTGTAGTTCGAGTATTTCTGAAATTATGAAGAGATATTTCCAGCAAACATGTTTATCAATGTCAAGTGACAACAAAATTTGATCAAACAGTCAAAACGGACATTTCCCTGGTCAAAACATATTACGAGTAGCACATTTTTGTGTCATAAACCCAACCTAAGTTTTGCACACAACGTTATTTTCATTCAGTTACATTGATGCAATTTATAATCCTACGACATAAGATAAAGATTGTAAATGACCCGAGATGTGCTTTTGGCTGACAAAAGGTTCAACTGGATCTATCATCGATTTACATGTGAATTAATGATGTATTAAACGATGCATGAGTAATAACAAAAACGTCACATGTATGAAACAACAAAATATCTATTAATATTAAGACATCGTACTTGCAACATTTTCATGAACATGCCTAAACATGTCAGCAAGTCAAAACCTCAAAAATATCACATACCGGTACTTTTCTTCATCATATTCACAAAACATGGAAATTGAAATGTACAATTTATAATTTATTGATCATGATATTCGCAACGGCGCCGATAGTTACCCATCTAAACCATGATGGGAGGAGGCTCCCGAAGAAGTCTCCGAGGTTAAAGGTGAAGAAGCAACAGAGAGGGACAAAGTAGACCTCCTGGAAGTAGGAAGGATTCTCAGCAACAGACGGAATACCAGCCAATACCACAGGGAAGATAGCCAGGGTCACAAAGAAGGTCAACCAGATGTTAAACGCTTGCATTATGATCTATAAAGGAAGCACACATCACTGACGTATCAAAAACAGGTGCGCGGAGAATAAATTACGTAGTCCCGTAGTGCCATTGTAAGTTTCTGAGAAAATCGTATCACGCAGTATGTACATGGGTTCATTCTACATTTTTTCTTCATGTTCACATAAAACTGAATAGAAAATTATAATTTATTGATGTTTTGATCATAACAACCGCGACGACAGTTGCCCATTTACGAAAAATGAATGAAATTCAGATTAGCACAGCGTTGGATAATGAATTTAAAATATGAGTAATGATTTTTGTTTTACATGATCTACAAGAAAGTGGGAGATATAAATGTGACTTCGAAAGATTCACATTTGAAAGTGATTCTATTTCCTTTTGAATATTGTCTTTAAAAAGTAAAGACACCTTATTTGTACTATCGCAAGATTCGGGTACCTTGACTGAATTGAAATTGTCTTTCTTTTAATATATTTACCAAATTGGAGCTAATAATACTGGACTCAGTGTCACAAATGGCTGTGAATGATCCTAATCGATTGCAAGTTCTCTAAACAGTCGCAATGTTACGATCACCTATTTCGTATGCTTGGAAATGCGACTGATATCAAACTCGAGTTTAAGTTGTGATCCATTCCAACTTGTTGCAACTCTTTAAAGGCGGGACTAAGATATACCATTGCCTGGTAAAAATAAGTTCCCCAGTAAAGTATTTTGTGATCTGGGTCATAACGATTCTGCTTCAAATAGGGTTTAATTGGCGAAACAGTTTCTACCCAACTAGTGTTCGAGGCATATATTTCGAGTAGGAAACACTTCCGGTGATCTTAAATTTTGTCACGGAGACATTTGCTCCAGTCTTTATTAATTAAGGCTTAGTTTGTGTTGTACATGTAGACTGGGTGGACTGTTGGGTCCAGATTAGTTATAAATTCGACTACTGGAATTTGACTGGGGAGCGATTGTCGGAGCGATTGTCGCCGGGATTACGTTATAATCACAGTACTTTCATGGATGTGACTGTACTTTTATACATGTGAAATAACTGGGGTTTCATTGCATAAGCCCTTTTTCAAATCAAGTTAAGGAATTATGTGATTGTGTTTGACTCGTTACAAGATCCCGGACGTGATAGTGGAGTATGACATCGGGGAAAGAGTAGTTACAAATCGCAAACGAATGGAATCATTGTTTGTATAACCCACGGATCTCCTTTTAATAGGAAATTAATTTGAACCTTTATTCCGATGAGTTTCCGATTCGACGCTTTTTATCTGTAACAATAGATAATTTCACCCGTAATGATTTTTGTCAAGTGTTTGCACTATGTGCCTCGCCCGTTAAAAGTGACGTCTTTTTAGATAATGGATTCAAACTCCATGGAACCATCTTTTCGAACCCCAATTTGAATTAGATTATAAACGATTCTAATCCTATGAGAAAGGTGGTTGTATTCCAAAGTCGGCCGACAGAGCAAGGTCCTTGAACGGCGCGTATTTTTCGAGTGTAAACTTCCTTTTGATTTTTACCCCATCGCGACTTGTGTTTCCTTTAGTTGGCCTCTCGACATACCACCTGTTCATGAAATCATGAAAGGATATACGAGGTACTTGAACTGAAATTTCACTCATTTATATAAATCATAAAAGGTTGATTTATGAAGGAAGGGGAACTTTACGATGGTCATATATGTCACATAACATAACGTGAGAGACAGAAACGAATAGAACAATAACTACGATATCAGACGGGTTCAATGAAACACAGGAATAAATACGTACATATATCAATATGCAATGTAAACAAAACGCTTCACGGAAGAATACCTCCGATTACAGCTACAAAGTATTCCTCTCTTTCCAAATATTATTTCTTTCCCATTGTCTCTCTTTAAAACATCCTTTTGTATTGTTCACAATCGTGAGCACTTTTTCATTCAATCGAATCTATCACCCGGCAATCATTGTTCAAATGACTTGTTGCAATGACGCCCTCCGTCATTCGATAATGATTTCGTTCACACTCGTCAATTATATTTAGCGAGATCGGTGCTGGATCATTACCTGTTTGAAAATGGTCCAGAGTGGAGGAGACTGATTGCTAGAATCATCCTGGGCAGCTTCAGCCTCTTTGTCGTCAGTAACCATACTAACTAGACCAATATAATGCTTCACGATCGGCTGTATGCGGAAAAGATGAAATCTTTAAATGTCTTTAGTCGAGTACTTTACTGATTACGAAAGCGGATTCTTCAAACTAGGCAAAGTCTAAATCAGGCTAGGCAGTGCTCTTCAAGAACCATAGTGATGCAAAACAGAAGAATGATTTTAAAACATCATCAAAATGTAAGGTCTCCATATCACATGTTTTATTTCAAAATCCAAATGACGTAAAATCAAACGCTTTCATTTCTCTTCAACTCAACATTTTGTTTTTCTCTCTTAAATTTGTCTACAATGTCATGATCAAATCCAGCGTTGTAAAAACAACAAAAAGTGTTACTGTCATAATTAAGTCCTAGAATGTTTAATAATCGTTCTTTTGATTCTCACTCGAAACATATTTCTATGGTTGTTCTTACCAGTTTAAAAAGCATGATAAACGTAAGTAAGCAGATAAAGAGGACCAGTACGGCACAACTGAAGTACCCGATAGCGGCACTTCGGAGACTTCCTGCAACTGATCATATATAGAGCATTTCTTCAAATAATTATTTGGAAAGATAAAGTCAGCTTATATTAAACTTTAAAAAAAAAAACTGTTCAAGGATCACTTCTCTTCCTAGTTCATGTATAGAAATATCCCACCACTGAACATCATTGTGCTCTATACCGGTGATAACCAAAATAGCCAATTGATGCATTTTCTAAAACTGTTTTTAGAAGGCCATTAACTTTTAGTTTACGAGTGGGTGTGATAGCGCATTATATAAATCAGATAATAAATAAATGTAAATTTGAAGGGGAAAAGAAAAGAAAAACTACGACTAAACACATTTCTCAAAAGACTGGAAATTAAAAAACTCCCACAGGGAAGATAGTTGCCCGCCCATATATCTAATCAAAGTACAGGTGACCAGGCTCGTTCATATTACGTAACACCATTCGAAGTAACTTCCTTCTATATGAGAATATATATATAATACTTACACGTTATCGACATGATTGACAACACGGCAACAAACGTTCCTCCGATTCCCTAGAAGATTGAAAAATATGAAAAAGGGAATTCTCATATCAAATAAATCGAAACTAAAGTATGTCATTAACATATCAACGTGTTCGATGAAGTCGAAGTGGTATGAAAAACGTAAGGGGTGCTAAACTTTGTTTTATGCACATACGTGCTTAGATTTTACTGCTAATTCAGACTTCCATTATTTTTCCCAGTTATACAAATGACGCGTTTTTCTAGATTCATCAAGAATATTGTTTCATATTCTGAAGTATTAATACACATACACATACACATTGTAATAGAAACTGAATTCTTCCTTTTAAATCTCGAGTTATAACGTCTTTCTAATAGCATTTAGCCAACTGACTTTCTTCCATGGAGTAATATCAGAGTAAGATCACCTGCTATCTTTTAATCCTGAATCATTGCACAGATTACTCCATTGACCGCAAACACCGCGGAAATAGTCATCAACTAATTATAATCACCTGTCCGGCAATATAGCTTTGAGTGTATCCCTCTGGGAGTTTGGCAGCTAACGCGTACATTCCCGATTGATATACCGCAGAGGCAGCTAATGGGAACAAAATCAATTTAGTTAGCGAGATGAAGGAAACAGATGAGAATATGAATTCATTTATCACTAACTCATTCATCACTATGAAAGACTTTCAACATCTAAATTTTCTACATTCTCCAATTTTAGTACATTTGTGATATATTTTATTCATCATGTTCATAGATTTTTTTATGGGTAACTATCGACCACATAACTTTAACATATCCCCATTTTATAAAAATACTACCATAATATGACTGTGACCAATATTTACTGAACGACGGAGTTTGTATCTACTTCTAATTCGAAAACGTATGAAACTTCTATTTCGAAAACGTATGAAACTACTATTTCGAAAACGAATGAAACTACTATTTACTATAGCAGAAGTGATTTGTAGTCTAGACTTTCGTCTTGTTTAAACAATGAGAACTGATCTATGATGTTTGTTTTTTTTTAATGTTGAAACAAGGCGACCTCCTCCAGTATTTTTCACAAAACTGATAACCCAGGTCCTTTATATTCAAATCTCCTTTTTGAAGGTCATTCCTGATAACAAACACAATACACAAGATGGTGAAATTTGACACCGCGGGTCATCTTGTTGATAGGTGTGAATGACCTACTTAAAGTTTGTTAGCAAGAAAAAAGGACAGTTCCATGATAATAACAATGCATGGTACATGTACAACTTCATTCATAGAAGTTATAAGTTCCCCGTGTATTCACAATATTTTCATATCCAGATCACTACCCCTGGACAATTATACTGGGCAACCGCTATCCCCGCACAAATACCCCTTAGGAAACTACTCTAAAAATGATTACCTCCTTCTAGCAGGGGCCGCAGAGCGTTTTTGAAAGTGGGGAAGGGGTGGGGGACTGATTTGATTTCACTCATTAATGACAATTTTCGAACCCTTTTTTCCGAGATTTTATGAAACGTGCTTGATAAAAAAAAGAAAAAGAACAGTGGGGGGGGGGGGGGGACAGCCCCCAGCCCCGCTCTCCCCCCCCCCCCCCCCGGGTTCCGTGGCCCATGTCTAGAGGATACATACAGATGGGTATACTAGTTGTCTGGGGATGAATTCAATATTAAAAATACTTTTAAAATGATGCCAACTGACAAACTGAATCGTTTTTTGTTTTTTTGTTTTTTACGAACAAACAGAACATCGTAACTATACAATGCAGCTCCGAACTTGAATACACAAATGTATAAATGTTTACACTGCAGGGAATAATACCATATGTCTCGTTATTGAAAGTAGATAAGGAGCTGTAAAGCAAAGATAAATACAACACAGTGTGATGAATTTATGTTTGTCTAATTACGGGCGCCATGCTTCTATCACATCATGCGCCAATGAGATGATTGAAACGTGCAAAACATGGCTTTCAGTGATAGACATGCAACCCTAAACAAAAGAAAAATATTGTCTCATAATCGGCGAGTTTATAAAAAAAACCTGCACCACTATATTTCAGTTCTTCTTCCTCATTATCAGTTTAAAATAATTGGGCGTACATAGCAGATATATTGCAAAATAGCCAATGTCAGAATAACGTAGCAGTTATTCTGGGGTTTTTTTTTTTGTTGTTTTTTTTTAGTAATAATGAAAGTAACAATCGACAAGAGTATTTGCAATTTCCTGCCATTCATAGGTTGCCATTTAGCGTTGAACGGAAGGAAGAAACGGGTGACTTGAATTAGACTATATATTTAACAGCTGATGACCATTAACAATCGATTTCACTATCAACAGTCTCTTGCAAATTTTGAACTTTGAGAGGCACAAGTTTACAATGTGACAATATTGGGAAGACGTTTAAAAAAAAAACAATAACATGGCTACATGTGCGCTTAAACGCGTCCCAAGTCACAAATCACTTTCACGTTATGTGTTTACGACTGGGAATTATCCAAATATGAGATACATGTCTATCACTCATGTGAACTTTAAATTTATAATGTTTTCCAATATGACCATACAGTGTTGAATTCATGCACTATTCGAGAAAAACACCTTATGCACATTATGCAGGTGAAAGTGTGAAATTGTGCAATGCAGCGAGTTTTAGTCATCACGAGACAAGAAGTTAGAAAGCATTTAGATAAATTGAGATTATATATGGATTGAAACAAGGTCAAGTGAAAGCTTAGATGTATTGGATCGTTTTAAACAATGAAGCTTTGGAGCACAAAAGAGAATTCAACTTTTACAAGGATTTTAGACTAAAACACATTCATATGGCTTGACCCACATTCGTTGCATCAGCCCAAACTTGGTACTAAGAGATTTTTTTTTAAACGCTGGTGCTCAGTCATCCGTGACAGAAAAGTCATGAATGAAGTATCATTAGACAAAAAACAAGTTACTCTTCACCATGAAATAAATTTCAAGGTCAAATTGGTAGAAGCTTTTTAATTAGAAGCTATCTAGGTATACATTTTTTGATACACACTGTATAGAATACCGCAATACACCATCGCCTCCCTACGGGCGTGCGCGTTCATGCACACGCGCACACTCACATTATGCACTTTAATACGGACAAAGAATATTTGTATTAGGTACATGAAGTGGAACCATACAAAATATGAAATATATTGATTTTCTGGTTTCGTTAAACACTCCAAAATAAAATAATCCAGACTTACCGTTGAAAATAATAATGGTCACCATAGTAATTCCAAAGAAAACCTCAGGCCCTATTACGAAATGAAGAAAATCAATGACATTTTGCCGATAAAATAGTGTATAACAAAGCATATATGCAGCTGCTCTACAAGGTTACTCAACAGTAAATACAATGCATTAAGAGAGAAAGGACAAGAATTCGGCTACTTTTTTCTTTCGTTACTTCTTTCCTTTCTGAATCAATGCATATTATTCAGAGAAGATGTAGATTTGAAAAGAAAAGAAAAAAAACAACAAAAAAACATAGATTTCAAAAAACTTACACCCTGAAGAGTCGACGACAGCGAGTAAGGTAGTGAGAATGAAGAGCACAAACATCACCAAAAGTCCACTAAAGGTCGAAAATCTCGATGACCTGCAGCAACAAGTAATTTGTTAAAAAGTCGATTGTCAGTGAAGGACATTAATATCTAACCTCAGTTAATTCACAAAGCATTAACGGAGTAAAAGAAGATGCATCATTTTCATGTCTTATTTCATAATACATATGTCAAATATGTCTCATAAATCAACGCTCGGTCAATTCGTTTTCTCGCGAGGATTTCTTTATTGAATTAAGCACTTGTATCATGCCTCGATCTGCTTTGTCACGTGTGTTTTTGTAAGAGTGTTTTATTCTGCCCCCCCCCCCCCACCCCCCCCCCCCCCCCCCCTCTTAAAGCTCACGAACAGTATTGGTAGCAAAAAGGAAATTGGAAAGAAACATGTTAAATATAGTCTCATGTTGTTCTCCTTGTATCAAAAGATGTCTGTAAGAGATTATTTGGTATTCCATCTATGATTTCTGGTGAATTTCAGTGTAAATATCTGTAAGGAATGCTTGATCACTGCCATTATGCTAGGACCCTTCCACCCCGACGGCTTCCCGCACAGCAATCTTGGGGCTTCGCATAGAGACAGCGTGTGTGCACACTGTGTAGCTACTCATCTCTGGTTTTACACGTGTGAGTACAGTGTATAGCACATGCTGCCTTTGTTGGAATTTTACGTGCCTGTCCCGGCGCACAAATTAGTTTTTGCCTCTTATTTGTTTAATATTTAACTTTAGGAGGCGAAATCTTCACAGTGTCTTAGTATTCCTAGTATCTTGCTATTTATCAACAAAAATTGTAGAAATATGACGAACAGTTTTTGAGGGCTTACCAAAACTTTACATGACTTTTAATTGCTACTAAGGTTCATAAGAAATAGCCGATAAAATTTTCACTATTGTGGAAAGGTTATCTGAATAGGCCTACTATTGTCAGTAGTTTGGACAGGGGCATAATTTTATTGCTTGCCTCGGGTAATATTTTCCTACACACGTCACTGACTCGATCTATAATTTTGAAATCATACTCAATATATTTACACATATCATACTGAATATATCGAATTACTTGCATGTTGATAGTATGCATACACGACACTTTGATCAATTCTTTTCGTCAGACGTGGAGTATAGACAGAATCACAGCTGGTCGAGAGTGAGCATTCAAAATTATTTTATGCATCGATCAGAATGGTATCAACGTAAATGTCAATATTTTATCCTTTTTTTTTTTTTTATTTATCATCATGAAACGATGATCCTAATCCCTCAAACTGAGACATGTCAAGAAAAGGTAAAACCTAGCCTGAATATCAAATCAGGTTCATGTAGCTTACAAAATATTCGATTTAACACTCATTATCAAAAATACATGTGTGTTATAATTCCTAAACTTTATGTTTTTACCATTACATGAAGATACATTCTCATATTTCGAGTAGATTTCCCTATAGTTTACTTCCGCGTTCACACTTGGTCATATCAAAGACCATTTCCTGAGTTGCAGGAAGTCTCCGTCGGGTCCCCGTTCGCCATACTGATGTCTGTATTGATTACTAGTATATATCCGAAAAGGTTTGATGAACTACAGGTAAACGCTTTTATCCTCTTTTGAAAAAAACTTCACGCAGACCTCGAAAATGGCACGGATTTATAACAATTTACTTATGACTTGGCTTATACTTCAATACACAAAAGCACCGATGAAAAAACCCATCCATCCCTTACTTTATTCAATTGTTTTACCAGGGAGGTCTCTCTTCCACCTCCCTGGTTTTACAAATACCGAAATTATCCTACGCAATCATGAGAATAGATATCTTAAATGCGATGAGGATAGATGATGACAAGACAGAGTGTGTGTGTTGTGTCTTTGAGAAATGTGAATAAATCTCCCAACCATCCTGAAGTCACGACATTTGGAGTTAGTATAACACATCTTATACATCAACACAGCAGGACATCAATAAATGACAATACAAAAACAGGGGCGGATCCAGGATTAAGGTATGCCAGTTGGGTTTCAAGGGGGGAGGGCACGGGCCAGTTTTCCCCCTATGTAGATCCGCCACTGCACAAGTCGATGGTTGATCTGCCGATGATACGTCATTCAAGAGACCCCTTTAAATAAGCATTGACGAAATGTACAAAGGGCAATTTATTCAAGGATGATCAGTATTGACCAATAGATCCGAATAATACAAGCAAGCACGTGCTGGAACATGCGTACTCCAAGGACGCATGCACGACAAACAGGTTTCGATATTTTTTCGAAAATTTTTCACCCTTTTTCTTTCTTTCTTTACATTTTTTTCCCTCCAAGATCTAAGCCTACATCTACATCAATTAGAGCCTCTATAGAAAAGATAGCATAAGCTTTAGGTTTAAAAAAAAAAAAAAAACCCTTGCAAATAACTCAAGATTTATAAATAGCCTTTAATAATGAACTTTTGGGTATAGATAAAAGCCTTGGGGAGCGTTTCACCAGTGTTTTGTCAGTGATTTTTACCGACAACTGTTATAAGCTACTGAAATCCTTGCATCTAATTGGCTGAGAGCAAATTTGTCGGTAAAAATCAATGACAAAACGCTTGATGAAACGCTCCCCTGGTCCTACGCATTATAAATCATATTTCTTGGTACGAAAAGTAATCATTTTCGTACTCGAGAAATATCTACAACCATTCAGTATCACAGTACAATCCATCCACAATTTCCCTAGCTAATTGTAACCATCAAGTGCCACTAGGGCGTAGACCGCTCAAGTTTCCTGTCTCCACAGAGGTTTAAAAAACAAACACATTCGACAAGGTATAATATACGTTTCCATTTTGCCTTTATTTTGTGTACAACACTGTAAATATTCTGGCAATAAATAAATTTGCTTTACCCCAAAAGAATGTTTGCAATGGCTGCATGTCTTCTGAATTTCATTTTGTTAATAGCACGTTCGTCATGGCTGAATTTGATGTGACTGATCAATCAATGATATACACACAAGTAGCCTCTGAAAACTAAGGTTCTCTTCCGACTATAACCTTTACGAAAGCACATTATAGTAGTCTACCCACTTCTTTATGAAAGGAACATAAAAAAACATATACACGTAAATATACTTCACATTATTCCTACAGAACTTAGAAAGATCTTTCAAGAGAGGTGCATGACTTACTTAGGTGGGAAGAAGAGTGCGATGAAGAGAAACGTGACATTGGGTATAAACCCTCCAATCCCGAGAAAACTCATGAACTTATCCTTGTACGGAGTATCATCACTAACGTTAGCAAACTTATGATCTGTGAAATACTGGAGAGAATGAAATAAGCGATGTTATTATGACCAACAACGACATAACTCAGCACGTACATGCAACTTTTATGTATTGTGTCATTCCAAGAGCTCTTTCAAATTAAAACATAATTTCATATTCTTTTTTTTTATATATTACCTTCGAATGATATTTGAGAGATATAGATCTAATCTATACTGTATAACAAACACATCTATATATGCCTATGTAATCTAGAACTTGTCAACGTAACTTAAAAGATTGAGCTTATTTTGCAATTACCCTATCAGCAGTGATAAAACTGTTCCAAGGATAAAGAGTTCCGATTCCATGGATGGCGAAAATGACAATGGCTACCAAATATCTGTAAAGATGAAACAAAATCAGTACATATTGACAATTATCATAAAATGATGCCTCATTTCAGATACCACATTTAATTGAAATAACATTTCTAAAGATACAATAACTTATCTAGAGAAAGTACATGGGAAGATATTTCCAGAGATAGGCTACTTACTTATCTTTGGGTGCTCTCGTCACCGGGCCTTGTTCGCAATCTCCTTTAGCATCAAATCTTGTCTGGGTATGTTCAGATGCGACCTGCATAGCCGTGTATTTATCACGACTAGGTGAGTTGCCTGAACCAACAACATAAACATTCATACTGTCCATTTCAATGTCGCCATTAGGCTGTATATCAGCAACCAGCCTTTGACTGCTAGGGTTGGTAGGCATGACACCGTTAGCCACTGGAGCGGTGGTCGGCCATGCAGACCCGTCATCGAGATCGGCCTGGACCTCGAGTGTCTTTGTAGCACTCTGGGGCATTGTGTATTCTTAGATGATTAGTCTGTGGAACAAGAATGGGAGTCAGATGATACAAGAAGAAGAAAAAAAACAATGATAATCTATTTATGCAATTGTTGTCATACATTTAAAGGCTACTCGAGAAAATCGCAGAAGAAAGCTGGACAATTCATATCATTTTCTGAAATAAAAGTTCCCATAAAAATATATGACCATACAAACAGCAAATTGTGTACTGGCTTTTATCTAAAGAGGAACAGAAGGCAGCACATGGAAATCCAAACACAAAATATCAGAATGTCTGTTCCATACAGGCAAAGAGCAAACAAACATACAATTATATGCTAAAGTGCACAATTAAGAAAAAAGATCAAGAAGAAGATAATTTCTGATAACAAAATATCCATACACTATCTAGAAGTAAATGTGTCTGGCGAGAAGAGTTCACTCCAAATTTTAGTAAGTCGAATCCACGACGTCCGAATGCGAAAAGAACTTCAAGCGAGATTGTGAATGTGTACAGATTCGGTCAAATTGCAGATACAAATCGCACACGAGACACAAGCAAAAATAGGAATACAATGCTACATGGTTCAATAGGCAAGCTTGCCTAGTACCTCCCGTGGTATAATCGTAGGTTGGAGTATTGTAGGTCAGAAAGAGTGACGGATCCAGGACTTTGAAATAGGGTGCGCCAGAGACGAGGGAGCGGAGGGTGGAGGGGTATCCCCCTCCCACGGTAAAAATCACAAAACAGAAAAATTAAAGGGGGGATACGCCACTGCAAGTACAAAGTGCAGTGAATTGGAAATAGATAAGCTTGGAGCCGAGTTCCTTCACATTTTACGGTCATGACGTCACAAAGGCATTGTGAAAACATGTTTTCATTTCGAATCTATTGCAATTTCTACTTCTATTGTGCGTAATACGTTACGCCTTTTTGCACAAGTTAAATAGACCGATAAATGCAGGATTAAAGAGTGATCTCTCGATCTCCCTCTCTCTTATCAGCGATGAATAACATTTGTCGAGGCTCTCACAAAGGGGGGGGGGGGGTGGGAGAAAAAAAACTACATACAGGCCTTCTCATAATAAACAACAAAAAAAGTAACTCCCCCCCCCCCCCCCCTTAATCAAAATGGCGTGACTTTTTTCATGAAAAGGTTTTGAGCAAAATAACTTGGCAGGAGTGTTCCTACACTCATTGACCAACTTTTCTGTGAAAATGCATTGATCATTGAGTCATCATTGATCATTGAGTGACAGTAAATTGAAGCTCCTAATGGCGCCATCTTTCAACAGGATAAGTGTCTGTGCCTCTAATTTCCCATCATGCCCCATTCTAGTTTGTAGAAGCTTAGAATGTATCTGTAGGCAATTTTCCACATGTGCAACGTCAAAATAATAGTTTGAAATATAAGATGTGCCTATTTTCCAAACAGCTGTTTGTCGAAATTCAAAATAAAATGCAATTAATTTTCAAATTATTTCAAATTATAATCTCAATTTGGCAGTTACTGTAAGGTGGCGCTGTTCAAGTTTTGCCAGTTTAATGCCATTTTAAAGGCAAAATTATCACTTTTCAAAAGTCACAAGGGTCATTTTGGGGATTCTGTGTAACGAGATTTTAGCGAATTCGGTTTCTGGTGCATATTTATGTGTTGTTGTTGTTTATCATCCATATCGCTTGATCCCCTCACACCTATCCCGACACTTTTCTCATTATGGTTGGGTGAGCACAATTTTTTTTTTTAATTTCAACCCTCCTGAATTTGAAATTGCAAAATCCATTTAGCTTATTGGGAAAAAATAACCCACAGATATTTTTACCCAAATATATCATATGTTGTGTGAACATAAGAGGTTGTCATCGTGTCATGGTTGCGTGAGCACACTTTAAAAATCGCACAAGAAATACTAAAATGTACTGTTAATACAGTTTGATTCCTCTACTTCTCTCTCTTTCTATGTCGATTTCCTTACCACTATTCCTGCTATTCCTTGTTTCTACAGCTCTTTCCCCTTTTTTACCTTCTATCTTTCTCTGTCTCCCTCTTGCTTCCTTTTTTTTTATCCGTTCTTCTTTCTCTAGCTTTCTTTTCTTCTCTCCCTCTCTCTGATTCTTTCTTTTAGTTTCCTCCCCCTCTTGTCCCTCTCTTTTCATTTTTTCTTTCTCACAGTAAGATGAATTCGTCCGTTTTCACGAAGTGACGGTAATGAGGAAAAACGCACATTTTTTCAATATTGATTTTTTTGCATTTCTGGACATCATTCACCAACATCTTGAACCTCACAAAGTTTCAGATCATAATAATGTATAATTATGTAACTATGGCGATGATGTCGGCAAGAAAATACCTAGTAAAAGGATTTTCTGTTTTCACGAAATGAACCGTCCCGTATGTTTTATGTGTGCGGCTGAGATCCGACACTTCGTGAAAACAAAGAAGAGCGAGTCCTTGAATTGACTGCACTCTAAAAATTAAGTGTTAAATCACCATTTAAAAGGGCCGAGGAGTGACAACTTTTTCAAAATTGTAGATTAACATTTTTAACATGCTGGATACAACACTATAAAGGCTGAATCCAGCAGTTTAAAAGAGTTGATCTACCATTAGAAAATGTTGTCACTCCTCGGCCCTTTTAAATGGTGATTTAACACTTTAGTTTTTAGAGTGTGTGTTTTCACGAAATGACGGTTAAAAGCGCGGTGATCAAGTCCCATATGTTTTACACGAGCGCGGCTGAGATCCGTCACTTCGTGAAAATCCGTCACTATATACGCGTCCTTGAATTTTTGTATTTTCACGAAATGACGGTTATGTGTACAGCTCATTTTCCCCCAAAATATAAACAAATAGGCAAATGATTAAACATAGAACTAAACATTGAAATATGATCTATCCCAGGATATAAAATTTATTCACCCTTATACATTAAAGAGGTTGTAATTATGCTTGAAAACTGTGAAAGCGATTTATTTACCTTTAGTTGCGCGCTTAACCGTCACTTCGTGAAAACAGTAACGAATTTATGCATTGTTACTGATGCTAACTTTTGTGATATTTCACAATCTCTAAATGTTGGAAATTGTTGAAAATTGAAATTTGTCGCAACTCGCAACATATTGCTATTGAGATATTTTAATATATTTATCATCATTAACTTTTATTGATGTATGCAGAGTGCAGTATATGAATGTAAACAATGAGTTTGTCCACACTATAATACCCAAAACATTGCTGGTTCATTTTATATACCATGACAATCGGTGCTATCTGTTTTTAGCCCCCCCCCCCCTTGTCTCTCTCTTCTCTCTCTTTCCTCCTTATATATTTCAGCCACTTCCCTTTATCTTTGCAATACTATAATCTCTTCCTTTTTTGACTATCTCTTTCTCGTCTCCTATTTCCTTTTTTCTCTCTTTATAGCTTTCATTTTCTCTTTCCCTCTTCAGACTTTTTAAATCTTTCTTTCTCTTTCTCCATCTCTCCCATCTTCCTTCTTTCTCTCTCCCTTTCCCTCTTCTGTTTTTTTTTTTTTTTTTTTTTTTTTTTTGTTGTTCACTGTGGGGTGCATTTATATAATAATGATCCTTTATGCATCGTCATTGAAGCTTATTTTCGTCATATCTAAAAAAAAAATCTCATAATTGCCGAAATTGTCACCAGACGATGATGCTGTTGCTGTTGTGATTTTAATATTTTCTTGTGTTTTATTTTTATGCTATAATGGAAAATGTGGTGTATGTATATGAATTATGTCAATAATGCGTTTGTCTATGTTCATAATTATACACCAGGAACCCTTTTCCACATTAACGTTACCATGACAATAAGTGCAATAATTTTTTAATTCCCCTATATACTTCTCTTTTTCCTTCACCTATTCATTTCCTCATTTTCTCTGTTCCTGCCATTAACTTGTATCTCTCCTACTACCCTCTCTTTTCTTTTCTTCCTCTTTCTTTCCTCCTTTCTTTCTCTTACTATCGCTTGCTAACGTTAATTTTCCCCCTTTTCCTCTCACTCTCTCTCTCTCTCTTTAGCCTCCCCTATCCCTCTACCTCTCTCTGACTCTTTCCTTCTTTGTCCCTCTTTTGCTCTCTTTCTCTCTCTCTCTCTCTTGCCCCATTTCTTTCTTTCTCTTTTCTTCTTCACCACTCTTCAGATTCTCCTTCTCACAGTGGGGTGAATTTATAAGTGATTCTTTATGCATTGTTGAAGTTTGCTATTGTCTATTTACAAAGTTGTGTATATGTATATTCTATCTTATTTATATTATGTGTCTATTATATGATTAATGTTTAGTTATATTTTGTAAAAAAATCTGCATTTTGGCCCACAAGCCGCGAATGATTTTTGATCAATAAACCATTTTGAATAAATAAAAATAAAAAATGACCCTTGTGACTTTTGAAAAGTGACATTTTTGCCTTTAATGTTTGCCCACTCATGTATGACTCAATGGATCGATCTCATTTTTACAGGGAAGTTAGTCAATAAGTGTAAGAACACTCTTGCCAAGTTATTTTGCTCTTAACATTTTTGTTAAGAAGTTACGCCAATATGATTAAGGGGGGAGTTACTTTTTTGTTGTGTGTATATCTCACTCCCTCGACTAGTCGCGACTAGTAGACTAGATGTCTAGTTCATTGCATACGCCTTAATTGCTTCATTTGATTTTCCCGACTTCGTGTCATATTGTTGAAGAAAAAATGAACCATTTCGAAAACAAAATCTGCTAGTTAAGTTCAGCACTGTTTTTTTTTTTTCCTCTCTCTCCCTCTCTGAAAGGTATAGATTAGGCCTATATCGTAAATATGGGTTTTATGATTTTTCGGAATTCAATTCGGAAGAATGAAAATGACAACAAATATAACTAAGTCTTTCTGAAACAATTGATGAAAAGCACCGTACACATTTGAATGGGTAAATATTTAGGACATCACAAATAAAAGTGTTGTTCTAGTCAATCACTGCTGGAACATGCAATGAGTGCACTTCATGCCCTCATGAACAGTCATTTTCATGGCATACTGCTAATATATTTTTCCAAAGCTAAATAACTGGTCCTACTTTTAAGCTTTTTACTTAACTCAACTAATGAACATATAAATTTTCTAACTGAACAAGATATTCCGAACAGTAATTTTAACTTATTACGTCAAATATAGGGACATGCAGAGAAGCAGAGGAAGACAGCTACTACGGTAGGCCTACATAAACAAGAGAATTGGAAGCAAGAGACTATACAATCATTCATTTACACGCTATGAATGAACAGGGGATAAGATGGAACTATATATTGTACATGTACATCGCTTCACATATCAGCGGCATAGCTCGGTTTCGAATTCCATACTACAGATACCAGAGTTGTTTTCGCACGAGTTCATTCACAATTAGTGGGTATATATATAGTATACCAATGTTTCACTTCCAATCATTGAGAAAAAAAGGAGTAAGAATGAAAGTGCAAAGAAGATCGTATCATCAACAACTACGAGTTATGTTCAATGATCCTGATAAATAAACGATATAGCCGACACACCCCACTCCGCCCCATATCCATGCATCCATGTTGCTCTCAGCTCGGAATCCTTGAACTTGTGCTGTATGGGGTCACTGCGGGGTCACTGCGGGGTCACTGCTGAGCGCGCGATCGGGCCGGGAAAGGGGTTTGACATATAAGGCTATAATGCAAGAGTCAGCACAATAGAAATGCATCAAAACATTGTATTTCATACACCCACCCATACAGCATGATATTCACTCCTTCGACTCATGACTTTCAAGAGTGATATGAACTTTAACAATTAACTGATCTAATTATAAACTAGTAATGTATAGGCCTATGAATTTGCCGTTAGAATAAGAAAATCATTTCAAACGAAAAGAAAACCATAATTGTGGCAAGTCCTGAACAGACATTTACTTCAAATTAAAAAAAAAAATAGAAACTGACAATTATGAGGGCGGCTTACTTTCCCAAGTACCAACAACGCATCTTCCATGCGTAAAATAGGAGAATAATCAGCTCTGGTGGCATAACTGAATCATTAAGAAGTGTACTATCAACAATTTCCTTTTATTTTGCCTTGAATGTATGAATAGCAGGTCATAAATGACATGATATCGTACTGAAAGTAGAACGGTATCTCTTCAATTTCCCTTTTAACGACTACTTCCTACTTCCTCCGTTTGTTGATCATAAGTACAATCGATGATAAACAATGTATAGCTCTATATCTCTGTTGTTGGAAGAATGACCTGCTACATGACCCCAGACAATTGTGATCAAGATCCGCCCACCGCCCCCCCCCCCTCTCTCTCTCTCTCTCCATCTCTTTCTCTCTCTCTCTCTCTCTCTCTCTCTCTCTCTTTCTGCACAATGTACCTCAAAAGCTCAAAGACTGTTCAGCTCACAGGTAATGACAGATATTAAAGGGAAATCCAACCTTATAATGGCAAGTTTTTCTGAAAGAAAGAGGAAAATCAGGTAAGGAATCTTGTTGAAATTTTGAACAAAACCAGACAACCAATAAGAAAGTTATGAATTTTAAAAAGTTCTAAATTGCCGAATTGGTAATGTCACAGTGATGTTTAGTGGCAACTCCCCCATTTGCGCCAACACACAAACTGAAAAATGTCATTTTTTTTTCCAAAATATATTAATCTGTGTAAGATCTTTTTTCCTTTATCAGGACCTATAATAATTATGCTATCTACAACATATGTTGGATAAAAAGGCGCTTTGGAGAAAGCAACAAATTAATGATATTTTTGTGTATGACAAGTCGACAAGGGTGCAGTTGAACGCCAATATGTCAAATCGACTCATCAAATTGCCAATTTGTGATTCGCATATATATAGATTTAGTGATCTCATTATTCAAACATCCATAACTTTCTAATATTCCAGGTCAGATTTCTTTCACACTTTCACCATCCGGTTTTTCTCATTTTTCTGCTTTTCCACAAATCATCTTATCACCAAGGCAGGATTGCCATTTATATGAATTCAGATAAAGCAATATCTACTAATGAAATGATCAACAGAAATACAGGTACGTGTATGCAAACACACAAATATCAGTGAAAATGAAGGCCTACAAGGCT
This sequence comes from Heliocidaris tuberculata, assembly GCA_025618425.1. Taxonomy (NCBI): domain Eukaryota; kingdom Metazoa; phylum Echinodermata; class Echinoidea; order Camarodonta; family Echinometridae; genus Heliocidaris; species Heliocidaris tuberculata. The sequence continues at coordinate 47,426,513 of CM046834.1, read as the reverse complement.
ACATACCAGTATAGTAATAAATCCTTCAATTTGTTTGCATTATTGTTTTCAATATTCATGATTGCATAAATTTAATACATCATAGAGTATCATAATTAAGCAGAGAAAGGGGAGTGTGAATCTAGCAATGAAAAACAAATCCAGGGGGAGGGGCATTCAAGGAATTATTTTTTGCTCATTCCCCCCCCCCCCCCCCCCCCCCCCCCCCCCCCCCCCCCCAATGGGATTCAAAACTGACCAGTCATGTTCCTGGGTAAAATACATGGTTTCAATGTGGATAAAATGTGGATAGAAATCTTATCTCCATTCTGAATTTTCTGATAATCCTGTATTCGCCCCCCCCCCAGTAGTCATTATTTCTCCATGATGAATGATAAACAAGTGCTCTACAAGTACTATTTCTCTGACTCCTTAGCATGACATTACCAAATAGCTCTACCTAAATGTAAAACAATTGCTGTTTTGCAATGGAATACTGAATACTGGTGGCAACATGGTTTGGATTTCAAAGTTTTGAAATGGTCATATCTTCACTATTTTCTTATACCCAAGCTATCTATGTATGCATCCATATACATTTTTGTAACGCATATATATCTCTATTAACCCTTTCGAGACAATTGACCACATTTTGTGGTTTGGCCCAATAACTTTTGATTTAGAGCCTTAAAAAATATACCAGATGCATGAATAGAAAGAGCAAAAAATTCTGCACATACTGTGTCCATTTTTGTTGCATGATCATATTGCGTTTGATGCCAGGAATTTTAAAAAAGAGAATAAGATTGAACATCCTTAAATTGGCAACACATTGAGAGATTCAAAATCATTGTTTTTTGTCCAAATTGGCAACTTTTTCAACTTTTCGACAAAGTTCCTAACCATGTATATTATTTTCAAGACATTACATCTTATTAGAACCACGTAGGAATAAAAGAAAAATATTATTGTTGCCAATTTGCAGAACAAAATGTGATCAATTGAGCTCTTACATAATTCCTGTCCTGAAAGGGTTAAAGGGATTCGGTAACTTTGTGGAGGCTTGATTTAATAAATTGTTGAATTTTTATATCTGTCTTGTATAATGATATCCAGAAGGTTAAATAAATAGCCAGGCATAGAAAGGTTTTCAAATATATAATGCTATTATTAAGATATCTATGGCTGAATGCTCCTATTTACGAAAGCATATGGCCATACGCTTTGGTCTAACACCGAGTCTATGGGGTAAAATGAGTTTGGCATTTCCGGTCACTTGCATATATGTTTACTTTTGTGAAGCACATGATGATTTTGAAGTGCTTTTTTTTTTTTTTCCTGGGCTTCATTTTTATACCATATTACATACACTGATAGCATGTAAGGCCAGGCAGCTCAGATTTTATCAAGCCTCTACAAAGTTACCAAATCACTTTAAAATTCTTGTTATACAAGTTTTGGTTAAATTGCTTATACAGTTCACAAATAAAATGTCCATATGTACACCTAACAATAATCTGATAAAAGGGATTTTACCATGAAATCCTCACAAAATCAAACGAAGTGCCTGTATCTTGTAATATAGCCATCAATTTCTACAGCCATCTGCCAATTACAACACATTCAGGGTCATCAGTCAGTCATAACATTTAAGATGTTGTAATACTCTTCCCAGTTTACTAGCTATATAATGTTTATGTTTATAATTTTTTAATTTTTTTTTCAAATCAGTTAAAGCATATCCTCATACTGCAGAGATACTCAATGCATGCACAGGTCTACAATCTACATAAATGTACATGTGTACACAAATAACACAATGTACCTTAACATACATGTATCTACCCGACATTTACATTTCTCTCTAGTTTCATACACTGAGCACATTGCAAGGCAAGAATTATCATGCTTTTCACAGCAAGCATATGTACAGGTACCCAGTACATACATTATGTAGGTATGACTTTCAAGGTCAGAGTTTAACTGCAACAGGATACAATATCACAAAATAATTTAACCTTCTAGCCTAGGCCTCTACTAGTCTGCAAGCACAGACCCTAATTTGACACTTTATCAGAAAATCATTGTGTCTTGAGAGGAGCCTAATCCAGCTACCTACTGGTCGGGTCAGGAGCAGCTACAGTACATGGCCTATGGTAGTCTTACAGCGCAGACTCTCTTGTACGACTGATCAGGGTTTGTGCCTGCAAACTAGGCCTCTACAGAGAAACAAAAACTTTCAGTATAAGTACCAACCAGTGATGGTAAACACACATATAATTATCAAATGTTGTAAAAATAGAGGATCAAATCATCAAAGTAGAAAATGCATACTGAGCACGAGGGAGAGAACCTCTAGGTATATCAATATAATTCTGTTCACTGTGAAGCCCTGGTTCTGTGTGGCATACATGTACATATGCACATTAGATAGAAATAACTGTCTGTTATTGGGAAATGGGAATTATTTATTAAAACTGATATTTGTCAACCTTCCCCATAGAAACGGAGGTTAGTGGAGCCAGAGGTAGTCTCAGTCATGTACATTCACTCACTACACAATGAATGGACATTTCCTGCGCGAGGACATTTTGAATAATTTGCCCATTGATATGGACATGAAGATGAAGCATTTACACTACTACCCACAATGATAAAGGCTTACCTCCATGAGAAATTCACCGGGTTTTTTTTTGTTTTGAGGGGAGGCGGGGTTTAAGTCAAAATGCACGCATAAAACAAATCAATTTTGTAACAAATGCATAATACATGTATCCTAGTAACAAATGCTAAGATTAAACTTCATTTATTTATAGGAGGAAAATAATCCATGTAATAGACTATTATCATCGATGAATAAATTCTTATTTTCACAGAGACATTAGATTTTGAAAATATGGGAAATCTATCGTAATATGACTTAGCATACCTATAAGAGAGCAAGATTCATAGTACTTCTCACAGTAGTGAATATACATGTATGAATCAAATTTCGAGACAAGATTTTTGCTCATTATAGAGGAGATATCGTTATAAGAAAATAGTGGTCGTGTACCGGTAATTAGAAATTCACCCTGCTTTTGATGGCATTTTCTGTCAAGATGTTCACATAATACAAATCAATTTTGTAACAAGCGAGTAATACATGTATCCTAGTATTCATATCACACTAAGATTAAACTTCAATTATTTATAGGAGGAAAATAATCCATAAAGGAAAATAATCCATGAATTTAGGAATTTAGGTTAGTCACCGCGGAGCAACTGTCACCTGAGCACACGTCATACGTAATAAATACACATTGGTCGTGCATAGCCATATGGGCTTAAGTTAGGCCTAATGTTTTTAAAATATCAACTGATGCATTTATGCCCAGATGCCCAGTAGGGTATAGGGCCCTGCATCGTATACATCCAGATCCAGAATATATGATTAAGTTAGAACGTTCAAGTGTCATATTTTATCAAACATCAACTGCAAGCTAGTCTGGCCCTTAAAGGGGAAGTTCACCCCGAAGATTACTTGAGTTTAAAAAATGAAGAAAAAATAAAGAAAAATATTTGCGAAAGTTTGGAAAAAATCCGTTAAAGAATAACAGAGTTATGGACTTTTGAAGTTTTGATTTTGTGACGTCACATGCGAGCAGCTCCTCCATTATGTAATGTGATAAATATTCCATAAAATACGGTTTTCTCAGAAAATTTAGAATATTTTCGTCTGTGCATTTGATATATTGTCAGAAATGTTATTCAATACTAGATTCTGAAAAGAAACAATATCAATTTATCGTGGAACGTAAAAAAAATGCGAATATATGGAATATTTATTACATGACCAATGGGCAGCTGCTCGCATGTGACGTCACGAATCCAAAACTTTTAATACTCATAACTCTTTTATTATTTGACCGATTTTTATCAAACCTTCGCCAATATTTTTCTTTATTTTTTCTGCATTTTTTAATTTCAAGTAATCTTCAGGGTGAACTTCCCCTTTAACCTTCATCATGTTCATTGGATCAAAGGGAAACCATTAACCATTTGGATATATTGGTAACAGGGTAAGGTCTACTATGGTAATAGTTAGTCTAGAGCTAACTTAGGGACAATGTAGGTCTACAAATTATTAAAATTCTGGTCACTTCTTAACTAACGCTATCTGCATTGCTGTATGAATTTCAATATATTATATTATAGCCTTGCTTTGGGACACGGACAAATCTCATATAGTGCACCCCGTATAGTCATGGATTGTATTACCAAACAGCATTGTATTACCGAACGCGTACAGTTAAGCACCTAAAATGGCTTTCATACGCGTGGGACTACGCGTATGTTCTCCAAACTATTTTACACACAGAACACAGGGCAGAAGATCATAAAATGAGGCAAGAATCATAATAAACTATAACTTAAAGGAAACCAAAACCCAAGGAGAGAATCAATGTTATTGGAAAGTGAAAATTCAGAGAAGCAGTTTACAAAAAGTTTCATTAAAATTGGTTAAAAAATGAGAGAGTTATGGCTTTTGAAAAGTCTTGTTTTACTTTCTATGGGGATCCTCAAATTGGCAAAATTGCTTCAAAATGGCTGATTTTGTGGACAACTCTCCATTTGTCTTGTACACAGATTTTCAGATTTTCCCCATTATCTCTCAGGGTGCTCCTTGTCTCCTCCTGAACTCGACATATGTGGTGTAAAATACATTTCCCCATTATATATGTTGAGCTCAGAAGGAGATTAACTGCACCTTGAAAGATAATGGGGAAAATCTGAAAATCTGTGTACAAAACAAATGGAGAGTTGTCCACAAAATCAGCCATTTTGAAGCAATTTTGCCAATTTGAGGATCCCCATAGAAAGTAAAACGAGACTTTTCAAACTTCTATAACTCTCATTTTTTAACCAATTTTAATGAAACTTTTTGTAAACTGCTTCTCTGAATTTTCACTTTCCAATAACATTGATTCTCTCCTTGGGTTTTGGTTTCCTTTAACCCTTTCAGGACAGGAATTATTTAAAGGCTAAATTGATCACATTTTGCTCTTCAAATTGGCAACAATAATATTTTTCTTTCAGTGCTACATGCTTTTAACAAAATATAATGTCTTGAAAAAAAAAGACATGGTTAGGAACTTTGTTGAATAGTTGAAAAAAATGCCAATTTCCATAAAAAAGAATTATTTTCAACCACTCAATGTGTTGCCAATTTAAGGATTTTAAAGCTTATTTTCCTTTTTAAAATTCCTAGCATCAAATGCAATATGGTCATGCAACAAAAGGGGATGTAGTATGTGTAGAAATTTTTATTCTTTCTACTCATGCATCTGGTATATTTTTTTTGAGCTCTGAATCAAAAGTTATTGAGCCAAACCACAAAATGTGGTCCATTGTCTCGAAAGGGTTAAGTAATATCTTATAACCTGCTCTCTCTCGTCACCCCCATTCTTCATCCCATTGGCCCGAAATCGGGGTATAGTCACAGATTGTATTTCCGAACAGCATGGTATTACCCACTCATAGGCCCTTGCCTATGTAGGACTGTGTCCAACATTCACTTTTGCAGCAGTCACAAACAGACAACAAAATTGCTCTAAGCAAGATTTAATTTTCTTAAATTTGCTAGATTACCTGATTCAGGGACTCTTCAACTATTACTGTGCAAAAAATTTGGGGATTCAGAATTGAAAGTGAAATTTTAAATAATTTTCCTCTCGTGTATGAATGATCTAGACTGGAAAAAGGCCTGCTGATACACACAAAAGCTATTGAAGCCTATTCACAATTAAAAGCTAGTCTGGAGTACAAGGTTATCTTCAGATAAGCTTGTACATGTATAAGTGGGTATTACCAAACGCGTACAGTTAGGCGCATAAAATGGCTTTCATACGTGTGGGACTATGCATATGTTCTCCACACTATTTGACACACAGAACACAGGCCAGAAGATCATAAAATGAGGCAAAAAAACATAAGTAATATCTTATAACCTAGCTCTCTCGTCATCCCCAGTCTTCATCTCGTTGGCCCCAAATCAGGGTAGGTTGTGTCTTTTTCCCATAGGTTTCACACGTTCGGAAATACAATACATTTTTCAAGGGACAAAAACGCCGCGTCTTTGGGAAGGGGTTCGCTCGGAAGTAGCCTGGAAGGCTTTTTGAAGAGTAAAAAAAAAAAGGCTGACAGAGCCTGGTTTTTTAAAGGGCAATCCGACCTTGATAATAAGATGATTTGTGTGAAAGCAGAAAAATAAGAAAAACAGGAAGTGAAAGTTTGAAAGAAATCGGACAAGGACTAAGAAAATTATGGATGTTTGAAAAATGAGATCACTACATCTATGCGAATCTCAAATTGGCAATTTGGTGAGTCAATTGTGACATTTTTGTGGACAACTCTCCCATTTGTCGTACACAAAAATATCAATAATTTGCGGTTTTCTTCGAGGTGCTTTTACCCTCAGGGCAGTAGACTACTCAAAAAATATTGGAGAAAGCATATTGTTATAGGTCCTCATGAACGAAAAGATCCTACTGAATAATGCATTTTGAAAAAAAGTCGCATGTGGAAAATTGCCCACAGATACATTCTAAGCTTATACAAACTAGAATGGGGCATGATGGGAAAATTAGAGGCACAGACAATTTTCAAATCTTTTTGAAAGATGGCGCCATTCAGTCAGACCCAACTCCGGAAAACCGCGCACAGGTATATACTCCGAAGACGGCGTATGAATATAGAGCCCTCATCGTTCAGCGCGAGGCAGTGTGTATAGTCAAGGATTGTAATTCTGAACAGATTGTATTACCGAACTTTTATTGTTAAGCGCCTAAAATGGGTTTTCATACGCGTGGGATTACGCGTATGAAAACCACACTATTGAAACAAAGGTTGTGTCTTTTTCCCATAGGTTTCACACGTTCGGAAATACTGTACCTTTTTCAAGGGACCAAAACGCCGCGTCGTTGGGAAGGGAATATCGCATTAAATCTACGTTGTCTTTTTAAAATTCCATCAACTTCTTATTCTGTAGGACTTTGAGCATTCATTATGTAAGTTTGACAGATATTCATTAAATATTTTATTTGCTATCGTTGATTTTCTGAAAAGTGTTCGGACACTGGATCCACTACCATACAAAAGGCATGGGGAAAATCTTGCAAAGTCAACTAGCTAACGACATATAATTTTTTTAAAATAATGCTGCGTGCCAATTATCTTCAAAATCCTTGAATGATGCGTCATATGCAATGACTTTCAAATGACAAACGTTTGAAATAAATATATCCGCAGCATTATTTTTGAAAAATATATTAACATCAGGTCGACATAGCACGATTTTCCCCATGTCTTTTGTACACACTGTCTCGCACTGAACGTTGAGGGCTCTATATTCATCTTGCTCCATACGCCGTTTTCGGAGTACCTGTGCTCGGTTTTCCGGAGTTGGGTCTGACTGCCAATTAGGAGCTTCAAGTTCAATTCGCTCTGCAATAGAGCAGCCATTTTAGAGTCTAAAGAACCTCCTGAAAATCACCTTTACCGTGAGCCAGCTTCTCTCATCTCCTCTTCACCATAGCTTTAGAATATTAAAACCCCATTTTTTACCCTAGAATTGAAAAATATCGAATAACAAAATGTGAAATATTAATTTTAATGGTTACTAGTTCGAACGACGCCCCGAAAAAGCCTTCGCAGCTTCGCTGCGCGCGTAGACCCGGAAGTGTCGCGTAATGTCATCTCACTCAGCTCAGATCCACCATACGTTAGACAAGACCGCCGCTACGAGCGCGAGACGCGCCCGGTCAGAATGCGTGCGAGGTCGAGGCCCTATCCTATGGCGAGGCCCTCGCGCTCGTAGCGGTCTTGTCTAACGTAACGTATGGTGGATCTGAAAGTTGCGCGAGTGACTGAGGGTCGATGACATTACGGGACACTTCCGGGTCTACGAGCGCAGCGAAGGCTTTTTCGGGGCGTCGTTCGGACTACCGGTAACCATTAAAATTAATATTTCACATTTTGTTTTCGATATTTTTCAATTCTAGGGTAAAAAATAGGTTTTAATATTCTAAAGCTATGGTGAAGAGGAGGTGAGAGAAGCTGGCTCACGGTAAAGGTGATTTTCAGTTCCTTTAGACTCTAAAAATGGCTGCTATAGATTCTAACTAAGTAGATCTATAATCTATATTGCAGAGCGAGATTTAAAAAAACCAGGCTCTGGACTGTGAAGGGTAGCGTCAGTTTTTTTGTAGTTTTTTTTTTACTCTTCAAAGAGCCTTCCAGGCTACTCGGAAGGGAATATAATACTATAGTATTAGTATTAGATCTACGGTACGTTGTCTCTTTCAAATTCCATCAACTTCTTTTTCTGTACGTAGTCTAGGCGCTAGGACTTTATCATTCATTATCTAAGTTTGACAGATATTCGTTTGATATTTTAATTTGCTATCGTTGATTTTCTGAAAAGTGTTCAGAAAAGTTGTCTTTTTCCCATAGACCCTAGGGGAAATTTTTTTTAGGGCGAAAAAATTACGCGTTCGGTAATTCAATACCTTTTTCAAGGGACCAAAACGCCGCGTCGTTGGGAAGGGGTTCACTCGGAAGGGAATATCGTATTAAATCTACGTTGTCTTTTTCAAATTCCACCAACTTCTTTTTCTGTAGGACTTTAAGCATTCATTATGTAAGTTTGACAGATATTCGTCTGATATTTTATTTGCTATCGTTGGTTTTCTGAAAAGTGTTCGGAAATATGATCCACTACCACACATGTCGCATCTCTGTGGTCAGGAAAAAGACGAAAGCCAAACATGTCATTAGCTAAGCCAAATGCAAACGCTAGTTTCATGGCTATGGACATGATGGAAGCTGAGATTTGCTAATGATTGATAACTCAAAACAAGAACTTGAGTCCTTTCCCGATATTTGCGACAGCTATCAAAGTATATCAATACCATGAATACCATGATTACGGCACAGTTATACAAAATCCTTCTTACCTCGAGATACGGTAGTCTTCAAAAGTGTGACTTCCAAGTTCCAAAATTTCTCTGTTCTCTGCACGTGTAACAGCTGCTAGCTGTATAGGCTATAGATATAATAATACGAGTAGATCAAGGAGTTAGATGTGCATGCATGTAGTAGCGCAGAGCTAGCTAGCTAGCTTGGAGCCTATGGCTGGGGCTGGGGCTAGCTAGCTAGGCTGGGGCTGGAGTTAGAGTGTGCGATACGCGTACATGATATGTAGGGCAGCAGCGCAGCACAGCGAGTTCGGTATACGTAGAAAAGAAAGAGATTCTGTTCGGATATCTAATTATCATACGTATACATCGCATTTAAATAGTCATTTGCATATTTCGTCACGACTCTAATAGCTAATGGGGCTGCGCAACGTTTTAAGATTTAAGAATGAACAATGGAAACATCCACTAGCTGTTGTAGGGGCGTTAATTTTTGTTTACAAAGCTAGGGAAATGGGGGAAATGGAATACAGACCATGGCATAGGTACAAACCATAATCTACAAATACTAAACTCGTACTCTTTCACCTCCCTGGTTTCACCACCATCGAGAGGGAAATACCTCCTATTTTTCGTTTTTAACTTTCAGAGTCAATTTTATATGTATTATATATATCATTTTACCTATTATAATAAGAAGCTTATACTAGATGTGTTTCATTGTTTAATTGATTTTTATTGGCTATCGAATGGAATGTGTAGTTTTCTTTGATTGTTTGTATTGACCCATATAGTTGTGTTATACCCATAGACGTAGGAGCAAAATCAGTTAAACACGTGAGACGCAGTACGTCAGAACCTCGGTGAAACTCACTCGGAAATGTGGCCTGACAAAAAGCCTATATACCTTCTCTCAGGCTCGTTTTTACAGGAAGTATCGATCTACAGCTGTAACTGTTCAAAGCTAAGGTAAAACTACCCCTCCCCCTTGTAGCCGTTTGTTTCTCAGATGGATGATTCCAACGGGGGATAAGATCAATAAAGGATACAATCAATAAAGGAGACAATTGTACTCAAGGTGACCTACCGGGTATTATTGCTCGAGGGGGTCAGTTGCGAAATAACGATGCATGGCCACTCCCCCACATCGAGCCTCTACATTCAAATATACACAACAAATAATAACATTGTGTAGACACGTGCGTACGATACATAAACAGTTCAAACCAGGCACAACGAACAAGTAAACTAATATTGTAAAGCATATGGTACTCATATTTAATAGACTTATACACGAAAATAAAGAGACATTGCCATGTACATGTTAGTATATATAACATTGTTGAATGATTTATCAAAGATAATTCGAGCTTGTTTCTTTTTTTAAACAATTATTAAAAAAAAAAACATTTTGAGCTATTGACAATGCTGAGCATAATAATAGAAATCGCACCTCTTTACGAGAAAATACAAATTATCATAAAGACGTTTAACATTCAACTGAATGATAACATTATACTGCAAGTGTTACCATGTTATACCAGGCACTTCTAAATTTTGCAATTCTAGCCAAAACTGGGTAGTCTATACGCTATACGACATGCAGACTCATCCAATCTTTGACATTCAATGAATTACAGGTAAAAAAAAAAATAATAATAAGTAGGGGAGAAAAGGGATTTATTAGCAAACCATCTGAAAGGAAAAGATACAAAATGTTCTCCATTTCAGTCGCCATGGTGAATGCCAGAATTTAGGCGCCGATTTCTTGAAGAGGGCAGTAGTCATGTTTTGCGATCTTTCAATATATATATTCACCTCTATTATATCAAAAGGCAAAATTAATAAAGTTTTAGGGCGAAATCAATGTGACAAAATGGCGTACGTAGCGTGATATATCTCACCCAGATCTCACCATTGAGGGGACACTGTCTATATGTGTCATTGGGCATGTGGGGGGGGGGGCAGCGGGCTTCTTTAGTTGATGATATGCGAAGGGTGTGTTATATTATGGTCGTACCATTTTTTTTTCAAAGTGCTCCCCCAGAGCTCCTCGCTCTCTCTCTCTCTCTCTCTCTCCATCTCTTTCATTTTTAATCATTGAAATGGGGGTGTTCTCTGTCGCTAAGCCACCGAATGTGATTATATGTTATCATTATTTGAGTACAGGTTAGGACACGTAAAACTGAATCCTAGTTTCTCGTCCGGATTTTTTTTTTAAATGAGAAGTAGGGGTCCCACTTGATAATTGATAATTTCCTGCGTATGCTATTGGGTCAAATTCCCGCACAAATTATCCTCATTCAGACTTATTATAATTCACTGAGGTTCAAAACAGAGTGAAATTGCATCACAAGAAGTTTTGTTTCCTCATTATTTATCCGCCTTGTCCTCATATTCTTATTTATATCAAATAACAAAAAAAATTGAGGCCGGTCGAAAAAAGGAAGGAAGATGGGACGAGAAACTAGGAATTCATTTTATTTGACCTTATATAGATTTTGGCGGGGGTATTGCCCATGATGAAATTTGCCTTTCTATCAATCAGAATCGAGTACGTGTATGCTCCTTTTTTTTTTTTTTTTTTTTTTTTAATTGGTAGAAATGGTTATATGGAGCGGTGAAAACATATTTACCTCACAAAAACCTGCATACTGTGTTGGAAAGGGGGTGGCACTTGTAAGGATTAATCAATGAACAATAAAAGAACATCCCCAAATGGGAGTGGATAAATTTAAATTAGATTAATTCAGCTACATAGACTTTGAGTTTTAAAAGATGTTAAAATATATACATGTTATTGCATATACTAGAGACACGTTGTCGCCGGAGTATATGCATGAGGTGCACAAAGCTAACATATACATTTTGAAGTGTTTTTACATTTTATGTATAGCTAAAAGAGTTTACTTCAATTTCAGTGCCAGATATTATTTTATTCAGCCGAAAATAGTACTCCAGTCTTTGTGACATGATGCGTCATTGTGACATTACCAATTGTAAGAGACGATGTAAACAGTTTAAGTTTTTTAAATGATGTAAACGATGCAAACTGTTTAGTATTTTAAATGCCATCTGAGAAGCACTTTGTCATCTGTTTTTCTATCGTTTGCTTTGCCTTTTGTAAATATTTTTGAACAGTTTCTGTGTAGATAATTTCTTTGATACGCTCCTTTTTTCGTATATGATTTTATGTTTTTATATACTTGTGCAGAAGGGGCCCCTTTTTGCATGGGAGAACAATATTCCTTGTTGAGAGGGACAGAGAAGACTTGAATAAATACATGTACAAATAAAACAAGGCTCCAAAATCATTTGGCATGATATTGATGATATTTTGCCATTCTCTACCCATGCAGGCGGTGACAATGGGCATGCAATCGGATAAGTTCCTTATACATGTACTTGTCTCTAAGCCTCAATAAACAGATAAAGAATCTCAGCTATCGAAGGGCCGATACAGTGGAACCTCGTTATAACAAATTCCTCCGGACCAAGGAAATTACTTATTTATATTGAAACCTTGTTATATCAGTGCTTAAAAAACAATAGAGAATGCAAAGAAGTGGGACAGGCAAAATGACCTTGTTATAACGAGAGTTTGTTATAACAGTGTTCTTTATAACGAGGTTCAACTGTATTAGTTTATGCGCATGCAGTGAAGTATATTAATTTTGTAAAGTACCGTGGTCATATGCTATAATTTCATTATTTTCATCACTTATTAGTATTCTGCATCATTATACTGTTGTTGTTATCAGAATCATTGTTATTGCCATTATTATTATCACTATTATCATTATTAGTATCAACATCATTATAATCATCATTATTGTTATTTTCGTCATCATCGTTGTATTTTTCAATTCATTACAATTCAATAATGGTTTATTTGTATTCGCAATTCATGTACAATTTATTTCACATGAAGGGCAGCAAGGGCTGAATATTTCATGTTTACACGAATAGTTGGCAAAACAAATATAAAAATCGAATATCATTATATATTACATGACCTATATAGATACTGATGCGTGATTTGTCAAAATGCCGTCACGTGACCAACGTCACAAGGATGAGAAGTGTTATGTTTCCCAACATGACGTAAAATACGTCATACCTCGGAATATAACGCCGTTATATTCAGAGGTATGACGTCACACGTACAGTTCAATTAATTAAACGTACGTGATCGATCGATCGTGAGCAGCGCGAAATATGAAATTGGAACAAATTTTGTGGTCGTCAAAATGGCTGCTTCAGCGAGCCGATTCGCTTCGCTGGGTGAGGAAGAACTGGACGAAATTATTGACCCAAAAGATGCCCGTTCAACTAAAAAAGTCATCAATGTAGCTGAGAATGTGCTGAAGGCTTACAGTGAATGCAAAGGATTTTCAATTTCAGAAACAATTACAGCAATTGAACTGAGTAAGTTTCTTCGATCATTTTATGCGGAGGTCCGTAGATCGAATGGTGAATTGTACAGTAAGCGTTCCATGATAACGCTGCGATATGGATTGCAGAGACATTTCAAAAAATGGTGAGTCAGCAGAATTTGTTTTGTATCTATATAGGTCATTATAATATAACAGATATTGACTTTCTCCTTCGGGAACAACATAACATTTAATTTCCCTTGGGTAGTTATATTTTTGTCTCGGAATACTATATTTTTCCTCAGCGCTACGCGCTTCGTAAAAATATAATGTCCCTCGACAAAAATATAAATCCCCTCGAGGATCTCAAATGTTATATTGCCCCTCTAGACAGTCAATATCTGTATAATATATTGACACTTATTTAAAAACATTTTAAAACGGTAAAATAGCAGCAATAGTATACATTTATACGGTAATAAAAACACAGTTGCAGTTTTCATATTGAGATTGCATTGCATGTATAGCACTGTCTAGAGAATAAAGAGAAGACTGTATCATTGAGGAGAAAAGACTAGCACATTATTTTTGGAAATGGTAAGTCGAATAAAATACGAATATGATATTGTAGAAAATTGAATGATTGTGTAAGAGAATTATAATTATGAAAAGAAAAGACCAGAATCGATATTGCGAATCTAACAGATATCCTTTCATGCATATAGTATACCAGATAAATTCAGTTGTAGTTAAAGGGGAAGTTCACCCCGAAGATTACTTGAGTTTAAAAATTGCAGAAAAAATAAAGAAAAATATTGGCGAAAGTTTGGACAAAATCCGTTAAAGAATAACGAAGTTATGGACTTTTGAAGTTTTGATTTTGTGACGTCACATGCGAGCAGCTTCTCCATTATGTAATGTGATAAATATTCCATAAAATACGGTTTTCTCAGAAAATTTAGAATGTTTTCGTCTGTGCATTTGATATATTGTCAGAAATGTTATTCAATACTAGATTCTGAAAAGAAACAATATTAATTTATCGTGGAACGTAAAAAAAATGCGAATATATGGAATATTTATTACATGACCAATGTGCAGCTGCTCGCATGTGACGTCACGAATCCAAAACTTTAAATACTCATAACTCTTTTATTATTTGACCGATTTTCATCAAACCTTCGCCAATATTTTTCTTTATTTTTTCTGCATTTTTTAAACTCAGGTAATCTTCAGGGTGAACTTCCCCTTTAAGAAAATCTGTCAAATACGGGAGTGGGCTGTTTTTGAAACGTTTGGTTTTGCATTTAAATTGCAGGGGCGGATCTAGCTTTTTTCCAAGGGGGGGGTTTGAGGGGCTGAGCTGGGTAGTGCGAGGGAGCGTAGCGACTGAGCCCGAGCGAGCGAAGCGAGCGAGGGGGGAGGGTGTGGGAGGGGGGATACCCCCCTCCCACAGTAGGGAGATTTTTCATTTTTAGGGTTGCCAGCTTGCGATTTTAAGCATACTTGCATGCTCCATTTTTTCTCTTTTTTGCCCAAATAATTGGGGGGGGGGGACTACAGCCCAATCCCCCCCGGCCCTGGCTCCGCGGTCCCTGGGTTTGTCTCAACGGCGATGTTTGTTTGTTTGTTTGTTTTTTTTTGCTATTTGAACCCCTGTAAGTGATGTTTTCCTGGCATCTACTAACGCAATGGAGACCATAAAAAGCAGTCCATAATAACGTCTTTTTAGTAACAGTTTAATACACAGTTATATCCAGAGTTATCGTGTGTTTGGTTATCAACTTAATAAGTTACCAGATGAGTTGAATAATATTATATCTTCTCACAATATTTGCACTTGAAATTTTCCTCTCCAGTGTGTGTTATTTCTTTTTGGTCTAATTCTAACCACATGTTTAAAAGTCAAGATACTAAAGAAAAGTAACTGGGAATATAAGAAAGATTCGTGATAAAAAGGTAGATTTATGACAGTGTAACATTATGTTGACTTGTATAGTACCACAAATCTTAAAAATAGGTAACCTCTATGATGTAAATGATTATTCTGGCCATGCCAGTGAAGTAGAAATTAAAATTAAGTTCAACTTAATGTTGCAGTTAACAACTAAGCTATTGGCTACTATTCTATCACAATGATATGTGCATAGAAAAAGTAACACATGTTCACTTGGTAGTCGGGGGGGGGGGGGGGTTAAAACCTATTGCCCGAGGCTGAGCCTGAGACAGAGTGCTATATATATAGGAACATATTGTGTGAGTCTGGACATATTATGATGGCGTTTTCCTATGCACATTAAATGTTTACTTGGCAGCCCAAGGGGGGGGGGGGGGTTTAAACCCCCTAAACCCCCCCCCCCCCCGTAGATCCGCCACTGAATTTGTGATAAATAGGAACATGAGGTAATGATGTTTTAATTTCTTTTTTTGGAGGCAGCCAGGTATGACAGACAGGGTGATTTGTTAGAGATTTTGCGAATTTTCTACATAGTGCTAGTCTTCTATCCTCTAAAGTGGGTAAATCGCATGCTGTACACGCGTTTGAATATGAAATGTAATTTTGTCCTAAAATAATCTTACAAACTCTACGTTGTACTCTTTCAAGATTTTTTTTTTTTTTTTTTTTTTTTTTTTTTTGCTCATACGTAAGACTGCTATGAAACACTGGAGAACAATATTCCAATATCGGTCGTATATAACCTGTGTATATCAAAACTAAGTCTTTCATGGGTAAATTGAATTTTTTAAGCTTTCTTAACACATACAGTTTTCTATATATTGCACCTTTTTACTAGATTGTCAATATATAAATTCCATTTCAAATCAGACTGTACAATGACTCCAAGTATTTTAGCGCTCTGTACATTACACACCATAGAATTGTTTATAAAGAGAACCTCGGGCTGGGGAGGGTTTTTAATAAACGTAACCTGTAGAGTAAAACACTTAGACGGATTTAGTGACATATTGTTTAACAGAGACCAATACTAAATAGAATTGAGTGTAGACTGTAATTGTGAAACGTCCATTGCTTTACGACATTGTACTAAAGTAAGGTCATCAACATATTTAGAGTAAGGTAAGGGAGATGCTTGCATAAATCATTAACCATAATCAGAAAAAGAATTGGCCCAAGGCGTGTACCTTGGGGAACACCAGCATGATTAACTTTATTTTCAGATGAAATTTCATATTTTGTATTTTGTTTACGATATTCTAAAAAACTTGCAATCCAATCTATTATCCAGGGTCTTACATTCATACGAATCATTATAACCCTAAAAGGGCCGGAAGATTTTGGCTATGCCACAGCCGGGGGGGGGGGGGGGGGGAGGGGTGGAATCCACACCCCCCCCCCCCCGAGATCTCGACCGTCGACCGCGCGATCGCGCCGAAAATCGGCACGCACGTCGTCCACAACGTAATCTACAAAACTGTATAGTTAAATGCTCCGAAATAATTTCACATTAATTAATTATGCTAATTTATGCATGAAATCAAAATTTTGCTCTAAATCATTAAACCAGTGGACGTGATGACATGATCAATACAGTTAACCTCAATGGGACTTTTGGGTGGAAAGTGAAGAACACAAAGAATAATACAAGAAATTCCCCTCGGTAAGTGAGGGGGTCTTAACATTATCCACAATGCTTCAATATTCTCTGGTACAATAATAAGATGAGGGTGTATAGTTCATGCTTGGCAAGTACGGCTACTCCGCCTCATTGTCGCCCTTCGAGAGGCTTAGAGAAGGTGGCGAAACCATCTATGGATATGTAGTAATGTAGTAATATTATCATTACTGTCATTATAATTCTGTTTATTCTTTAAAAAGATCTAGAGGAAATTCTTGCCTGCTAAATAATATACTCCAAAGATGTCCTTAAAACAAATTGAAATGAGCATCACACTGACAGATTTTTTTTTTTTATTGCGTATATACATGTACCTGACACGCATTTATTTCTTCATAAGATATGACAAAAGAAAATGATCATAAAAATGGATGATATGAGTACCTTTGCCCATATTATATATATTATAATATCATATATATATATATTTTATATATATGATGTCTCCAGTTGGCGGCATAAACAGTCACACTCTCTATCGATATCAATATTTTTAACATCTGAAGAAAAACAATTCTAGCAAAGGAATATAACATATATTGTAAATCAGATGGAGGAATACTGTTACAAAATTTAGGAAATGTAACTGATATTTTCTCTTCTCATTTATTCCTTCTCACTCCTTTAACTTTGGAGTCGCTTAATCCTCACGAGCCGGATATTCTCACTCTCCCAATTCGCGAAATATCCACTCAATTCACCCTTTTTCTCTCAGGTCTCATCTCTTCCGTCAGACAGAGATAATGTGGCTCCTATTAGCCAAGGTGATAACCAGAAAGAGTAGAATAGCGTTGCAGAAAGTTTATCAATCACTCAGCCAATTCGAAGGCGAGAACGAACACACGGTAAGCAGCTATGAGGGTTACAAGCCATTATAAAATAGCTGACTTAAAGTAGACGAGCCTCGCACGAAGTATAGCTTCGATAAAGAACTATCCAAGACTATCAGGCGACTCTCAACTAACAACTAATTCTGAACTGTTTCCAAACTAACGCGAACTCCAGTCAACTCCAAGCTCCGATTGAAAAGTAACTCTGACTGAAAAACTAACTCCAGCTAAGTCTGAGTATTATAGGATCTCTATGGAGTAGTGCTACTGCTTTTTCTACCCATCCCTGAAAGTGATCAATAGCCGCTCCAAATATGCTCTCATCGCGCTAGCCTGTGAAGCCGGAGTATAAAGTGAAATTCTGATCTCAAAGTCAGATAGGAGGAATTCGTAATTTTGACATTGTGCAGAGGTCGAATTTAGTTGAGAAAGTCAAACTTGTTTTTCAGCAGGTCTTTCAGCAGGGAGAGAGAGAGAGAGTCTGAGAGCGCGGGATGCGGTTAAGGGCAAATAACAGGGAAATTATTCTCCAAATGAGAAGTTACAACGCTAGTGACTGAAACAAATGCATACCGGTATGGGAAATTATTAAAAACAGTTTACAGTGTATATTTACAGGCTAAAAATATGGGTGAGTTAATTTTGTAAAAAATATAACTATTATTGTTTCCTCATCACTTATTATAACAACCAAGCAGAAATGTACACAAGTTCAATTATCTTAATCTAACGATAACAGGAATTACCAAATTCCATGCAAAGGTTTAAATAATTTCAAACTTAAAACAAGTACAATTATTTCTTTTCAAAAATGGACAACTTGCCTCTCAGCAATTGGGGGAAAGATCGCCATAAAAGTAGTCTTGTAAACGAGGAAGAAACTTTGGATCCCGCTGTGATGATTATTTTGAGTCATGGGTTCAAAAATAAATTACTGCATGCAGCAAATGAAAAATACTTCTCTTATCAATATTATCCCATATATCTATTCATGTATTATAAATCATGAACAAGATATACATGTATAACGCAGATCAGCCCTTCACTATAATTTCTCTACAACTCCACTTCCAGTATGATTATCGCTACTTTGAAGAGTTAAAATATCCACTTCAAAACATGAAATTCAAAAGAAACAGAAAGATTCAAACGAGTTGTGCTATAAAGACGTGTCACAAATTCTACAAATTAATTGATACTTTTCATCAAGGCCTATTTCGTACAGAGTGATAGAAGAGCATAATCGTTCAGGATTAAGTTTAAAACTCCGTTGGTAGTTATTTGAGACATGGCGACGAATTCAAAATAAATCTATTCGGAAGGGTTCTCAGCTAACTTGTGAATATTCGATCGTCCAGTAGCAGGTATCAAGCTGTTCCAATACTGTGGATTCGCTCTGAAAGGGAGTGGGGGAAAAGTTTATGACTGTGTTGAAATCATAATCAATTACTACAAGATAATTTACCTGCCATGCTGTGCTGTCTGATTTCCAAACTGTATCTTTTGTCAGTCAAGGCTTTTATAAATAACTGAGAAAATTTAAATGAATTAAATATATTTGTAGGAAAAAACCCCTATAAATCTCTCAATACATGCATAGGCATATTTTCCATTGTAAAACTTCATTCTAAAATAAGTAATTTTTTATGAAGAAATCACATTTTTATCGCCTGTAGGCCTACTAAATATTTGAACTGAATAGTGTAAATTGAATTTGATATTTTTTAAAGAGAAAAAGAGATAAGAAAGAAAAGTCACAAAGAAACATGACCTATATAGGACCATCATGTCTATAATTTGGCAGAGTGAGAGACAAAATGAAATAGAGAATGATCGACCGGCAGGATGACAAGAAATAAAAGAGATAAAGAAGATAACTTACCTGTCCTTTTGACTCTGGAAGGAGCTTCGTCTAAGTGAGGTATATCCTTCATGTTTATCTTTACCGGGAGGTCTACGTTTACGCTCTGTACTCAGCTGAATTCAAAAGAAAAAAGACCAAATTTCATACTGTAAAAGCTCTTCTCATCCAATCAACATCTCTGAAAAAAATTATTGGGTGACAATTCAAAACGGCTTTGTACAAAGTCTTTACTTCATAAAAGACTGATAAGTCATCAACATAAATTTCACGATTAAAATGTCGAAAAGTCACAGCGCTGCAAGAAATCAAGTTATTAATATAGCTAAACTCTAATTGTCGTTGATGAAATCTACTTGGGGAAAAACCGAGAAAGAGTAAGACACTTAGCTTACCTCTTCAGCTATGGCCCTGATATGGTACGGCTCGAACCCACAACACCCTCCGATGTATCTAACACCAAGCTCGTAGGCTTTACGGGTGAATTTGTGCACATCTATTCTTGTAAGAGCACGCGGTTCCATTGCTTAAAAAAGGAAGAGAATAAAAAGACCATATTATTCGAATATAAAGCCTCTTATCAATTTCAGGGGATATAAGCGGCGCTTTTTCTGTAAGACAAAGGGATTTGGGTTCATTCTAGTACATAAACGACATATTTTTTCCTTTTTTTTTTTTTTAATTCGGGTTGCTCACAGCAACCCGTCCTCTTTTTATGAAAAAGCTGCAGATATGCCCGTTTGATAACCAACTTGACATCTATCCACAATTTTGAGAATGATCGGGTACACGTTGGACTGGACCTACTGGTTCTCCCCTTGAACTGAAGATGATCTCTTTAGATTAAAAAAAAAGTATAACGGCCTTTTCATTGAGAACTTACCAAAAGGAAATTCTGGGAGTGCGAAGTATCCTTTAGGATCACTGACAATCTCTTGAGCATGGTAACCAACAGGTTGCATCATGAGATAAGTGTTATCCAAGCCTGCTTCTTTAAGAGCATCTTTCATCATCTCAATGGTCAACAGAGCTGTATCAGGATCGTAGCAACAGTTTACACCAACCACGTGGGCACCTACATATTTTTTTAAAGAAGTATTTATACAGTCACAATATCACGACATGCCCGGATGTCCCAACAATAATTATTATAACTTTGCACAGTATCATGTAGGCCTACAAACAAAATACATGCGCAGAGCGCTAGAGAACTTCAAAAAAAGGGGTGCCGTCGGACCAAATTAGAGTAACTTCCAAAGTAAAATTAAAAAGTCACAAATTTGTGTAATTTCAACGATAAGCCGATATATGCTTTACTGGGGTGGGGCCAATTGTTTCAACCCACCCCCTGAAGACCTCCCCCCCCCTCTCTCTCTCTCTCTCTCTCACTCAATATCAATATTTCCTGTTTAGTGTGCTGTGAAGACATTATTTTGGTTGTAGTGTAGCTCGAATGAGTCATGATTCAACACGACATGTCACCCAATATCATTAAATGCTGTATAAGTTTAGTTTTTTTTTAATATCACAATCCTCATCAAGACAAAAATATTCTTTAGTACACACCTGCCTTGGCCATTCTGACGGCCGCCTCGCCCGGTTTCACCCCGTTTGAGTCTCCGATCACACCGATCCTCATCGTACATGCTACGGGTAACCCTGTATTAGCCATTACCTCAATCGCCCATTCAGCTTCTTCAATCTCACCAAAGAACTGCAACAAATTAGATAATACAGTAATAAGATTATACGTAGTTTCTTCTTAATCTAGTTCCGTCCTGACGTAGATCGTTTATCCCCAAATAACAAGCTTGGACCTAAAAACGTCGACAGAAATATAAATTAAGATCGACTGACGGAACATAATTTCTAGATTGTTAGTGACTGTCGCATGTATCTATATAAAAACGTTGCTTTCTAGGCGACATTATTTGTGAATTATGTTTATTATGTTGCTAGGTCAGGAATAATTCATTTTGCAGTTGAAATTTTGTCACCCGTCACCCCCCCCCCCCCCCCCTCCCCATCGCCACTCCTGACAACAGGATTCACGAGAGTGAAAGATGGATAGGAATAGAGCTAATACGAGAAAAGGAAACCTCACCTCTCCAAGAAGAAAATCCACTTTCTTGTTGATAAATATCTCACACTGTTGTTTAAATTCATTTTGGATAAACTTTTTGTCTTTTCCATCCATGTAGGCAGGGATGGGTGACAGACTACCAGCCACTAGGGCGCTACCTTCGTCAGCTATCTCTCGGGCAAGATCGCAAGCAGCATTGTTAAGTGTCTTCCACTGAAACAATGAAAGGAGAACGACAAAAATAACAAATAACTTTTAAGAAACTGAAAAAGATATGTTATTTCCATTTTCAGGCCATGAGGAGAGCAAATTGCATAGGTTTCTACTTAATATACAACAATTAAAAAGGAAAATTGACCGAATCTCCATTGCATAGTAAATACAATTTAGTAATTTTATTCTTTCAATTTTTGTTTAGGTTATCATCAGTTTTGACTCGAAATCATTCGTGAAAAATCCGCCAACATCATTCTTTTCTGTCATATATTTTGATGAATGATAAATCTATTTGCACTGTAGATCCTATGATAACAAGTTGCATTGATAAAAAGTAAAGTAAGTACAGCGATTATCCATCATTGTTATAACTCACATCCCAACTGTGCAGGTCTGAGTCTGCCTTTTCACTCATACTGTTCTCAGATGCATAGAATGTGAAGGTCTGCATGACGTCAGAGCCAGCGCGAAGGAAATCACGATGAAGCTGCTTTACTGCAATTTAAAGAAAAAGAATGAACATAAGCACTATAGGCTCCTTCTGTGATGTTTCTCCTCTAATACATATAGACTGTACTATTCCAGATTACAGTGGCGGATCCAGGGGCCCCAATAATGCTGAGGACCCTAATTTTTTTTTTTTGCTTGTCAGAAAATTTGGTGAATATTATTGAGCCCCCTCCCTCAAGAAATACTGGATCCGCCACTGCCAGATTATAATGTGGCAATTCTGCTTAAATGTTCGCACATTTGAGAAACTTTTTTTTTAAATCTCTGTAATGAAACTAAATGTTTATGCAACAATCACTGTCTTCACAAGAGCAGATAACCACTGTTCAATAACCTCGTAGGCTGCAGTGTTAGAAATTCGGAAGAATGGCTTTTTGCAAAATTTATACGCACTAGCGGATCCAGGTTTTGAATTGGGGGGGGGGGGGAGCCAGTGGCGGATCCAGGAATTTGAAATAGGGGGCGCCAGGGGCGAGGGAGCGGAGGATGTGGGAGGGGGTCCCACGGTAAAAATCACAAAACAGAAAAATTAAAGGGGCACGCGCCCTTGGCGCCCCTGCCTGGATCCGCCACTTGGAGAGGAGGTACGTCGAGCGGCGCATTCTAATCAGTAGGTTGACGGCCACCCACCAGTCAGCGAAGTAGATTTTGATTGATTCTAGGACAACTACCCCCTAGACAACTACCCCCCGGACAACTACCCCCCGGAAAACCACCCCCTGGACGACTACCCCCCTAGGACATCTACCCCCCAGGACATCTACCCCCCAGGACAACTACCCCCCAGGACAATTACCCCCCAGGACAACTACCCCCCAGGACAATTACCCCCCAGGAGAACTACCCCCCAGGACAATTACCCCCAGGACAATTTTTCCGGGGGTAGCTGTCCAGGGGGTAGTTGTTCGGGGGGGGCAGTTGTCCGGGGGGTAGTTGTCCTGGGGGGTAGTTGTCCTGGGGGGTAATTGTCCCGGGGGGTAGTTGTCCTGGGGGGTAGTTGTCCTAGGGGGGTAGTCGTCCAGGGGGTGGTTTTCCGGGGGGTGGTTGTCCTGGGGGGTAATTGTCCCGGGGGGTAGTTGTCCTGGGGGGTAGTTGTCCTAGGGGGTAGTCGTCCAGGGGGTGGTTTTCCGGGGGGTGGTTGTCCGGGGGGTAATTGTCCAGGGGGTAGTTGTCCGGATACGATTTTGATTATCAATAAATCGGCGCCGATGATTCCAGCGACCCTTCAGTTAGCATTACCGATTCTTTTTCCCACTGAGTCAGCGTCTCAGGTATTATGTTCGCGCCGTTAACTCCATCCGATTTTGAGTCTGTATACAAATTATATACCCATTGGTTGTGTTCATCTACCAAACGAAATCGATGGCATCTGAAATAGATGCCATGTGAGATGGGGCCGCATGCGCCGGTTTATGCGAGACGGCGCTGATATGGTGAGACGGTACCGATTTTGAGTGAGATGGCGCTGCTTTAATATGAGATGACGCCGATTTTTATGTAAGATGGTGCCCATTTTCATGAAAATGTTGCCAGTTTTATGTGAGATGGCGCCCTTATTATTGGAGATGGCGCCAATTTCATGGGACATGATTTCATGGTACCGATTTCATAAATAAGCAGCCAATTAGAAGTGCCCGAGGGCCACCTTCTGTATCAGCCACTGTACCATAGGCGTACCGAGGGGTGCTGTTTGGGGGTGCTTTAGGTGTTCGACCCCCCCCCCCCTTTAGCAGTGTTTTAGGCATTTAAAAAATATGATACCAAAGCTTTTTTTAACCTGAAATGGTGATAACCCTTTTTTTCTTCTTCTTCTTCTTTCTTTTTTGGCTTGTCAGAGAATTTTTGAGTAAAATGACACCCCAAAATTCTGATTACCTTTAGTTTTTTTTGCATGTGAGAAAATGAAGAATAATCTTAACATCCTTTTTAAAAAATCCTGGGTACGCCACTGCACTGTGCCGTTACCAAATTCTTATATTTGAACCTACCATGTGCAAAAATATTTTGATGATATTCATGACTACAAGTATCACTAGACTCTACTACGATTATAAAACAATCTATAGGAATATAACACTAGTAGAAAAAGAGCTGAGTCATTACGACTTCGATATCGTCAATGCAGAATTGCCAAATAAGCCTTTCAAACTCCTACGGGTTTAAAAATCGAAGGAATGGGCTGACGATCTCTGTAAACCTCGTTTTAAATATTTGGGGTATATTTCGTGAAAAAAATTTAAACCTTCTGGTAAGGGTTCGACCTATGGACTCCTCCCTGCATAATGTTATACCAAGGTCCAAGGAATAACCGTAATTGTCGACAACTTCAGAATCAACGGCTGCATGAGGCTAGGCAGAACTGGAATCGATCAAGTGAGGATGACATATAAAAACTGCAATGTCTTGATCGATGTAGTACGTCTAGTCTCTAGGACTAAAGAAAACGATTACCTGCATCAGGATATTCTATGCATGCCTCTGGTGTCCAATTGCCGGCCATGACATAGCCCCTCCTCTCCAGAGTGATAACGAAACTTCCATCCCCAACCACTGGTCCCTCTGCTAGACGCTCTAATAAACCCTTCGATGATGACATTGTGATCTGTGAACATAGAAATGACATGCACAAGTAGTTGGATTAACCCTGGCTGATAATCGAGTGAGAAAAATAAAAAAATTTTAATGAATAATAATGACAAATGTCAGTCCGTGTCCATTGTCCCCTGAAAAGATAACACCCCAACTCATCAGCAGCGGGAATGAAAAAGTGTAAATAGATTTACTACTCTCTTTCATTGTACAAATAATCATTATAACATGATCAAGGTTTTACAGCATGGTGCAGCTAGACTTGTTGAACGGGTGGGGGGGGCGCAAGACGGGGAGGGTGATACACATAATATATAGAGTCACATAGTTACACACACAGTTCCTTGGATGAAATGTTGATAGGAGGGACCATGGCCCCCTTGTGCCCCTGGCTCTTGGATTTTTATCATGTAAAGGACCATCTGATGTATACTTGGGCCTCGAAAGAGCTCCACCGTCTCGGGTTATTGCACTAGCAGAGTCAACAATAACAAGACAACATATTAAGATTTCGGGCCTAAATGTGTTAAAACGGAACTCGCGAAAGAAAGCCTTAAAAATAGGAAAGTGATATTTAGTAATCAAACTACAACAAAAAATCACAAAAACCTCGAAGTCTTAACAGCGACTTAGCTTAAATTTAAGTAAATGTGTAAGTGTATGTGTGTGGGGGGAGGGGAGGGGCGGGGGAAGTCAAATATATTGCTGTACATAATACACAAGCGAGACCACAGGTTTTCCAAAAAAAAACAAACTAAGACCCCTAAACAAGTTTTATCCATTGGTCAAAATCACACCTTTTCGAGGGTTTTCGCACTTTTTCTCGAAAAGTTTACCCCTAAAGTAAGTTTAACCCCCACGAACTTTTATCTCCTAAACAAGGTCTACCTCATTGAAATCTTTAAAAAAAAAAGTACTAGCTAAATATAACCATATTGATATTAACAACTGCAATTTATACAGTGTATGAAAACAATAAGTTATTTCTCCGTGAGATCTCTCAATATATAGATACTAGAGACATAAAGAATGATAACTTCCATGTCTGTTTTTTTTTATACATTCTGTAAGAATTTATTCAGAAAGAAACATGAAAAGGACTATCTAGTATAACAATACGTACATGTAATTTGTTTTGTATTGCATCCGAAACTTATTATTATATTCCATATATATATATATATATATATGTGTGTGTGTGTGTGTGTGTGTGTGTGTGTGTGAGGGGGGTGTATGTAACTTGTTCCTGATTAAAGAGAACAATAAGTTCTGGGAAGGGTCAAAATGCTGTTGAGAGACTTGAGTAATAGCAAGAGTTACAATGATGGAGAACATCATTTCAGACATTTTCATTTCCACTTCGAGGCTGCACAAAGCCCAGGCTAAGGATGCGGAAAATGGTACCCTAGGCCTAAATGCATTTTAACAAACGTTTTTTTAAAATGGCTGATCGTCAACAAAATGGAGTGGTGAGTACCAAAATGATAAAAGCTGATTGACAGTGAGGTATACGTTTTCATTTTTAAACCTACTTGACCATGCAGTTAACAACAGAGCAACGAGTATTTCTAGTAACAGAATGGAGACGATCTGGGAGCCTTTAATAAATCAATTGGAAATGCAAGTATCACCAAGGAGCTTCAAGAGCTGGAGTCACATGTATAGCTCATTCCCTTTGAACCATGTTCGATGCCGCCAAGGAAAAATATGTCAGGCATGTGCTTAACTGGATCTTCCTTGCAGATAAGAAGACAAAATATTCCTGCCTGGCTACAAACTTACGGGCCATTTTCAAAGGAAAATATGTTTTTGTAATGATAATTACTTTTCGCTGTCACTATAGTCTGATGATATGAGCAGTTCACAGTGCTTACCTTTACTGGGGGCAAGCGAAAAGAAATTGTACAAAATTCCCTGATATATGAATCAAAATTGCGCGACTGGGCATGTGTGGGCACTAATCTGACATATAACATCATAATTAACTGTACTTGAACAATTGCAATTTTTATTTTCGTTTGCAGGGAGTAATCGGAAGAGTGTCAAATTGGGGATTTTAGGATTGTAAAATTTTACTTTTTTTCCACAAATTGAAACTACTATCATACAATATAGCGAAATTTCTGGACACAATTAGGCTTTTGTATTCAATTTCATCATATGTGAAAATTTCACTTTGTTTATTCAAATAAAAAGTGAAATATTCTCGATATTTCATTTGTGACAAAATCACTGCTCAAGCTTTCCCATGAAGTTGGCGGCTTGGAACATCGGACATCAAAGGCTACAGCGCACCTGTAGATTCTTTTGCGCATCCTTAGAAAGGAGCAGCTGCTTGAGATAATTTGTTGCCAGTTGGAACTCCAGCTCCTGAAGCTCCTTGGTATCACTTCACACCAACAGAGCTTTGTCATCCCTGGCTCATTTTCTCGACTGAGTTGTCATAATTAAGAAAGGGTAGAAAATGAACTTTCTAGAAATGTGATTATCTCTTTAAAATTAAAATATCGTCAGCAAAACGACTTTTTGGTAGCCCTGCTTCATATTGTCTTTATTCACTCATGCGTGAAGTATGTATCGTATGAGTGGCATCAAAATGAAAGAAGAGGATCCAAGCTTTACAAATATGTGTCATTTATTAATCATTATTGTGATTAAGATATGATTAAACATCGATAAATCTCGGTTTCGTTTTTTCTGGGACATGCCTCATGCCACTTCTGATTCCTGATTATATTTTTATCTACATAACTCCCTCCCTTCTCCCATTAAGCTTGATAAGTAAACAGAAACCCCAAACACCTTCCAAATCTATAAAGCAGATGCGAGTTGGGATTTAAAAATGATGGGGAGATAAAGCTTCTTCTTTTTTTGAGGGGCGCGTTCGATACCTAATAATAATTTTTTTCTCTCTCTCTCTAAAGTGACAATTATGATCGTTAATAAATCAAAAATTGAACCTCCTATCAATCAATGTGAAATTTACACATTAAAGGTTAAGGTTGTTTAAATGACTATACGATTTGTATTATACACAGTCATGTCATTTGTGTACAATTATATATTAATTGGACTTCACATACCGGTAGACTGAAAGTGAAATTAAGGGGTAACCTCGCTAGTCATAAGGACCGCTATCAATAACGCGTGACTAAATGAATAGCGGTTATGTATGAATAGCGGTCCTTCTAAATAGCTAGCAAACCATACACAAATTACCTCGCTATTCATAAGGACTTCCATTCATAAGGACCACTATTCATAACTATTCATAAGGACCGCTACTCATAACGCGTGTTAAATGAATAGCGGTTTTCTATGAACAGCGGTCCTTATGAATAGCGAGCGGACCCGGAAATTAATAGATTTTCACAAATAATGGCCATGAAATTTGTGTGCATATATAATGACTATTGGTGGTTGTTTCACAGCCCAACAATAACATTTTTCATAGAACCTGCCATTCCACAACAGCTCTTAATTCAATTATACCCGACATATTTTGCTCCGGGTTTCTTTTCTTCAAAGATATATAGGGTTAGTGTTAGGGTAAGGGGTTATAGGGTTAGGATTGAATGTGTGTGTGTGTTTTTTTTTTTTTTTTTTTTTTTGGGGGGGGGGGTGTTCAAGAATTCAGTTGGTGTTAATTTAGCGTAGAGCAATATTGTCGCTTGAGCATTATTCTGAACTTGACTCAAGTTATTAATAATGACCCCTCTGGACCCGCCACTCGTATTAGCTATAGCTCAGGCGATAATGGGGGTATTTAACAAATCGTTCATAAACCCATCATGCATCTCTACTCGATAAGAGTTTATTTATAGAATGACTAGGCAAAAACGAATGCTACGGTTCATGACCGATCTCATATTATACACGTGGAAAGTATGGGCTATGTGGCTTACATTAAATAACAGTTGACCATGAATTGGTTCCAAAAGCGCAAACTGACGGCTTGATTGAGAAACATTTGCATACTCGAATACTTTTATGTGGAAAATTATGTTTCGCATTAGCATGTATGATTAGGCCTGTAACAGCAGATAGTCTGGTAAAAGTATATTTCTTAATGTCCGTATATGTACATAAATACAAGCGGACCAATCAGGTATTTTCACCGACTGCACCATGAAGAATATATAGCTTGATCAATTCACTGATATTCATTTCTCATTTGATGTAAATAAAAATTACTGACAGTTCTGAATATGTGATTTTATATAGACACATTTTCTAGGTTCCATCATACGGTACATCATTTCAAAGAAACTAGCAATTTTTTTTCAAATATTACAAAATATTCAAATGATATACATGATATATAGGCCACATGAGCATAATCAGGAGCATGGTGAAATAACTCCAGGGAAAAAAGGGAAAATCCCTGGAGCTTTTGTCATTGCATGTACATCATAATGTTGTGACGGACAGTAGTGTAGTTGTAGATTATATTATCGAAAGATATGTTTTCACGGGACAAGATGTTTTACGTCTAGGTAAGTTTCAACATGGCATTTTGGTACTTAGACCACCGATCTCACACCCGGTTTGAAAGAGTTATTCTTTTAATGTTCTGTCTAATTAATTTCAGGACAGGGGAACATGGGAATATCGGTCAGGAGCGGCCCGTAATAGCTCACATCAACTTCTCGAGCAAACAACAAAATTAACGGCATACTCGTGATATAGGCCCCACCATACACTAACCCTAACCCTATAATACTAATCCTAAACCCTACCCTAACCCTAATCCTAAACCCCAATCCTAACCCTAACCCTAAACCCTAACCCTAAACCCTAACCCTAACCCTAATCCTAAAAAAACTTAGAATTTTTTTTGAAGCGGGGCCTATTTCACGATATTGCCCCAAACAACATGAAAGCGCAAGCACTCAAAGACCTATACATCTACATACACAGGTCAGTGATTCCTTTCATACTTACAGCACAAATCGGTCGTTCAGATCGCGGGATGTCAACCGTAGGGTACGATGATGCGAAACCAATACACCAGATCTATCCCTCA
This sequence comes from Heliocidaris tuberculata, assembly GCA_025618425.1. NCBI lineage: Eukaryota > Metazoa > Echinodermata > Echinoidea > Camarodonta > Echinometridae > Heliocidaris > Heliocidaris tuberculata. Next base: position 47,396,448 of record CM046834.1, on the reverse strand, counting down.
AGACACATTCAGTGAAGACAATTCAGTTTAAAATGGAATTGTAAAGGCTTACCTTTAATTAGAAACCACTACAGTCAATTCAGGGAAATGTAAGTTACATTTTCCAGGTTAATTGAAAAAAGACGTAAGCTCCTTGATAACTGTATACATGGCTTTATACGACGTACAGTCGAATGAATGCACGATTTATCTCTAAACACAGCTACTATATATACTGGCCTCGCCTCGCTAGTTCTACATATGGGGGTGGAGTTATATTGCCGCGCGCTCGATCCCCCAATCGAATAGTGAGCAAAAAAAAAGGGAAGAAAATGGAGATAGAGGGGGGGATTAAAAAACGAGGGGAAGAACGTGAAAAGAAGATAATAACCACTTCAACATATACCAAAAAAAAAAATTAGTATAAAAATTCCGTCCACCCAGTAAGACCAACGCCCCCACTCCCTCGATCCCTTCCTTCCCATCCACAATGACACAGTCCCCTTCAATAGCTGGACTCACGCTACGCTCTTTGTTGATACAAGACTACTCTAATATTGTTTGTAATCAAAAAACTAATCGTGCTCACACACCTCAACTACTAGTCTGCAAGCACAGACCCTTATTTGACAATTCATGAGAAATCATTGTGTCTTGAGAGGAGCCTAATCCAGCTAATCCAGCTAGGTGTTGTGGCGTGCGCCTGTAATCCAGCAGTGGAAGTTATAAACTGATTCAGCGGACCCAGGTTCGAGACTGAGTCACGTCTTTCGGATGGTGACGTTAAAGGTCGGTCCCCAGACGTTGATACACATCTGTAAAAACCCAAATACACACAAATACACACACGTTAGCAAGTTGGCAAGTTACTCAGCATCTCAAGTGTGTTTTGGCCCCCAAAATGCTGAGGACCTTTTTTTTTTTTTTTTTTTTTTTTGCTTGTCAGAGATTTTTTGAGTTAAAAGTGGGCCCAAAAATGCTGAGGCCTTTTTTTTTTTTTTTTTTTGCTTGTCAGAGATTTTTTTGAGTTAAAAGAAATCCTGGATCCGCCACTGGAGCGAACTGCATATATTAGCGAACAAGAAACTTCTAGTGGAGAAAATAAAATAACAAAAATCATTACAAACTAAGATATTATTAAGTAAAATAATTCTATATAAACGTATCTATTTAGAACTATGGAGTAAAAAAAAAAATAATAATAAATTTAAAAATAGGTCTACTCGGCCTACATTATTAAAAGTGGTGTGTACTATCTAAGAATGCATTACTAACTGCACCCTAGCACAAAAGCTTAGAATGTCTGCCGTAACTGAATATTTGAAATATAATTACCATTATAAATCATTATTATGTATTTTGTCTGATTTGTCTTTTCGGAAGGAGACACACCCACTGACGGGCACCGCACAGCCCTGACCGGTATTAATAATTGGATGGAGGGGCCAAGGCTGCGCATGTGCATTAATGTCGTGCCTGCTAGCTGAGAAGTCTGTTCAAAGTACCGAACCGGGCTGGCCAGATAATACATTAAAAACGGGAAACGGTTTGTGCTGACAGCCTGTCAAAATGTCTCCCCAAAATTAAAAATTAAAATAGCCCAAAATAACGCGACGTAGCCTAGATGATTATATAAAGCAACAAGAAATTATATCGCATATTGGCGTAAATATTCACAATTGAATGACATGCGCCCTTAAAACCAATCCACAACAACAACAACAACAGCAGCAGCTACCTATACCTACCTGGGCAATCCAGCTATGTGGAAGTTATAGACTGATTCAGCGGACGACTATGGGGCGCCAAGTGTTCACCAACTTATTCCGTCCAAATTTGCCTCATTTTGTGACAAAATTCAATCAAAACTCGATTTTGTTACAAAATTAATGAATAGCTATTCATTTTGTAACAAAATGAATTTAATAAGGTAATTTTGTAACAAAAAGAAATTCTTTTACAAAATTTACATTACGGAATCATTTTGTCCGATTTCATTTTGTAACGAAAATCATTCTGTTACAAAATTAACATGACAAAATTTTCATTTTGTAACGAAAATTATTTTGTCCGTTCTCATTTTGTAACGAAAATAATTTTGTTACAAAATTAACATACGAAATTATTTTGTCCATTCTCATTTTGTAACAAAAATCATTCTGTTACAAAATGAACATGACCAAATTATTTTGTTCATTTTTATTTTGTTACAAAAATCATTTTGTTACAAAAATTATTTTGTCCATTTTCATTTTGTAACAAAAATCATTTTGTTACAAAATTAATAATGACAGAATAATTTGGTTCATTCTCATTTTGTAACAAAAGTCATTCTGTTACAAAATTAACATCACAAACTAATTCTGTCCAATCTCATTTTGTAACAAAAATCATTTTGTTACAAAATTAATAATGACAGAATAATTTGGTTCATTCTCATTTTGTAACAAAAGTCATTCTGTTACAAAATTAACATCACAAACTAATTCTGTCCAATCTCATTTTGTAACAAAAATCATTTTGTTACAAAATTAACACGACCAAATTATTTTGTCAATTTTCATTTTGTAACAGAATGATTTTTGTTACAAAATGAGAATGGACACATAATTTTGTCATGTTAATGTCTCTGTTACAAATTACCTTTTCAAATTCATTTTGTTACAAAATGAATTGCTGTTCAATAATTTTGTAACAAAAATGAGTTTTGAGTGAATTTTGTTACAAAATGAGGCAAGTTTGAACAAAATAAGTCGGTGAACACTTGGCGCCCCTATGCGCGCCAAGTGTTCACCAATCTATTCTGTGAACACTTGGCGCCCCTAAGAGCGCCAAGTGTTCACCAACCTATTCTGTACCCACACAGTTACAAATTACCTTTTCAAATTCATTTTGTTACAAAATGAATTGCTGTTCAATAATTTTGTAACAAAAACGAGTTTTGAGTGAAATTTGTTACAAAATGAGGCAAGTTTGAATAAAATAAGTCGGTGAACACTTGGCGCCCCTCTGCGCGCCAAGTGTTCACCAACCTATTCTGTACCTACACAATTTCATTCCGTACCACAGAGTTTTTATTTTGTCAGGTCATCGACGAAACGGCCGGTCCACGTGTTTGGAGAGAGAGAGAGAAAGAGAAACTGAAGGAAGGGAGAGAGAGAGAAGTGGAAAGAGAGATACATGGCTGAATGGTTCGCGGGCATATATACGGCCACGGCCGGCAAATGGCCGGTGCACATGACTTTGTGTGTATAGAGCAAGAGAGTGGGAGAGAGAGAGAGAGAGAGAGAGCCACGACAGAGTGGTGTTGTTTGGTTTGTGGTTATGTGAAGGGCAGGGTCGGGGGGGGGGCGGATGCGAGCTCGAGCACGTGTTCCCCGACATTTACGCTAGCTAGAATGCTGTGCTATGTGTTGAATCCAGGGAAATACATTTTCCTGTTTAATCTACGGACAGTCTGCTCTACTAAAGCACATTATGAACTGAGCTAGAATACCGTGACATTTTATTCTTTTGATTTTTCATCTTTTCTTCTATCCTTTCATATGTTTCTCTTTATTTTCCCTTCTTCTCTTCTTTTTCTATCTTTTCTTTAAAAAAAGATAGAATAAGAAGTTAAAAAATTATTTAAAAACTCAATAAGTTTTTTTTTATCATTATTTTGTAGCATTCAGTCAGGGAGGTTCTCTTCCACTCCCGGATTCAGTCATGTTCTCATTTTATCTTCCGACTTGTTTTATTATTTGTCTTTATATGTTTCTGTCAATTTTTCTTTCTACCTTTCCTCACGTTTTCTTTGTTTTGATCTTTCTTCTCTTTCTGTCTTTATTGTGTTCTTCTTTATTTTCATTTTGGGGGGTCATATTCAATTTCTTTATTTCCTTATTTTCTTTTTCAATCTCTCTGTCATCTTCTCTTTCTTTCTTTTTGTGAACGACATTTTAGCTGTGCATGTACTGTTGTTTCCTGGTCATCTCACCTCGATTCAGTCTACATCTTCATCATCCTGTTCCCACGCTGTCTTGTTTGTTTGCCCGTTTCTTATCTCACCCAAACCCCTGCCCCGCCAACATCTGGTAATCCTTTCAAGCAAACATCAACTAGCTGTGTTTTATTATGTAAGCACATTGCCGATAGATTGTTATTTTCATGAATAAATTACACGTACACTCGCATTTTCTTTTGGACTTGGACTTACACACACTTGCAGTTTTGAGGTTGTCCTTTGCTTTGTTTAGAATGGGATCTCATGAACAATAATTCTAGCTAGCGTAAAGGTCGGGGAACACGTGCTCGAGCTCGCATCCCCCCCCCCCCCCCCCCGACACTGCCCTTCACATAACCACGAACCACACAACACCACTCTGTCGTGGCTCTCTCTCTCCCTCTCTCTTTCTCTATACACATAAAGTCATGTGCACCGGCCGTGGCCGTATATATTCCCGCGAACCATTCAGCCACTTATCTCCCTTTCCACTTCTCTCTCTCTCCCTTTCTTCAGTTTCTCTTTCTCTCTCTCTCCAAACACGTGGACCGGCCGTGTGTATGTATCAGGCTGGGCCGGTATGGGGCGCCAAGTGTTCACCAACTTATTCCGTACAAACTTGCTTCATTTTGTGACAAAATTCACTCAAAACTCGTTTTTGTTACAAAATTATTGAACAGCAATTCATTTTGTAACAAAATGAATTGGTAATTTGTAACAAAGAAATTAACATGACAAAATGAAAATTGACAAAATAATTTGGTCGTGTTAATTTTGTAACAAAATAATTTTTGTTACAAAATGAGATTGGACAGAATTAGTTTGTGATGTTAATTTTGTAACAGAATGACTTTTGTTACAAAATGAGAATGAACCAAATTATTCTGTCATTATTAATTTTGTAACAAAATGATTTTTGTTACAAAATGAAAATGGACAAAATAATTTTTGTAACAAAATGATTTTTGTAACAAAATAAAAATGAACAAAATAATTTGGTCATGTTCATTTTGTAACAGAATGATTTTTGTTACAAAATGAGAATGGACAAAATAATTTCGTATGTTAATTTTGTAACAAAATTATTTTCGTTACAAAATGAGAACGGACAAAATAATTTTCGTTACAAAATGAAAATTTTGTCATGTTAATTTTGTAACAGAATGATTTTCGTTACAAAATGAAATCGGACAAAATGATTCCGTAATGTTAATTTTGTAACAGAATTTTTTTTTTGGTTACAAAATTACCTTATTAAATTCATTTTGTTACAAAATGAATAGCTATTCATTAATTTTGTAACAAAAACGAGTTTTGATTGAATTTTGTCACAAAATGAGGCAAATTTGGACGGAATAATTTGGTGAACACTTGGCGCCCCATAGGCGACTGACACGTCTTTCGGACGGTGACGTCAGACGTAAATCATATCTGATACGTCTGTAAAACACCCATGGCCTATTGTAGTCTAATACAGCGCAGACTCTCTTTTACGACAGATCAGAGTTTGTGCCTGCAATATTCAAGACGTTTAGTGGCTCGGCATAGGCATTTACGAGCACAAAATCTCCAGGGGGTATGTGGGGCTGTCGATCGACTCATGCCCGCGGGATTACACTCTGAAAACTTGGGAGCAAAGTTTCCTTGTATAGAAAAGAAGAAGAAGAAGATCTGTAACTCCTTTTCATGTAAATTTTCTTTGGATTTGGGGCCTGAATTATATTTTTAAATGCTGAAGAAACATGAGAAGGCACATAATGGCCCTCAGTGTCCGCTGCCCACTTCAGATCCAGCGCATGCTCAACATTCACTTCATAGGCCAGGAGCCTGTCCCGAAATAGTCACCCCATTTTACCCATAATTTTTTCCCCTACAACTTACTTAGACCATCTAAGTCATTGACAAAAAGGTTGTCAGCCTGAACGTAGCCGCCGGGTTTAGCCCCAAAAGAGACCCCAAAGTCGGGTCGATTTCACCCCATCTCCCCCATGCACCAAACTTTGTCAGTAGGAAGCAGTATGACTGGACATTACAAAACACTAAAAACTGACAAAAATTTCCGTCGGGATGGGGTGTCAGACGGCCCCTAAAAAGTGGGGTAAAGTTTCCCCCTTGAAGCCCAGGGGCCAAATTTTGTCAGAAGGAAGGGCTATGGATGTACATTCAGAAAATATAAAAACTGACAAAATTTTCCATCGGGAAGGGGGTGTCAGACCCCCAGAAATTAAAACCCCAAAGTGCCCTCTGACAACGCTTTGCCCCCCCCCCCCCCACATGCTCTATATGTAAAGAAAAAAACGTTTTATCACCTTCTGACTGTGATAACTCAAAGGTGTTTTATTCAATTCAATTAAAACTTTCATAATTTTGAGTATAATAATCTTCTTGCTGTGCAATTTTGGGGTTAATTTTTTTTATTATTACTAAGTTATTACATTGTTTTCAAAAGTAGCTAAAATATTGTCAGGATTATGTAAACACACCCATTGTCCCTCTTCACCTGTTTGACAAGGCATAATAGAAGAGCTTTTCGGGTATCTGTGGTATGTGACTGCCAGGCTGAAAATAATGTATGATTCATGTGTTAATTACACAGATACCTAGCCTTTCATCGCTGCACTACTCTTAGCTCTGTCGATCATCGAAGCGGGCGAAAGTCCTCTGATTGCGAGAAGTCGACACACGCGTGCAGCTGCAAGCGTGTGTCGACTTCTCGCAATATATTCCGCGCGTTTCTTGAGGATCGACAGAGCTATAGAGCAGCGAAGGAAAGACCGAGCATGCCTAACCATGCTAACAGATACCAAGCAAGCTCCTCTATCATGCCTTGTCAGATTGACAATGGTGTGTTTACATAATCCTGACAATATTTTTTGGCTACTTTTGAGAAAGCAATACATTATTTACTATTAAACAATTTATTAATCAAAAGACATATTAACACCAAACTGCACCGCAAGGAGATTATTGTACTCAAAATTATATTATGAAAGTTTGAATTGAATTGAATAAAATACTTTTGAGTTATCATAGTCAGAAGGTAAGAAAATGTTTTTTCTTTACATACAGAGCATTTTGGGAGGCAAAACGTTGTCAATGGGCGCTTTGGGGTTTTCATTTCAGGGGGTCTGACACGGTGACACCCCCTTCCCGGTAGACAGTTTTGTCAGTTTTTATATTTTTGGAATGTACATCCATAGATCTTCCTTCTGACAAAATTTGGTCTTTTACCCTAATATTTAGGGGCAGTCTGACACTCCATGCCGACGGAAATTTTTGTCAGTTTTTTTTTTGTTTTTGTTTTTGTTTTGTTTTGTTTTTTGTTGTTTTTTTGTTGTTTTTTGTAATGTCTAGTCATATTACTTGCTACTAACAAAGTTTGGTGCATGGGTGAGATGGGGTGAAATCGACCCGACTTTGGGCTTCTTTGGGGGGCTAAACCCTACAGCTGTGGTCAGGCTGACAACCTTTTTGTCAATGACTTAGATGGTCTAAACAACTTTAAGGGGTCAAATCTTATGGCTAAAATGGGGTGACTATTTCGGGACAGGCTCCCAGACTATCTCTATCGTATTGGAAGGGGCCATAGAGATCCTATATGAACTCTATGGAAGCAGAAGGGCTCTGTATGGAAGGGGCAAGGGGCGCCCTCTGCAAAGTTCCAATCAACGAAAGAAATGGGGGCAAAGCCGCGAAAGAACGCCACCAGGCCCCGCCCATGGGGCTTTTTCTAGCTGAAATACATGGATTAACATTGGCTCGGGTGCTTTGTCAGCCCCCTTTCCACTGACACCTTGGTCAAAATACACCACTGCAAAATTTATTCATTTATTCCTTTTATTTATTTATTCATTAATTCATTTATCTATCTATCTATTTACTTATTTATTCATTTAGTTATTTTCTTGTTTATCTATTTATTTATTTACTTATTGATTGACTGATTAATTGATTGATTGATTTTCCATTAATGTGGAATGGAACAACCTTATCAGAGAGAATGTTGTTTTTCATATCGGTCCATTCAAACTGAAAAAAAAAACTCAACAATACAATCACAGATAAATGGATACGCATTATTAAAATTGATAAACATAAATGAATGTAATCAATATTTGAATCTCAGTGGGCAGTCGGAGAAGAGAGAGAGAGAAAGGGGGAGGGAGCGACCTATATTACAATTAGTCTACAACAGTTACCAATGTGGGCGTGGCTAGGGATAAATTTTGAACAAAAGGAAGGTAATGGAGTTGCTCAGTGGCGTAGATACATGGGCACGCCCCCCCCCCCCCATCAAATGAAGATGAAAGAAAAAAAAAAAGAAGAAAAAGGAGAAAGAGAGAAAATGTAAGGAGAAGGGAAAAAGGATGAGAAATTTTTTTGTTTTTCAGTAATCTTTATTATATATAACATAACATTCGTCTTGAATGTATACAACAAATAACACTCGATAAAATCATTGAAACAAGGCATATACAACAAAAATATCATTGAATGAAATGTAATCATTAAAAAAGAAAAAAAAAAGACGAAGACAATGAATATCAGACTGTATAACATAATTCATTCTTACTCTAGACTCCTTATTCTACCTACTTCCCTCCCCCCCCCCCCCCCCCCCCCCCCCCCCCCCCCTCGTCCCCCTACTTAACCCATATCACAGCATACAAACACCCCACCATCCACACAACACGCATACACACACACACACACAAAAAAAAAAAAAACACCCATACGCATCCACCTATTCATATCGTCTCAGGTTCCCCCCTCCAGTCCACATACCTGACTTGAATATTTTTTATGTGTTCCCATTTTCGTAAATGCAAATGCAGTCTACCTGCTTTTGACGCTAGAGTTTTTTCATCCTCTATAAATTCCGAAATAATTTTTACTATCTTTTCTCTGGTTGGCAAGTTATTTTCTGACCTAGATTTGAAAATAGTATATTTCAACAAAATCATCAGACTATTTACACATTTAGATCTATCAGAATTACCCGTGATTTCCAAAAATATTTCTTGCCAATTCATATTTTTCAATTCAGCTATATCAAAATGTTCAATCACAAATTTCCATATCTGTTTAACCTTGTCACACTGCCAAAATAAATGCGAATATGTCTCTGGTTCAAGTTGACAAAAGGAGCATAGGTTATCAGCTACAAAACCAAATTTCATAAGCTGTTCTTTGGTATATACGACCCCGTGTACTAACATAAACTGAAATTCCCTGCATTTCCAAATCAGAGTTGAACTTCTCGGTCTGACAAATATTTCCCTCAATTCCTTATCCGTAAAATCAAAGTTGTTGTGACCATCCCTTATCTGTAAACTATAAGTGTCTTGCAACTCTTTGACAAAATGTTCATAAATTCTCCTAGATTTTATGTATTGAAAATTAGATTTCTGCTCAAAAATATTCAAGATTATATTAAAATTTGTTAAATCAACTTGCTGAAATCTGTCTATGGCTTCAGTATCCTTCCAATTCATTGGTATAGCACTAATTATATCGTTTATCTTAAGCAAACCGTCTCCGTTAATACCAAGACTTTGAAAGTATGCCACCGGCTTCACATGTCCATTATCGTAAATATCTGTTAGCTGGCATATGCCACTATCATATAAATCACTATAAAAAAACGTTTTATCTCTTATACGTATATTTCTATTATTAAATATTACTGGATTTATAACATCACTTTCAACATTCCTGCATTTTTCCATATCCTGCCAAACTTTTATCATTTCCAAATAAAATGGTGGAGCACCCAATCTCAAAATGGACGAATCAAAATCAAAATCAAAATCACATTTAAAAACAAATCTTCCCCCAACTGATCTAAAGCAGTAATCAAAATACAATTTCCACCCTGCATTCTTTTCTCCATATAATAAGCGTTTTAACCACATAATACGTTGTGTCTTGACAAACAGCTTGAAATTTGTCATTTTTAAGCCACCATTTACATAATCCTGATACATTATTTTTCTTTTATTCGGTCTTTTCCACGCCACAGAAATTCAAAAGTAATCTTTTCTACTTCAGAAAATATCCACTGAGGAACCACTACGAGTGACGAAACATAATTAAGTTTTGATAATGCATATGTTTTGATCAGGTGTATTTTCCCCATAAGTGTTAAATCCCGTTCTTTCCACCACCCTAAAAGCCTTTTAATTTTACTTAATATCTCTTTATAATTCAAATCCTCTTTTTTTCTAACATTCATGGAAAAATAAACACCCAAAATTTTAACTTCCTGAACAAGGTTGCCAAACAAGGCTATATCCGGTCTATCACAATTCTTACCCATCCACATAAAATTAGTCTTTCCTTTGTTAACTTTGAGAACACTAATTTTCTCGAATTCTTCAAAAATAATCTGTAACCTATCAATCGAGGGTTTGTCTTTTACAAATAAAGAAATATCATCTGCATACAGTATTTGTCTAATCTCATTTTTCCCAAATTGAATTCCTTTAATGTTATTGTCTTTCCTTATTACCTGCGCAAGTGTTTCTATGGCTAACAAAAACAGATAGGGAGATAATGGATCACCCTGTCTGACCCCCCGTTTGATATCAAAGTACCCAGTCGAACGCCCACCGTTCATTACACAACTGCTTATATCCGTATATAACACCTTAATCCAAGATCGGAAAGAATCGCCAAACCCAAACAAATCCAGAACTTTGGACAGAAAATTGTGAGCTACAGAATCGAATGCCTTTTCAAAATCCACTGTGACCAAAAAACCATTTGTTTGATTTAAAGAATGAAATAGCATATCATCTATTAACCTAACAGCTTCTCCAATATTTCTATCTTCTATATAACCTACTTGATCATAATGAATTATTTCACCTAATACCTTTTTTATTCTTTTTGCTAATACCTTAGATAAAATCTTGTAATCCACATTCAACAGCGTAATCGGTCTATAATTTTGAATGTACATTGTATCTTTACCCTCCTTCTCTATCAATGTAATAACGCCTTGCTTTTGTGACGTCGATAATTCCCCCCTGTTATAAGTTTCATTCAATGTTTCAACTAATATATCCCCTAAAGTAGGCCAAAAGGTTAAATAAAATTCTACGGTAAAACCGTCGTTTCCCGGAGATTTATTGGATTTCATTTCTTTTAACACATTATAACATTCATTCTTAGTCACTTTACCTTCACATATATACTTATTCTCTTTACTTAATTTTGGGAGATTAATAAAAAATAACGAATTTTCATCCAAAATTAAATCTTTATTAGAGTACAATTTTTCATAAAATGATTTAATAATCTGCAATATTTCGTTATCATTTTTAATTTTTTCCCGATCTTTATCATATATTTCTCTTATCACACTTTTATTTTTATTAGACTTTAACAACTGTTCAAAATACTGTGTTTTCTTTTCTCCATCCTCACACCATTCAGCTCTCGATCTAATTCTTAAACCCTGACGAGAATACTCCTGAATTTTATTCAGCATGCACTTTTTCTCTTCAATTTCACTAACTATGGCTGTTGTAGGTGAAGTAAGTAATTGATGTTCTAACGTATTAATTTCCCTTTCCAATTTTTCAACTTCGTGTCTTCTACGCTTTGCTTTTTCTTTTGAGTGCCTAATAATATATTCTCTCATTTTCATTTTCAAAAAGTCCCAAAAGAGTAGTTTATCTGTAATATCATGTACCAATTGTTCTTTCCATTCAATTATTTTATCATTTAACAAATTTACAAACACTTGATCTGCACATAAACTGTTATTAAATTTCCAATACGATTTACCAAAGCAGTAATTGTCCACCAAATGCTTAAGCTGTAACAAAATACCTGAGTGATCAGGGGTAATCGACGTTAAAATATCACATTTGCTTACAAGTTTTAATAATTTAGATGAGCCAAACCAATAGTCGAGACGACTTTGAATAATCGGCCACTTTTGCCTAAATGTAAATTGCTTCTTGTTTGGATTTCTCTTTCGCCATATATCTTCTAAATTGTATCTACTGAGAAAATCTTCAAAATTCTCATTATATTTATTTTTTGTGACATTTCTTGGTCCCATGTAGTCCAAACTTCCATTCATTATTGTGTTAAAATCTCCGCCCAGAAAAAATAATTGAGACGGTTCAAACTGTTTAGAAATACAAGTGTTTAACTTTTCCAAAAATTCAAGTTGCATTTTTTCTTATGCAAACGATAAGACACCCTCCCACACCCTCCCCCTAATGAGTGACCAGCGGCGTCGCTAGAGGGAGGGGGTGTCACCAGAGCTATACATACAGAGAGTCGCGACACTGGAGGTCACTTCTGATTGGTCAGTCATTTCATGGAGCTTCAAATAGTTCCCTCCCATAGAGAATGTACGTGAAAGGGAACTATTGGGAGCTCCATGATCCGCCATGTTTTAAACAAAGACCGCGTACGTGTAGGCTTATTATGCGCGTGTCACAACTTTCTATTTCAACGCGCTCTGGGTGTCACCAGATACATACAACGCGCTCTGGGTGTCACTATGGTGTCACCCCCCTCAAAACTGCTGTAGGCAAATGCGCCACCTCTTTCTACAAACAAACAAAAACAAAAAACAAAAAAGGACTGGGAAAAGGGGAGAGGGAAGAGGAAAGAGAAAAGGTAAAGGAGAAAGGAGAAGAAAAAAAAGGAAAGAAAAAAAGCCAGGAAGGAAAACAATAACAGAAAGAACGAAGGGAAGAAAAAGAAAACTGGCCATTTTGTTTTTTGTTTTGTTTTGTTTGTTTTTGTTGTTGTTTATTTTTTGTTTTGTTTTGTTTTTTTGTTTTGTTTTTGTTTTTTGCTCTGCTGTTCGCTCGCTCGCAAATACACAGGAAAGTTAATATTCGGGCAAAAGGCGTCCCCTTCGGCAATGGGCAAAAAAAATCCAGTATTCGGACAGCGAGGTGCCAGAATATCCACATTATTTGGGCAGCGAGGTTCTTGGATAATTATGTAACTTCTGTATTTCACTTCTGTATATCTTCACTACGAAAAATTTTAAAATTGAGAAGTTGATATTCGGCAAAAGGCATCAGCCTGTGTGATGAAGGTCCCTACATCTACGATTTTCTTTTATTATTATTTGTGGGGGAGATTAGGGTGCAGCACTCTTGTCGGCAAATTTGGGTGTCACACCCTAAACATTTGTCGCAAATTTGGATGTAACACCCTCCCCCCTTTCAAAATATTCTAGCGACGTCCCTGTCAGTGAACTTTAAAATTCGCATTAAGTAAGACCGGTGCTCCCCCCCCCCCCCCCCCATGATGCCAGTGCCCCATCAATGGTTGGATTCACGCTACGCCACTGTAGTAGCTGTCACATGTCCACACCTAAATCCAATATACAAGACATTTTTTGACAGAAAAAAACCCCAAAACAAAACTTATTCTTCATCGGAAAAAGGTGGCAGGAATGTCAAAACCCTATAGCTTTAAAAAGGAATCGTATTTTTATACCCGATGTATGTAAACTTTTAGCATTAATATTAGTCCCATGTATGTAAACTTTTAGCATTAATATTAGTCCGATAACAACGTACGGTTCCTTTTTATTTTGTATATTGAACCTTTCATCTGTAGATTTAGAAAGTAAAATCATAATTAGTTGATATCAGCAATAATATCCGTATTGAACTTATTCAATGGTGGGACCCATCAATCTCTACCTCACGGTATACAGAGCGATGGTCGGACCACATTCATTCTTTCCGAACAAATGTCGAGGAGATTATGATGTTTGTGTATGTAATATACAGTGGAGTATATCTAGGTATTCTGGCGCCCGGGGAAAAGTATCAAATCTGCGCCCCCCCCCCCCCCTCCCTGCCCAAAGTCAAATGAATGAGCATTTTTAGTTTAGAAATGATGGCACTATGTGAAAATGAGTTCTGATGCACATAACCCGGGGTTGTTAGCCCAAATTTGACGAATTACTGTACAAGCGAGGGAGCAACGCGACCAAGCGGCGCATTTTTTTTTTCCTTTTCACCCCTCAAATTGAAATTTCTTATGTATTTTACCCTTAAACAAAAACACTAGGGAATACAGCGACCTAGCAATAGATTTGTTGTTGTTTTGTTTTGTTTTGTTTTGTTTTTTTGAAATTTTGAACATTCTTTTTTTTGGGGGGGTGGGGCGAAAAATGAATGAAAACCCTGAAGAAACATATTTGAGGAATTTAGCAAAGCAATTTCAAGGCAAATTTATGATTTCTTTCGAATGATCTATACTTTGAAACTGCTTTTTATGCACTTATATCCCATCTGGGGGTGCAAAATTTAACAAGTTCCTGCCTTATGCGGGGGGGGGGGGGCAAATCAACTAGAGTCAATTAATGGTTAATCTTTAAAAACGCCATTGGGGTAGATTCTGAATATAACTATGTGAGGGAGAAAAACGATCGAGCTTTAGAAAATTTTTGCATTTTAAACCCTATAAAACACCCTTTCTTATGCAATATGTCCTTGACTGGGGCGCAAATAACCCTCAAAGACCATAATTTTTTTTTTTAATTTCTCCCCCTTTTCTTTCTCTCTTTTGCGTTTTTTGCGCCCTCTTCAGGGGTCACCCGGGGCACCGTGCCCCCTCTGCCCCCCGTAGATACGCCACTGTATGTATAGTCGAATTTACTTGACTCAATATCTCACCAAGAGTTAGTGCTAATCCATTCAAGATCAATATTGACACCCCTGAATCCTGCAGTTGGAGAAAATAATTTTAAGCAGGTTAACAACAGAGGCGCAAAATAAATATTGATAACATTATCTGATAATGTAACTTCTGACTAAGCATGTTTGGAAGTGTGATTGTGGATGAAAACAAAAACATGGTTCGGCCATTATCTTGATTGTCCTTGAATTATCATGCCTTATCCGGAATGACCAAAAAAAAAAGAGATAAAAAATAGTGCAGTTAAAAGAAATATAGTAAACCCTTTGTTGTTGTTGTCAAATAAAACGTTTAGGCAAAGAGCCTGTAAGTATCGAAATAGTCACCCTATCATTCCCATAACGCATAAGTCATTGATAAAGATTTTGTCAGCCTGACGGTGGCCGTCGACTTTCACCCTATCTGGCCCATGCACCAAAGTTTGTCAGAAGGGCATGAAGGAAGTAGCATCATTGTACATTACAAAACAAGAAAACTTGCGTCAGACGCCCCTAAAAATTAGGTTCAGTTTTTATCTCCATGGACCATACTATATCAGAAGGAATAGGTATGATTGTACCTTGTAAACAAAGTGGGGGGCTGATCTGATTTCACTCATTAATGATAATTTTCGAGCCTTTTTTCCGATATTTTTTTAACGTGTCTACTAAAAAAAGTGGGGGGGGGCTGCAGCCCCCAGCCCCCCCCCCCCCCCCATGCATGTAATTGACAAAAGTTTCCATAAGGAAAGGGGTGTCATTCCATTAAAAACATAAACATGGCCTCTGACCAAACCTTTTCCAAAATAATACTATGGAGAAAAATGTTTTACCTTCCAACTTTAATAACTCAACAGTGCTTAATTCAATATAGTGTAACTTTCAGTATTGTAATTTTCTTTATATAGATGCAATCAACTTTTCATTTCTTTAATCGGTTATTTCATGATGAAAACATGTTCACGACTATATTGTAACAAGACCTACTTACCACCTCCAATAATAATCTGACGCAATTGGGCGTTGTGGCGTGCGCCTGTAATCCAGCTAACAGTAGAATTTATAAACTGATTCAGCCGGACCCAGGTTCGAGACTGAGTCACGTCTTTCGGAGGTGACGTTAAAGGTCGGTCCCCACCAGACGTAAATAATCATATCTGATTGATACACGTCTGTAAAACCCAATTACACACACACACACACGCACACACACGCACACACACACACACATGAGCTTGCTCAGTATCTGCGCTGTGAAACTTTCTTGCTGTTAATCCATGTGCTAATACTATTTATGAAATATGACCACCACAAGTTTACAGGAAATAATGAATAAATGTGAAATCTGATTAAGAATTCATATTTTTGTAACATTGGTGGTGCTCCAGTGAAACAAAAATTTTCACATTTCGGATATGGAAAAACAGTTTCGCTTACTCGCAGCTCCATATATCGGAGACATTGACAATCGAACCATTAATATTAAAAATAATAAAATATTTGATTGATTCGTAACAACAACAAAATTCTTTTGATTGAAATCATTAATTCATTCGGATGCGCCCGTTTTCCAGTGTATAGTGCACTTGAACTGTCACTGTGATCTTCTATACTTTGTGACCATCATCATCCCTATATGCCTCCGCGATATCCAACCAGGGGTGATACCAGAGGGAGTGGGCGGGTATGTGACAGCCCATCCCACCTCCGTTCAAAATTTTATGTTGGTAAGTTCACCATTTTCGAGCCTTTTGGGCAAATGCACAAAAATCTATGTTCTCTGAAAAAAATTTGTAACCAATGTTGGCAAATCTTAAAAATCTGACGATCTTTTTTTTTTCTTCTTCTTCTTTTGCTTGTTGGAAAATTTCGGATTAACTCATCTACAAGTTTGGTCTGACACACACCCTGTAACTCCCCTGTATCAACTGTTTGCTTTAGACTTCGAGGGTAATCCTCTTGATAACTGTTTTTTCCTTCCAAAGTTTGCAGTTCAGTTCGATGTATAGCCAGGTAGTATTTTTGTTGCTTTTTATATTTGTTTTCTTACATAATTTCGGCAGCAGGTGGGTGTGTTGCCGGCTTCTCCTTGGTGACCTTCTTGGGCTCTTAAGGGGAGCAATCATTCAGCGGAAAATCTGGCTCTTGTTCTTTATTCAGAGAAAACAATGGCACCGTCCGGTGCTGTCTCACTGAACTATAGAACTCTATAGAGTTCAGTGTGCTGTCTCTGTTTAGAGGAATTATAGCGCTACCAGTGACGTGAATAGAATTCGCGGGCATTTCCAATTGGCGCCAATCAGGCTGTGAATCGGATCCCTCCGTAGGCAATAAATAGCTTCCACAGGGCAGTGTTCTAGTCATTCTCCTGATGAGCAACGAAACGTCGAGAACCACAGAGCTCTTAGCGGAGCTCACCAGCCCTTTTCAGGGCTCTTATTCCTTGAAAGAATTACATGGTGTAACCCTGAAAAACTAAACCTACAATTCAGTTTCTACACCATGAAAGTGTCGCTGATACTTCACTAAACAGCCATGATCTGTTCCCAAGTATACAATACGCGCAGTTATAATGTGTCTCTAGGCTCAGTCAAGATCGATTGGATCATGATTCTTTTTCTTATATTAGAGTACAAAACATAATTCATAATTATATATGTAAGATGTTTAAATGAAAAATGACACAATAAAGAGTCTTGAGTCACGTATTTGTTCACTGTTGCTAGATACGGTTGATGAGAGTCATTTTTTTAACATGACTTGTATATAGACATTTTTCAACTTGCTAATAATATATGAAAACATAATTTAGCATTAAAAAATAATGTTCAAAGATATTGACGACTGAAAACAAGACACAACCAATTAGGAAAAAACAGTTAAGGAAGCAGGGAAGTAGGAAGTAATATCAAATATTTCCCTTTTTTCTCTCTCTCTTCCCCCCCCCCCTTTTTTTCTCCCCCCCCCCCCTTTTTTTTTTTTGTCTCTTTATTTTTAGACTAAATATGATGGCAGTATTATCCACCTATGAGGATGAAACGGCTAGACTGCAAAATCCAGTATTCATTACAATCTTTGAAATAGTTTCAATTTGACTTTGAGTTATGAATGTTGCTGATGTTAAGAATCCAATGTAGCAAGCTTTGTTATCCATTCACGTCCAGCAGCCGGTTTGAGATTCATCCAATATTCCGCTGTAGTTCTACAGTAAAACAAAAACAAAAACAAAAATAATGCTCGGCTTATAATACAGAAAATGGCCTCATATTGATTCGATAAAAATTTCCTACTTCTTCAAGTCAAAATAAAAACAAAATGAATATTAATACATAAAAGGAAAGAACGCGTTTCAAAGAAATACTTCTACTTTATACACTGTAAAAAATATTATGCCCATTGGTAATTTTGACTTATTTTTCCCATGTAGAATTTACTTTAAAACATAAGTTTTGCCACTTACGCACTCGATTTAAGTCTTACTAACTCAAAACTTTCAATTTAGTGGAATATTCGTGAAATTTTAAAGTAAAATAAATACAAAAGAAAATTTAAGTAATTTCAACTTGTATCAATTTAGTAATGTTAACTCAAAATAAGAAGCTATACGTATTACTCAAACAATTTATGTTGATTGTACTTATCTTTTTAAAGTGAAGACTGATGCAGTGCGTAATATAAGTATTAACATAATTCATGAATATTCATTAAGACCAAATTAATCTCCTTTTAAAAAATAAAACAATTCTTTTTTGTGGTTGAATGAAAATTTAAGAAGTTTAAAATATTTCCTAATTCATTTAAGCAAAGATAAGAAGATAAGACAATTTTTAATTGTCACTCAATTCAAAACAAATCAAAACTTGATATTTCAGGAAAATTATTAACCAATTTTCTTTTAAAAATACGACCGAGTATATATAGAATTTGGAGCCCTTTCAGTAATTGTCAAATTAAAGCGTAAGTAATAGTGTTTCTGTTGATGATGATAGATAATTGGTTAAGTATAAACATGTCATAATTTTTTTTAATTGTTATCTATCATGATAACAATACTTAAATTATTTACGTTAATGTAACTCAATTTAACTGAGTAAAAATTTAATAAGCAAAATAAGTAAATTCTACTTAAAATTTCCTGTGACAAATACTTAAAATAATCAAGGCAATCTGTTGACGAATATTTTTTGAGTAATTTCAACGAATTTTTTTTTTTTTACAGTGTAGTACTGAATATCTTTCATTAATAGAGCTGCATTATTTTCGTCCTTTGGGAATAATAATATAACTGACTTGTACGATAAAAGAATGATGATTAAATAATATTTTTTGCAGGGAAACGTTTTGATATCTCGCTTTCATACAGTACTGGTACGCCTCTAGTTATGGACGAAACTTTGTTAAAAAATATTGGATCAATGACATGAAAAGTTAAGGAAATTATAGTAAGCATCCTGTACTCTATCACATTCAAATAATATAGTGTGAAAGCAATGGACTCACGGTCAACAACGCATAATGACTGAAAATTTGATTTTAGGGAAAAGAGTCCATTTATGTTGTTTTTATGATAAGATTCCTTTAAGGCTGATAATATACATTTTTTCTTCCTTATGTACATCATAAATGTTCACCTCCTTTGTTGATTTTTGATATGACTTCGTTTCAATCCTTGGAAACTTTCGAATTTATCTGCACCTGGTATGCCATGTCCCCGTTCAACTTTAAGCTAGAATATAAAAACATAAGTTCATATATATATATATATATATATATATATAATGTGAGAAATCAATTGAATTGAATGAGAGAAATAATTTGCGTAGCTAAATTCATTGTTCCTCCTTACTGACTTCCTTTTTTGTGGAAATAACTGCAGGGTTTGCAAAAACTGTCTCCGCCGGGAGTCGAACCCGGGTCTTTGGCACTGTACGCCAAACGCCTTAACCACTAGACCACGGAGGCGGGTTGAGTGGTATTCGGCTACACCAGGTACAAACACCGACAGGCAGCCCTTGCAACCCTTCGCAGTTAATTTATTCCTTTTCTTTGAGGGACAGGGGAGTACTGAACAATGAAAAGCCGCATGCCTAGCTAGATCCATGGCGGATTCATGTATTAGAATTACTTAATTATTTACAATGTGTAATAATACTATAATACTATAGCATCGGCAACTCTCGTGGGTAAATTTACATAATGTGAGAAATCAATTGAATTGCATGAGAGAAATAATTTGCGTAGCTAAATTCATTGTTCCTCCTTACTGACTTCCTTTTTTGTGGAAATAACTGCAGGGTTTGCAAAAACTGTCTCCGCCGGGAGTCGAACCCGGGTCTTTGGCACTGTACGCCAAACGCCTTAACCACTAGACCACGGAGGCGGGTTGAGTGGTATTCAGCTACACCAGGTACAAACACCGACAGGCAGCCCTTGCATATATATATATATATATATATATATATGTATATATATATATATATATATATATATATATATATATATATATATATATAATTGTAAGGAAATAACATATACAACAGCTTTGGCAACTCTCGTGGAAATAATTATAATTGTGAGAAATGAAAATGAGAGAATAATGGTTGCGTAGCTTAAATCAAAGTTCCCCAGAGCTGTCCTCCCTTTTTGAATTTTTGCAAAGGTTGAAAAAATGTCTCCGCCGGGAATCGAACCCGGGTCGTTGGCTTAGAACGCCAATGCCTTAACCACTAGACCACGGAGACGGGTCAGTGATTTCGGCGACACCAGATTCAATTGACCGACAGATTGACAAATCTTCAACCTTATTAATTAATTCCTTTGTCGGGGGCAGGTGAGTTTTGAACAAAGATAAGCCGCATGCCTCAGCTGGATCCAAGCGAATGCTTTGAGATACATGTATACATTAGAATAATAATCATTATAAACAATTGTAAGGAAAACTCACCTGCCCCCGACAAAGGAATTAGTTAATAAGGTTGAAGATTTGTCAATCTGTCGGTCAATTGAATCTGGTGTCGCCGAAATCAATGACCCGTCTCCGTGGTCTAGTGGTTAAGGCATTGGCGGAGACATTTTTTCAACCTTTGCAAAAATTCAAAAAGGGAGGACAGCTCTGGGGAACTTTGATTTAAGCTATACGCAACCATTATTCTCTCATTTTCATTTCTCACAATTATATATATATATATATATATATATATATATATATATATATATATATATATACACACACATATTAGTCTTGAATGGATGGATAAGTGGAGAGAAATAAAACGTAGATATAAACTCCTTTGTTGATTGTAACCATCCATAATTGCTGTCTATCAAAGTTTAGTTGCCATGGAAATAAAATAGAGTTTATGATGTATGAAATACAATTATGTGTGGACATTCACATCTTGTTCGTGTTACAGAAATATTGAACTGTCAAAACTAATTTCCTTTGTGTTTACTTGTAATTTTATTTAAATTTTATAGGAGCAGTATATCTTTGGGCAGGGGCGGATCCAGGATTTTGTAAAATGTTCAACAACAACAACAACAAAAAGAAAACTATCAGATTTTTCGTCCACTTTTCCTCCAGAATTCTCTGATAAGCGACAACAACAACCAAAAAAAAAAGGTCCAAAAGGGGGCACTATCTCAAAAGGGGGGCTCAATGTTTACTTTTCTTTCAAAAGCCGGGGGGCACGGGCCTGAATCCCCCCCCCCCCCTAATCCGCCACTGTCTTTGTGCATCATAACAAAGGGCCGCTATTAATAAGAGCTGTTTTCTGTAGATTCTCGTATATAGCCGACATAAAATGCACGTGGAAGAATACCCCTCGCCATGGTACTTTGGTTGGTAGTGAATTTAATTGTATTGTCACTTCTAGACAAGGCTTTTGCAGCTTTTTAAGTTTCTCTATTTTCTCATTTTCACTTTGTTTACCTTGGTTATATAAACGCATTATGACATACTTGTATACTCATCGCAGTTACAAGGTTTGTGTAAGAACATGATGTTTTTATTGTTATGTTTAGGTATTGTATATTTTTATGGAAATGGAAATAAACGAACGAACGAACGAAGAATCAAGTTATAGCGAGTATTTAAGAAGAATTATTTCAACATTATCTTATCATTAGACAGAACATAGATACAAAGATATAAACATACGAACCTCTTCGGCTATAGCTCGTATGTGATGAGGTTCGAACCCGCAACACCCTCCGATATACCTAATCCCTAGATCATAGGCTCGGCGAGCGTACTTGTGGACATCGATCCTTGTTAAAGTACGAGGTTCCAATGCTGAAACATATCCATAGGAAAAATCCACTCGCTTTTTGTCAGTGTTTTTTTGGATTGTATACAGACTGCAGAACATTAGCGCAGCCTGCCGGGGGGGGGGGGGGGGGGGGGCATGGAAAATTGTCTGGCATCCCATACTGGAAAATGAAGATTTTTTTCGGCGCATCGACTTTTCTGTGGGCACATAAAAACATACCGCCGGCAAAATTAATGTAAGCCGATCACTCCTGTCGAGTTAGTCGATACATTTTGCCAATATAAACCTCTTTCAAGAAATGAAAAGAGGTTAAGTTTGGTATTGAAAATATTATACCTTAATCAAGTTTAAAGATTGTGAACTGCTGGCAAAACCGAAATTTATAAGTTGTCGCAGAGTTCTCAAGTTCTTTCATTACAGACTGGTATAAGAAATTAATTATTCCTTGTCAAAACTGTGCGATGGTGGAAGCATGATGCTCATTTGACTTAATTTATGGAACAGAATAACGCATAATACCCGGCAATCATCTAAAGAATCACTGAAAATAAAATACAAATTGACTTGAACATCATTTTACTTCTGACAAGACATACCGAAAGGAAACTCTGGAAGTGCAGTATAGCCTGATGGTTCGTCCTTTAGCTCCTGAGTATGGAAACCAACCGGTTGGATCATGAGATAATAATTCTTCAATCCCGCCTCATCGAGACCTTCTTTCATCTTGGCAATAGCAGCGAGTGCGATGTCCGGATCGTAGCAGCAATTTACCCCGACGACATCGGCACCTGTATAGTTGATTGTCTTGTTAGTTTGATGCTGATCATACAGTGTTCAATTTTGTATGCATGCTGATCAATATCAAAATGTTCTTCATCTTCAGAATATTTATGATAATGAGGTATACGTATATACATGTAGGCAATATCAAATTTTACAAATTCGGAAGCGAAATCCCTTTATCGATAAAATTGTGCGCACCTAGTGTTAAAACTCTGTCGACTGAACACAATCAGGTATGTACGTTGAAATTGTTGTTTATAAAAGAATTTGTTCGTATTTAAAATCATTCATAATATGTGCAAATCAATTTTCCTAATCGAATCATGAACGTCTCTATTCGTTCACTGATTTCATAAGGAATAGTTCCACACTAGTCATTATTTAGTCTGTACATATTCACAGAATAATGACAAGTATAAGTGGAACACACTTGCCAAAGTATGACTTTAACCTTGAGATGAATATTTTAGTACCTGCTTTAGCGAGTCGAACTGCTGACTGATCAGGAGCCACGCCCATTTCATCACCAGCCACACCCATTCTCATAGTACAAGCCACTGGTATCCCATAAGTCTTCATCACTTCAATCGCCCATTCAGCTTCCTCTGTGTGCGCGAAGAACTAATGGGAAAAAAAAAAGTTTAACCAGTCAGGGAAACAGACGAATTCAAGGGAAAACGATTACTCCCTATTTCAAAGCATATTCATGTCCATTCGGAAGGAGAGGAGTTAAAACTCTCTTTGGTTTTATATGCAGATGATACAAATATACTCTACTATAGCCAATAGAAAGTTAAGTAAAGTATGCGAATGGCTGCAAGCTAATCGGCTATCTGTAAACTCGAAGAAGTGCAATTTTATTATATTTGGCAAAAAATACAAAATTCCTGGTATAGATGAAATAAATATAAAAGTGAACAAGAGTTGAAAAGGCTGAATTTCTGTATTGATAGTTGGTTGTCTTGGAAACCGCATATCCATGCAGTACAAAATAAAATTGCCAAAAATATAAGTATTGTACACAGACTTCATTTTCTCTTTCCTCAGAATGTTCTTCGAAGTTTGTATTGCTCTTCAGTTCTCCCATATTTATCGTATTGCACTCTTGTGCGGGGCAATACCTATATAATATAGTAAGCTAACTATACATTACCAAAGAAGATAATAAGAACTGTACCATCTGGTACTCACACCAACCCCTTATTTCATGACTTGAGACTCTTAAAATTTGAAGATATTGTCAGTTACCAACAGTACGTTTCTATGTATAAGTGTATTTACAAATATCTCGCCAAACAGTTGTGTTATCTGTTTGATTTTTATTGTAATTTTCATAATTATCCCAACAAGATTTGTGAGAGATATTCACATTCCTAGACATAGAACAGATGCGTTTCAACAAAAATATTCTTTTTTCTAGTCCAAATTCTGGACTCTATATCAAAACATGCCCGCCACTCAATACATTTACTCGTACTGTAAAAAAAAAGATATACTTCGTACAATATATATATAGTCAGTAGCACATATTGCAGATTTCCTTTTTCCTTTTTCTTTTTTTTTTTTCATCTTTTAGATATTTGTGTATGTCATAAATGTTGTGAATATGTATTGTAAAGGCGATCCTGGGACCCTCACCTCCTTCCACCATGTTTTCTTGTCATTGTACATTTCATTTTTGTATTTATTTGATTATGAAAAGGAAATAAATGTATTTTAAATCGGAATCTGAATCTGAATCTGAATCTGAATCTGAATCTGAATATATAAGCACTATTTTGACCAAGTTTGGAGAAAAAGGTGGGCAAAGGTCTACGTTGGTCGAATGATTAAATCCATCATGTTTGGCACATTTTTAACAGGTGTTTACGAATAGTAAAAACAACCTAATAGAAAGCCTCTTCATTTCAGAAAAAAAAAATTACCGTATGTAGATATTTACCTCTCCAAGCAAGAAATCAACCCTTTTCCTGAGAAAGACATCACACTGTTTTCTGAATTCATTCTGTACTTCATCCTTCGTTCCTTTTCCATCCTCGTATTTGGCCACAGGTGACACACTCCCAGCCACAAGAGCGTCGCCCTCGGCTGCTACTTCACGGGCCAGATCACACGCGACTTCGTTTACAGATTCCCACTGTATCGGTGTAAGAATGGGACGCAAGGGGGAAGTTATAAGCCTACAGAGTTCAGCCAGGACATTATTATACAGTCAGTGGTATAGCTACATTGAGCACTTGCCTTCCTGACTGAGTGGCAACAAAAATGAAAGAGGAAAATTAACAGAAAGGGGTAGGGAAAGAGAAAGAAAGAAAGAGAGTGAACGAGTAAAAAAGAGATGAAGCAGGTTTCTCGTTTTTTTGGTGTCCACCTGGTCGGACTGGAAGCAATTCCTTACTATACATTAAATGATATTGGCGATTCAGCGGAATAATACTAGGTCATCTATTTGTGATATAGGGGCATGTAAGTGGAGCATCTTTGAATCCTACTCAATGCAGGTAGTCCATACTTCCCATTACCATACTATGTTTTGAAGTAAAACTTACATTAACGTCACTATTTTCATCAGATAGTTTAATCTTGAGTCTGTCTTCTGAAGCATAGAATGTGAATGTTTGCATGACATCAGCACCAGCTCGTAGAAACTCCCGGTGAAGTTGCCTCACTGTTTATCATAGATTGAAGGGGAAAAAAGAATAAATAATACAAGAACAGAGGGTATACTAATTTTAATGTTGCCGAACGTTGCCGGAATTGTCTGCAGAGGAGAGGAGAGAGGATACGAGAGGAGCGCTGCATGTAGAGAGCAAAAATTATTTCTTCAAATAAAAACGAAGATGCATGTCAAGACTTTATTTCAGAAAATGACCCTACATCCAAAGCAGGCAATCATTGACGGTGAGAATAAGCATATTATCTTTCCTCAGGATTTTTGACTTATTACACGACGACAGGCTACCTTGACTGAAGGAGAAAAAAAAAATGTAAAAAAAAGTTCTAAAATTGCTCCTACATCCCCTCCCCCTTCCCCCGCTCAGCGAGTCTTGGAATTAAAGTTGGAGTAGGCCTATATGCCCCTGCGCGGAAGAAATGAAACCATTCATAATAGGCCTAATCATTTGTTTCGCATAACATCTCAGACATGAAAGTTACAAAAATGACGGTGGCTGCCCTTAGAACTTCCTTTATAATTTTTTTTTTCAAGTGTTGGTTGACCTGCTCTCCTAATTAGATGTGTCTTACCTGCATCAGGGTATTGTACACAAGCTTCTGGTGTCCAGTTACCAGCCATTACGTATCCTCTCTTCTCTAAGGTCATCACAAAGCTGCCATCACCAACCACAGGACCTTCTGCTAACCTCTCCAACAAACCCTTTGATGTAGACATCTTCTCGACAGCTCCTTCTTTCAGGGAAACCGTATATTCTATTAATATCGAGTGTAATGATACGTCATAAAATTGTAAAAATTACAACACTACAAGGGTCGTCATGCAATCATATTTCTACATCAAAGCAAGCAACTGACTATCAGATTCAAATTCACTCCAAAAAATTATATGAACTGAAACGTACAAACAAATTTACAAGTACATAATTCGATCGGCAAAAAGCTATATTCAAAAGAATGAAAAAATAAATTCTAAAGATGTATACATGTATTTGCCGACCAAAGTGCAACATAGGCCTATATGCATTGAATATCGAAAATTTAATCTTGCCCTTGCATATCAAACAAATCGCCTGCATCCCCAAACATTTTTTTTTTTTTAATTTTGAAGTTTGAATAATCATGACGTTAATTATCATTACCAAACGTCACATGCGAGTTGAAAAAAAACTTCAAAAATTCAAACTTCAAACTTCAAACTTCAAAATAATGAGACATGCAGTTGAGGCATTCCTACGAAATTTTATGTGACATTCATTTACTTTATTTTATTTTATTATTATCATAATTTGCAATGCATTTTCAACAAAGATAAAAATGTAGGAACCTAAAAAAAAAAAAAAAAACCAAGGCTTTTTGGGAAAGACTTTGTTATAACATACACAAAATCAATGTAGGACACAAAATTGCATGGACTGAAATTATTAAGGAGCAACCGAACCACTGTCCCTCCCCTTCAATATAAATACATTTTGTCTTTCAGATGAATTGTCATTTTATATTTATCTGTTTCCAAAAAGTTTTTTTGATTATTAAACACGATAAAAACTACTTTCGAAAAATAAACTCAAGGGCAATTTCAAAGGCCTATTGTACTACCCATAGAAATCAGGTTCGGATTATGAAATACACCATTGTAATGTTCGCACATTTCTAAAGGTGATAGACAGGGCTATTGAAATTGTCTTGAGTTTATTTTTCGAAAGTAGTTTTTATCGTGTTATTATCAAACTTATGAAAAGGTGTATGTTATCGGTATTAAAAGCAAGTTCCCCTTGCTTTTTATCACAAAGATAATAAATTGATGAATGGACAAACATGATAAAAGAGAATCGGCAAAAAATATCAGACATATTACTTATTTTGAAACGAGACCTTTTTTGTATCTTTCTGATTTCCGATATTTCCGACCTTCGCGGCCCCCTCCTCCCTCCCCCTATCATTATTATCACTACATTAGTTTGTGTCATATCAGAAAATATTGTTGCGTACAAGTCAATTTTTTAAAATAGAAATGTGAAGAACTTTTATTCGCTCATGCATGATACCTAGCATGCTCATAAGCACAAACGTATTTCATTCAGAAAAAAACATAATCATGGCATGCAAGCGAAATGAGAATTACCCCGAGACCTATAGAGCTGTTGCATAATCAAACGCCTGAATACAACATAACAAAAGATCCTATTGATACACGTACTACATAATTTGACCGGCAAGCCTGTTGACAATAAACCCCTTTTTGGCATAGTCATGATAGTGCTATAGCTATAGTACGTTCTCCGTTCCGAACTTTTCCTTGGTCTTTTAACAAAATTAATGTGACATCAGTTAGGCCTAATATGATATAGAGCCTGACTGCGATCCGATTATCATAATGTAAAAAGATTATAATCACATGAATGATAATACTCACAATAATCAGGCAGCCAACGCATACTTTTATGTAGAAACAACAACAGCAACGGTAATGTATATATATTTTTTTAAAGGGTTATGTGTTATTATGTAACGGTGGGCGTTTTATTAGCTTAGTTGTGCATGGTTGTGTGACCACTGTAATCAGGTTCTTGTCTCAAATCAGCTGTTTAAGTTTATTGTGTTAACATTGTTAACATACAGGGGCGGAATATTGTGTTATCATTAATACACTGTAACAGGGGCGGCATCAGTATATTTTGTTACATGCAGGTCTCGAAATATCTGACAGGCACAAAAGAGAAAGAAAGAGAACTGAAAAACTAGTTCTGACATTTTCTGAAGCGTACATTGTGTCCGAAATCTCTGACAAGCAAACAGTTTTATTCTGGTGATGTGTAGAAAATCACAATATTTGGAAATCAGCCACTACATGATTTCCTTTGAAAATACCCATACTAATGTTGTCCTTTACCAATATCGAAGAAATGATGCTTCATCAATACACCTCTTATCAATAATAAGCAAATAAAAAGTTAAAGATTCATTAATTGGCAGAACCACTCTTAGAGAACCACTCTTAGAGTGGTTCTAAATAAAAGAGGAGACTTACCTGAATAACACAAAATCTTGGAGAAAACGTACATGCTGCGAACAGAAGAATGCGTCCAAATGTATGCCTGTACTTTCCCGATATGCGGGTATCGCGTTATTATCAAATTTTCCATTGATAATAGGGCGTGTGGAATGTTTAGGAAATTTAATTCCTGTACACTCATCTTTTATTTGAATGGAATAACATTTGCGATGTGATTCAATTCAGGTTTTATTTTTGTTTATTTTCTCTTTGGTCCCCCCTCCAATTTTACTCCTTTACTACTGATTTTTTTTTTTATGGGGGGGGGGGCTTTTAGGGGGCGAAAATTCATTTTGCGCCCCCCCCCCCCCCCCCAACTTCCGGCGTCTATGGTCCCAGGCCCTTAGTCACCTTAGTCTTGTAACTGGTCGTAACCTCGTTCACCCAAACAAGTTTAATGCTGAAATATCTCAAAATAAAAAACACCGTTTACTTCTGGTTGATTAGTCTAGCCATCGCTTCTGCACTGCCCTGCCGCGACGCGTTGTCGTCACGATTACGTAACTACCCCCAGGCTCTACCAGAGAGCTGGCTCTGTAATTACTTTTCCAGGATTACTTTGTCAGGATTATGTAAACACACCCATTGTCGATCTGACAAGGCATAATAGAAAAGCTTGCTTGGTATCTGTGCAATTAACACATGAATAGTACATTTCAGCCTGGCAGTCACATACCACAGATACCTGAAAAGCTCTTCTATGCCTTGTCAAACAGGTGAAGAGGGACAATGGGTGTGTTTACATAATCCTGACAGTATCTTTTGGCTACTTTTGAGAAAGCAATACATTTTTCACAATTTTATAATTTATCAATCAAAGGACCAATCAACACCAAATTCCACCGCAAGAAGACTATTATACTCAAATATATGTTATGAAAGTTTGAATGGAATTGAATAAAACACTTTTGAGTTATCATAGTCAGAAGGTATGAAAATGGTTTTTCTTTACATACAGAGCATTTTGGGGGGCAAAACGTTGCCCACGGGCACTTTGGGGTTTTCATTTCAGGGGGTCTGACACACCCTTCCTGATGGACAATTTTGTCAGTTTTTATATTTTTGGAATGTAAATCTATAGCTCTTCCTTCCGACAAAATTTGGTCCCTGGGCTTCAAGGGGAAAATTTTACCCCAATTTTTAGGGGCCGTCTGACACCCCATCCCGACGGAAATTTTTGTCAGTTTTTTGTGTTTTGTAATGTCCAGTCATACTGCTTCCTACTGACAAAGTTTGGTGCATGGGGGAGATGGGGTGAAATCGACCCGACTTTGGGGTCTCTTTTGGGGGCTCTGGGGGCTAAACCCGGCGGCTACGTTCAGGCTGACAACCTTTTTGTCAATGACTTAGATGGTCTAAGCAACTTTACGGGGTCAAATCTTATGGGTAAAATGGGGTGACTATTTCGGGACAGGCTCCCAGACTATGAGACACCCCCCCCCCCCCCCCCCCGATAGCCATTTCTTACCAGGCTGAAGGTCGCAACGATATTCCTTGATATTGTTACACTGTAGACTTTTTGAGAACCTATATTGCTGATAGCCTATTTATACAAACGAACTGGGATTATGTGCCATAAAGTTTTAGCGATATTCATCAGAAGATAAGTAAATAACATTAGAGCAAGGTCCGTTATACAATGTGTAATACAATGCGACAAATCTCTAAAAATTAATCTGAATAATGATCTATTTACGGAGCCCGGAGCTCTACTACAGGACACGGATGGGTCAGTGACGTAGCTATACAGAGGGCAGGTTCGCTAAAGTTTCATGGCGTGAATTGAATCTCATAATTAAAGACACACTATAAATTTTACAATTCACGAAAGTTTCTGGTTTTACATCCGTTGTTCATTAATTCAATTGACTTTTTAGGACATTTCGAATCCTAGGGAGCCCGATATAAGCTATAAGCAGGGGCGAATCCAGGGTTGCATGAAAGGAGGGAAATTATTCCAGACTTTAATTTACCCCAGGAACATTATTGCGGAAGTACCGCACGGCCTATAATTGTACCTTCCTCAGTGCTCAGAAAAAAGGGTTTAGAACCCCCCCCCCCCTTGAATTTTTTTTAAAAAATATGAATAAGTAAATATAAAAATAAATAAAAAATACATATGAATATATGTTTTACGGTAATTACTTCCCTGGAATACCAAAGTCAACTTAAAGGTTCTGAAAAGGGTGTAGCCAAGAAACCTGCATTGGTTTTTTTTTTTTTTGTTTTTTTTTTTTTTTGTTATGTATGATAGATTTTTTTCAATAAGGGGCCGTGGCTGTTTCGCCCCCTCCATCCTCCCTGGATCCTCATATGGCGATAAATCTTTAATCTTAGACTAAATTCTATTTATCTCGACCAAGGTGGAGTCAAAGAGTACCTGGTCTAGAAAATTTGAATAAGTAATCACACAGTATAGAGGCACTGATCTCTACGGTTTTTTCCGTAGAGATCAGTTGTGTACAGAGGTCAGTGTGTGTGTGTGTGTGTACTTGGGTTTTTACAGACGTGTATCAATCAGATATGATTATTTACGTCTGGGGACCGACTTTTAACGTCACCATCTGAAAGACGTGACTCAGTCTCGAACCTGAGTCCGCTGAATGAGTTTATAATAGTCTGGGAGCCTGTCCCGAAATAGTCACCCCCATTTTATCCATAAGATTTGACCCCGTAAAGTTACTTAGACCATCTAAGTCACTGACAAAGAGGTTGTCAGCCTGACCGTAGCCGCCGGGTTAAGCCCCCAAAGCCCCCAAAAGGGACCCCAAAGTCGGGTCGATTTCACCCCATCTAACCCATGCACCAAACTTTGTCAGTAGGAAGAAGTATCACTGGACATTACAAAACACAAAAAACTGACAAAAATTCCCGTCGGGATGGGGTGTCAGACGGCACCCCCCCCCCCCCCCCAAAAAAAAAAAAAAAAAAAAAAAATTGGGATAGATTTTCCCCCTTAAAGCCCAGAGACCAAATTTTGTCAGAAGGAAGAGCTATGGATGTATATTCCAAAAATACAAAAACTGACAAAATTGTCCATCGGGAAGGGGGTGTCAGATACCCTGAAATGAAAACCCCAAAGTGCCCTTTGACAATGCTTTGCCCCTCAAAATGCTCTGTATGCAAAGAAAAACCATTTTCTTACCTTCTGACTATGATAATTCAAAAGCGTTTCTTTCAATTCACTTTAAATTTTCATAACATAATTTTGAGTATAATAATCTTCTTGAGGTGCAGTTTGGTGTTAATTGGTATTTTGGTTAATAAGTTTGAAAAATGTATTGCTTCCTCAAAAGTAGCCAAAAAATATTGTCAGGATTATGTAAACACAGCCATTGACCATCTGACAAGGCATAATAGAGGAGCTTGCTTGTTATCTGTGCAATTAACACATGAATAGTACATTTCAGCCTGGCAGTCACATACCACAGATACCTGAAAAGCTCTTCTGTTATGCCTTGTCAAACAGGTGAAGATGGACAATGGGTGTGTTTACATAATCCTGAAAATATTTTTTGGCTACTTTTGAGAAAACAATACATTTTTCACAATTTAATAACTTAATAACCAAAAGGCCAATTAACACCAAATTGCACCTGAAGAAGATTATTATACTCAAAATTATGTTATGAAAATTTAAAGTGAATTGAAAGAAACGCTTTTGAATTATCATAGTCAGAAGGTAAATAAATGGTTTTTCTTTGCATACAGAGCATTTTTTTCGGGGGCAAAGCATTGTCAAAGGGCACTTTGGGGTTTTCATTTCAGGGTATCTGATACCCCCTTCCCGATGGACAATTTTGTCAGTTTTTATATTTTTGGAATATACATCCATAGCTCTTCCTTCTGACAAAAGTTGGTCTCTGGGCTTCAAGGGGAAAAATTTACCCCAATTTTTAGGGGCTGTCTGACACCCCATCCCGACGGAAATTTTTGTCAGTTTTTTGTGTTTTGTAATGTCCAGTCATACTGCTTCCTACTGACAAAGTTTGGTGCATGGGGGAGATGGGGTGAAATCGACCCGACTTTGGGGTCTCTTTTGGGGGCTCTGGGGGCTAAACCCGGCGGCTACGTTCAGGCTGACAACCTTTTTGTCAATGACTGAGATGGTCTAAGCAACTTTACGGGGTCAAATCTTATGGGTAAAATGGGGTGACTATTTCGGGACAGGCTCCCAGACTATGAGACACCCCCCCCCCCCCCCCCCCCCCCGATAGCCATTTCTTACCAGGCTGAAGGTCGCAACGATATCCCTTGATATTGTTACACTGTAGACTTTTTGAGAACCTATATTGCTGATAGCCTATTTATACAAACGAACTGGGATTATGTGCCATAAAGTTTTAGCGATATTCATCAGAAGATAAGTAAATAACATTAGAGCAAGGTCCGTTATACAATGTGTAATACAATGCGACAAATCTCTAAAAATTAATCTGAATAATGATCTATTTACGGAGCCCGGAGCTCTACTACAGGACACGGATGGGTCAGTGACGTAGCTATACAGAGGGCAGGTTCGCTAAAGTTTCATGGCGTGAATTGAATCTCATAATTAAAGACACACTATAAATTTTACAATTCACGAAAGTTTCTGGTTTTACATCCGTTGTTCATTAATTCAATTGACTTTTTAGGACATTTCGAATCCTAGGGAGCCCGATATAAGCTATAAGCAGGGGCGAATCCAGGGTTGCATGAAAGGAGGGAAATTATTCCAGACTTTAATTTACCCCAGGAACATTATTGCGGAAGTACCGCACGGCCTATAATTGTACCTTCCTCAGTGCTCAGAAAAAAGGGTTTAGAACCCCCCCCCCCCTTGAATTTTTTTTAAAAAATATGAATAAGTAAATATAAAAATAAATAAAAAATACATATGAATATATGTTTTACGGTAATTACTTCCCTGGAATACCAAAGTCAACTTAAAGGTTCTGAAAAGGGTGTAGCCAAGAAACCTGCATTGGTTTTTTTTTTTTTTTGGTTTTTTTTTTGTTATGTATGATAGATTTTTTTCAATAAGGGGCCGTGGCTGTTTCGCCCCCTCCATCCTCCCTGGATCCTCATATGGCGATAAATCTTTAATCTTAGACTAAATTCTATTTATCTCGACCAAGGTGGAGTCAAAGAGTACCTGGTCTAGAAAATTTGAATAAGTAATCACACAGTATAGAGGCACTGATCTCTACGGTTTTTTCCGTAGAGATCAGTTGTGTACAGAGGTCAGTGTGTGTGTGTGTGTGTGTACTTGGGTTTTTACAGACGTGTATCAATCAGATATGATTATTTACGTCTGGGGACCGACTTTTAACGTCACCATCTGAAAGACGTGACTCAGTCTCGAACCTGAGTCCGCTGAATGAGTTTATAATAGTCTGGGAGCCTGTCCCGAAATAGTCACCCCCATTATATCCATACGATTTGACCCCGTAAAGTTACTTAGACCATCTAAGTCATTGACAAAGAGGTTGTCAGCCTGACCGTAGCCGCCGGGTTAAGCCCCCAAAGCCCCCAAAAGGGACCCCAAAGTCGGGTCGATTTCACCCCATCTAACCCATGCACCAAACTTTGTCAGTAGGAAGAAGTATGACTGGACATTACAAAACACAAAAAACTGACAAAAATTCCCGTCGGGATGGGGTGTCAGACGGCACCCCCCCCCAAAAAAAAAAAAAAAAAATTGGGATAAATTTTCCCCCTTAAAGCCCAGAGACCAAATTTTGTCAGAAGGAAGAGCTAAGGATGTATATTCCAAAAATACAAAAACTGACAAAATTGTCCATCAGGAAGGGGGTGTCAGATACCCTGAAATGAAAACCCCAAAGTGCCCTTTGACAATGCTTTGCCCCCTCAAAATGCTCTGTATGCAAAGAAAAACCATTTTCTTACCTTCTGACTATGATAATTCAAAAGCGTTTCTTTCAATTCACTTTAAATTTTCATAACATAATTTTGAGTATAATAATCTTCTTGAGGTGCAGTTTGGTGTTAATTGGTATTTTGGTTAATAAGTTTGAAAAATGTATTGCTTCCTCAAAAGTAGCCAAAAAATATTGTCAGGATTATGTAAACACAGCCATTGACCATCTGACAAGGCATAATAGAGGAGCTTGCTTGTTATCTGTGCAATTAACACATGAATAGTACATTTCAGCCTGGCAGTCACATACCACAGATACCTGAAAAGCTCTTCTGTTATGCCTTGTCAAACAGGTGAAGATGGACAATGGGTGTGTTTACATAATCCTGAAAATATTTTTGGCTACTTTTGAGAAAACAATACATTTTTCACAATTTAATAACTTAATAACCAAAAGGCCAATTAACACCAAATTGCACCTGAAGAAGATTATTATACTCAAAATTATGTTATGAAAATTTAAAGTGAATTGAAAGAAACGCTTTTGAATTATCATAGTCAGAAGGTAAGAAAATGGTTTTTCTTTGCATACAGAGCATTTTTTTCGGGGGCAAAGCATTGTCAAAGGGCACTTTGGGGTTTTCATTTCAGGGTATCTGATACCCCCTTCCCGATGGACAATTTTGTCAGTTTTTATATTTTTGGAATATACATCCATAGCTCTTCCTTCTGACAAAAGTTGGTCTCTGGGCTTCAAGGGGAAAACATATACCCCAATTTTTAGGGGCTGTCTGACACCCCATCCCGACGGAAATTTTTGTCAGTTTTTTGTGTTTTGTAATGTCCAGTCATACTGCTTCCTACTGACAAAGTTTGGTGCATGGGTGAGGTTGGGGTGAAATCGACCAGACTTTGGGGTCCCTTTGGGGGGCTCTGGGGGCTTAACCCGGCGGCTACGGTCAGGCTGACAACCTTTTTGTCAATGACTTAGATGGTCTAAGTAACTTTACGGGGTCAAATCTTATGGATAAAATGGGGTGACTATTTCGGGACTGTCAGTTGGATCACAGGCGCACACCACAACGACCAGTGAGTCAATGACACAATTTCTAGAGAGAGATGGCGCTATTAATCATTATATTATGTACAGCTGAAGGATTCCACGAGTGCATTCCTATGCACTACCCTTTCTTTTACCCTATATTACAGGGCTTCCCAATGAGGAACGAAATGCTGTTACTATGGAGCTTAAAATGATAATTACATTCAACCCCACATGATATTGGAATGTACTCGAGTAATCACTACATTGTGTATTTATATTTGCATGTAAGCTTCAAGGGTTTCAAGCTTTCCAAAACTTTTGAATCTGGAATGTCAATGATCAAATCTATACATGTATGTCTTATCTGCCTTGTTAGGATACAAATTTAGTGTCAAGCTTCTTGAAGAATGGAAAGTACCCTAGACGCCTATCATTACGAGCTCTGTTATTGTCTCATGCTATTGCTTGAATGCCTTTAAGGAAGCATCGAGCTTCTATTTAATTATCCTCCTGCCTTCTTTCATTGTAACTTTGGTTTCATTAAACTCAATACTTAAAAACTTAAATTCAATACCACCGATCTAATGAGTGCCAACACCTCATAACTTTTGTTTTCGAAGGTCGGGATGTATTTTACAAACTGGAATTTTAATTAGGATGGACCTGTTTTATCTCTCTACATGGAAGTATCCATGGAATTGAATGGCTTGGTAAACAGGTCCAGTGATGCATGCCTACCTTTATATAAGCGCAATTTTCTACCCCTTTCTTTTGTTTTCATGTTTTGGATAATACATGATCAATATGAAGTGCAGAATATATTCTGCCATTTCAATTAGTCAACGGCAGGTTTAAGAGCGTGTCACCACAATATAGTATTATGTAACTGGAGGTAATCTTTGTTCTCCTAACGTTAATGGTCTGCAGGAAGTCGGCTTTATTTATTGTAAAAGCCAGAGAAAAGAGCTGAACTCCTGACCTCCAATTTTTGTAGTACCCTCTCATTTTAATATTTCAATGGAGATAATTTTGTGATGTTTACACGTACAGCAGATCGAAAAAATCTCTTTATAGAACATTTTATACACTGTAAGGGATTTGTTTGGTTTCTGGGCACTTTCTGTGGCAGATTTGGAGCACTGCGGCGCGTTGTGTTGTGCGGATTTGGGAGCTGGGTTGGGAGTTGAAGGCGTGCTGTGCTTGTTTTCGTCGCGCCTTGGGTGCGTGTTTGTCTAGTGGGCGCCTAGGGCGTGGTGGGGGTGGGCGCGGCGTGTGTTTGGCTCTGGACTTGGCTCTTGGACCCGTGCAATGTGTGGGCGCGTCGCGGTGTTTTGAATCTGTCGCGGGGGGGGGGGGGGGGGGTGTTTGGAGGCTGAACGGGTTTTTTGCAGTGTAGTGTTAAATAGAGAAGTGAACTTAGGTATTGAATCACCGGTATACATTTTGTTCTGCTGATTTAAGAAAAAAAAGTGTGTGTATATAAGAGTGATTTCACGGGTTCATCTACCGTTTACGGTAGTTATCTCCAGCTCCGATGCTTAAATAAAATATTGATTTTCTAAGAAAAGAACGGTATTTTCTTTTTGGAACCAGAAAAGAAGGGGCTCTGCTCACTGATGCGAGGACGGGCGAACCCGTGAAATACACTAGAGAGTGTCAGTGTACTTCATTTTTTTGTATTTTTCCCTCACTCCGAACACAATGATTGCTCATCCCTATTCTTTTGTATTGTGGAAACCAGGACCCTGGGGGGGGGGGGGGGGGGAGGTCGATGAAATTGTGTTTCCCGTATAGGGTTTTCTTGGTTTTCTTTAATATGCCGACAGTATTTTAAAGTACTATATTACTAAGGCGGTGCATGACCACTAGAGCAGTTAACACCTTTGTACACTCTCATGGTGGTCCTGTCATCTTCGTCGTTCTGTTTTGTGTGTGTATGTCTTGTATTGTCTCGTTTTTGTGTTTGTGTTACGTCGTTGTATGTTAAGGTGAAAGGTGCAAATTTGCTACTATTGGTACACTTATTGATCTCAAAACTACAATCAGAAACCCAATATACGACTATAATGAATTACGGTGCACTGATCTTCTGTAATAGTGTTGTAATTATGTATGATGGACAGTAAGAATAATTTGTTGAATATAATCTCTTTAAATGTTAAAGGTCTCAGAGACGTTACCAAAAGGAACGCTATAGTTAAGTGGAGTAAACAAAGAGGAGATATACTTTTCTTTCAGGAAACGTTTAGTACAAACGATGTGGAGGATCAATGGGAGAGGGAATGGAGTGGGGAGTGCTTTTTTAGTCACGGAAGCAACCACAGTCGAGGAGTTTGTATTCTGATTTCACATAACTTGAAGTTGAATGTATTGAGAAGTGAATGTGATTCAGAAGGGAGGTACATAATTTTAGAAGTGAACGTACAAAAAATAAGATATATTCTTTGTAATGTATATTTTCCAGTTCGAGATAAACAGCAGGAACAGATTGATTTTCTAAATCATTTAAGTGTCCGCCTTAATGACTTCAATGTAAACAAATCTCTTTTGATAGTTGGTGGGGATTTTAATATGATTCGGAATTTTGACTTAGATATCTCAAGTAAGGGGAGTATTAAAGGTCATACTTTCAATTTAGAATTTGAGGATTTCCTTGGAAGGTTTGATATAACGGATATTTGGAGGAAGAGAAACCCAGACAAGATTCAGTTTACCTACAGGCAAAATAACCCTTTAATTCAAAGTAGGTTAGACTATTGGATTATTTCAAATGAACTAGATAAACAAATTTCTGAGTGCAATATTATACCCTCTATAGCTCCTGATCACTCTGCTATTCTTCTAAGTCTGTTTTGGGGTGATAAAGTTTTTCGAAAAATAGGTCCATCTTACTGGAAGTTTAATAATAGTCTGTGTCTAGATGTAGAATATGTTCAATATATGAAAGCAGAAATTAAATCTTTTGTAGATCAGGGGAAGAAAGACATTACAGATTCAAGAGTCCTGTGGGATTTCGTTAAAATGAATATTCGTGAAAAAACCAAGAAATATTCCAAAGCTAAGGCACAGGAAACGAAGGAAAAATTAAGAAAATTACAGATAGATATTCAGAAGCTGGAAGATTTACTGGTTATTTCTCCAAATGATGATATTTTACAGAATTTAGAGTTAAAGAGAAATGATTTAAAAAAGATATATAATCAGACAGTAGTAGGGTTAAAAGTTAGATCGCGTGCAAAATGGTTTGAAGAAAGTGAAATCAATGAAAATTACTTTAAACAGCTGTTGGCATCAAATCAGAGAAAAACATTTATAGACAAACTGAAATTAGAAGGCAGAAATGAGGAAATAACTGATCCGAAAGAAATTTTAACAGAAATTAGACATTTTTACCATAACTTATACTCAGAGCATGATGGAACGGGTAGGACGTACGGATGGTTATTTTTGTGACATCTCCCCTTTGAAAATTAGTGAAGCTAGTAAGAAATTATGTGATGATAAAATTACGATTGGTGAATGTACTTCAATATTAAAAAAAAATGTCTTTAAACAAATCTCCTGGAAATGACGGTCTGTCAGTGGAATTTTATCGCACCTTCTGGCCTGATATAGGGAACCTTGTTTTAGATTCATTTAATACCTCTTTTGAGAAAGGTGAACTGTCTACCACACAGAAACAGGGTGTTATAACTATAATTAAAAAAGAAGATAAAAACCCTTTATATATTCGTAATTACAGACCAATTACCCTTCTAAATGTTGACTATAAACTATTGTCTAAAGTTTTGGCTGAGAGAATAAAGAAGGTCATAGAAGAGGTGATACATGTAGATCAGGTGGGTTTTCTGCCTGGTAGGAATATTGGAGAAGCTGTAAGAATTATTGATGATGTTATATTTTACACAAAGATATACAATGTACAAGGGTTTTTTGTAACAATTGATTTTGAGAAAGCTTTCGACACCGTTTCACACTCATATATGAAAGTATTAATTAAAAAATATGGTCTTGGTTCATATTTTTGTAGATGGATAGAAATATTGTATAATAATGTAGTTAGCTGTGTCATGAATGGGGGTTTTTCCACAGGTTATTTTGAAATAGGTAGGGGTGTAAGACAAGGAGATCCTTTGTCTCCATATTTATTTTTGTTAATCATAGAAACATTAGCATCGGTTATTAGGAATGAACAAAACTTGAAGGGTATTACAATAGGCAATATAGAAATGAAGTTAGTAATGTATGCAGACGATTGCTCCATTTTTTTGAAAGATACAGAAGATATGAAAATCTTAGAAAAAATAATGGATTCCTTCTCCCAAGTATCTGGTTTGAAAATTAATAAGGACAAAACACATATTATGAAGTTGGGTTCTTCTGGTCAAAGTAATGATGATTTTTCCAGTATTACGTTGGGTAAGATGGTTTCATTTGTTAAAGTACTAGGGGTATACTTTTCCTTAGATATTAATGTTAAAGAAGAAATGAATTATAAAGAAATACTGAGCAAAATAAAAAGATTGTTAGGGTGGTGGAAGCAAAGAGATCTAACACTTTTTGGGAAAATTCAATTAGTAAAAGTTTTTGCAATTTCTAAATTATTATATGTGTCTTCTATAATGACAGTACCATCATGGGTTTTTAAGGAAATGGAGGTAATCTGTTTTAATTTTATATGGAATGGCCACGATAAAATAAAAAGGAATATTTTATATATGAACTATGACACCGGGGGTTTAAAAATGTTGAACTTTAAGTATATGGTTTGCGCTCAACGTGTAATGTGGATTAAGAGACTTCTTTATGGCAATAATAACATGAAATGGAAACAGTTTTTTGATTATACATTTAAAAAGGTAGGGGGAAGGTTGATATTTCTCTGCAATTACAATTGCAATTCCATTAATATTAAAGTACCCGATCTCTACTTGGAATTTTTGAATATCTGGAATTATTTACAAGAGAAACAATTTATTGTCAAAGAAACACATGATGAAAATCAAATTATCTTTAACAATACTCTTATTAAAGGTAGGATTTTTCATTTTAATGAAAAAATATTTGATGCTAACATTTTTCAAGTGAAACATCTGATTGACGCAGAAGGTAATATCAGATCAGGGGATTATTTTATAAGGAAAGGTCTAAATGTAGACGATATATTTTTCCTTAATGATGTATATACTAAGTTACCAGTTTCTTGGAAGGTGAAAAGAAGAAAAGATGATACTTTGAATGACACTCTTGACTTTTCCAACATTTATTTTAATATTAACAAAAGAGTCTACTCCTTTGAGTCTCTGTCTTCCAAAATGCTCTACAACATTTTTATTGGTACATTACAGGATTCCTTTGTTTTTAAACATCCAGAGGTATTAGCTTTAAATCTGGATAAGTCAGCAGTAGCAACATGTTTTTCAATTCCCAGATTTTGTACTCTAGATTGGAAGTTAAGGGAATTTCAGTACAAGCTTTTACATAGCGTTGTATTTTGTAATGATAAACTATACGCATTTGGACTAACTCAATCAAATTTATGCTCATTTTGTAAAAAAGATATAGAAACATATTGCCATGTCTTCTTTAAATGTAAAGAAGTGTCAAGTATATGGAAGGAGGTGGGAAATGAATTAAAAATGTTTCAGCTACTTAATCTACAATGGATTGATGTGTTACTGGGCTTTAGAGTTGATATGAAAGACAATATATTACTTAATCATGTACTGATTATGGTCAAATATATGATTTACAATAGTCGTAAAAATGGAAGGGTTCCTACTAGTAAAGATATATGTAAGGCTGTAAAGAACTCCGAAAAAATTGAATATGAAAAGGCAAGAATAAAGGACAAACTAACACTACATTTTAAAAAATGGGAAAATTTCACTCCTTAAAAGGAGTGAGGCGTATTATATCAGACATATGCATGTTTGTGTATGTGTGTATGTATATGTATGTGTATATGTGTATATGTATATGTATATATATATATATATATATATATATGTATATATGTATGTGTATGTGTATATGTGTATATGTATGTATATGTTTATTTAATTTAATATCTATATATCTACTTATATGATTATTTCTATATTCAAAAAAAATAATTATTGGAATTATTATTATTACTATTATTGTTGTTGTTTTTGTTATTATTATTAATAATAATAGTAATAATAATGATAAATGTCTTCATTTATGTCTTCTTCTCCTCCTCACTCCCTCACTTTCTCATTGATCCAACCACTTAATTGTTAGTATTGTGTTTTTATTATTGCAACAGTATGGTTACAGAACTCCACTGATATAAGAAATACTATATAATAAATAATGTTAAATAAAATCGAAGACTTGAAAATGCACTGCATGTAGTTTATCCTATATATGTAAAGATGACAGTTTGACTTATCATGTATACTATGGGTTATAAAGCAGCACCTTCACCTTTTTTCTTATCTATCTTTTAAAATCTTTATTCAGATTGCAGATTTTGCATTGTATTATTTGTTTTGGATTGAATTATGTATTGTGTTTACAATGTATGAAAAAATAATGTATCTCTGTACAATTTTCTCGTCTGAATATCTGAATAAAGGCAAAAAAGCATTTAAAAAAAAAAAAAAAAACAGTGGAGTAGCCCGATGGCACGATGATGACGATGATGATGATAATGGTGATGATGATGATGATCGTGATAATAATGATGAATACATAAATAATGCTGATGATGATAGCGGTAGTGATGACTACAACAACGTAAACCAATTACAATAATGATAACAATGACAAATTAAAAATTACAAAAGATAATAACAATGTCAAAATGAAGACCCATAATTTATTTGTCTTAAGTTTTTTTTCAACTCAGAGCAGAAGGTGTGGGACATAAGGCAATAAGGCCAATTGAAGTTAATTCCTAGCTTCTCGTCCCCACCTTTCAAAAAACAAAATTGTTCTCAAAAGTGAAATGAACAAAAATCTAAGGACATCTTGACAACGGATAACAAAAATAATCAATAACATGCAATTTCACATTGTTTTAAACATCTGTACATAATGCACTTACTATACTGGGTGTTAACAAATCCTTTTTGAACAATCAAGGTCACGAAATCTGTGCGAATCAGTAATTACCGTTATTCAGAATACACCAATTGCCATTGTGAATTGCAGCTGAAATACCGAACAGCTTTTTAGCCCATGCAGAGTCATGAATTATTAATGGCACTGGAAAGCAAAAGATTGGCAGAAAATGACAGCTGCAACACACAATGGCAATTGTTGTGTTCTGATTCAATTGCTGATACAAACAGATTTTGTGGCTTTGATTTTTAAAAAGTGACAAATCTGATTAAATATTCAGAGCAATATTTAAAAAAAAATTGAGAAAAATGTAATAAAACTTGCTCCCAATAAATGTTTCATCCTTCAACTTTGTGTAAAAACTTCAGTCTGTTTTTTTTTTCATTATTAACGATCAAAAGTGTCCTCTGTTTTTTAACACCTAGTACAAATGAAATTGAAATTTGCCATTGAAATTTTAATTTTAATCTAAATACTTAATTTTATTGTACCGAAATCGACCCACTAGCATTTTTAGTACAAGGAAAAATATCAAAAAAGTACTAAAGCAGTGGGACCGCTCCTCGATCATTAGTTATTGAAAAATGCGGATGAGAAACTTGGAATCATAGGTCCGCGCCTAGCCACATATAACCCGGACTTGCTCACCTCTCATAAAGCAGCAGTGATTATATAATTCCTCTCACAATCAAGAAAAACACATTTTCCCGACAAAAAAATGGCCAACGGTCAAATTGAATTGAAATACTTTTGTTGCACAGAATGTTACGTGAGGAATAATCATTATAAAGCCCTGGGGGAAAAAAATTAAAACGTTAAGGAAGGAATAAAGCAGGAATTCTATATTCCATTGCCTAATTAATTCTGATTTTTGCCATGATAATCCGACTTGCATGCTTAATAATGACGCTGTAATTAATAGGCTACCAGACAAGTTGCCCGGAATATTTTGAGAAAAATGAACAGCTTTCACCATGCATGAAGTACATATTTGTTCTACTTGCTATGATTATGGTATCAACTGATCCCAAAATATGATGTAAATTCTTAAATATGCCAATAAAATATTATGTTATTT
This sequence comes from Heliocidaris tuberculata, assembly GCA_025618425.1. Classification (NCBI taxonomy): domain Eukaryota; kingdom Metazoa; phylum Echinodermata; class Echinoidea; order Camarodonta; family Echinometridae; genus Heliocidaris; species Heliocidaris tuberculata. Next base: position 47,352,954 of record CM046834.1, on the reverse strand, counting down.
TTTCAGAATAAATGAGAATGGAGTGGACCAATGTGAGGAGTAGGGCCTACCTGTGCGTGTGGCCCGGGGGAGGTCACTCTCAGACAAATGTACTAGATACCCAAGCGCGTCCACACACTTCAAAAATGGACCCTAAATGGTGTATTGCACGAAGTCTAATTTGAACCCCTATACGGCGTCACATCAGAAAAACATACCCTAAATGGCGTCAACAGGGTCATCACGCCACACTAAGTGGCATATGAATTATCATGGCACCAAGTACAATCAGTGGCGTATCTAGGGATTACGGCGTCCGGGGCAAACAATGAAGTTGCGCCCCCCCCCCCCCGAGATCCCAAACTTATCTACGTTATTGTAAAAGCGAGGGAGAAAAGCGACCGAGCGGCATTTTTTTTTTCTCACTTTTAACTCTGAAAAACGCAAATTCTTGCGCATTTTACCCAGGAAATTTAGCAATGACCACTGCAAGTGAGCGGTAGACAAGTTCGAATTTTGTGAATTTTTTTCAATTCACTCCCTTCTAAAAATTACGAGCTTACGAAAACCCTTGAGAAATGGTCGAGAAATTTAGCAAGGCGACAGAAAGTTGAGATTTCTGTTAAATGTTGAACCTTTGCAAATGTTATTTGATACACCTCTTTATTTTTCAAATTATGAACCCTTTTAAAAAGCTATTTAAAAACTATATATTGTACTGGGGGAGCGAAATTACGAAATCCTGAAACAAAATGATTATGCGAGGGAGCAAAGCGACCGATCTTTAGAAAATTTCCCATTTTAAACCTCAAAAACTTTTACTTCTAATGCATTTACCCTGCGAATAGGGGGGGGGCATAATCCTTAAGGATTATGATTTCCTTCATTTTCTCCCTTTTTTCTTTCTGGCTCTTTTGCGTTTTTTGCGCCCCCCCCCCCCTCCAAGTGCCGTCCGAGGCACGTGCCCCCTCTGCCCCCCATAGATACGTCACTGAGTACAATCCCTTAATGGCGTTTAAATCAAATAACCCCTATTAAGAAGGAAAACAGTAAAATAGCGCTTTTCGAGTACAAACAGATAAACTTTGCGATTTCGCGCAGGGGGGTCGAGTGTGAGCTCGAAATGGCATGAATCATTATTTGTGAGTCGATCCTTACTTATGAAATGAAAATGATAGGAAGTAAAATGAGAATTAACCATCGTAGAAACAGATGAAAAGCAGATTCAAGATTCAAGATTCAAGATTCATTTATTTTTCAAATTTAAGGATTATCATAACATGCAATTTATACCCCAAATGTCGAAGACCGAATTTGTTATTTAGTACTTTAAACGGCGAATGAAGCTGAAAAACACCCCTTTTTAAAGAAAAACGTCGACGACGCCTTAAGGCTGAAAACAGACCCTTTTCGACGCTATTTTGTGGACGCAGTTGCGTAGCACGTAATGTGGTGAGTGACCCCCCCCCCCCCCTCCCCCGGGCGTGTGGCTCAAATAGACCGGTTCTATAATGTATATATATAGATCTATGTATATATGTTACAGAAATATATATATATATATATATATATATATATATATAATTATGTGTGTGGATCTGTGTATTATGTATATCTATGCATACTTCTGTATACTATGTTACTTCTGTTTACTATGCTACTTTTGTATACCTGCTGTGCTTTGTAAACTGAAAATTGAGAATGATCCTATATGTTTTGATTTTGAATCAATAAATGAATTTGAATTTGAATTTGAATTTGAATTTGAATTTGAATAATGTATTCAGATTTATGCACATTTCTTCTCTGAGCACCTATAGTAACGAGCTATTCCATTAACCTGCTTTTTATAAATGAGCCTTGAACAATGCTTGGAATCCAGTTTGCATACATTACTCGTTGCTATCCGGCAAGCCTCGGGCAAGCTTTCAGGTTGTCAAGAACATCATTTGTTTGAAAGGTATGTATAAAATTTGAATACATTACCGAACCGGCCACCGCACACCCCTTACGATCGGTCTGCGATCCGATTTGTGAAATTAATCGCTATGGCATTAAATATTGGCATTTTAACAAAGGAAATCTAGCCTATTCACGTTCTGAAAAGTAATATGAATACTAAACATAGGGTTTTGGTAAGCTGTCAGCTTTCTACAGGGAATAAGGGCAAAATTAGTTTCAAATCGTAGGCAGTCATACGATTATTTTGTGACGTCACTACGACTCGGAGCCGACATGGCCATTTCACCGACTCGAAAACTCGGCAAAGGCCGTATTATCGATTTTACTATCTGTATGACTATTCAGCACTGCATGGCGTAAATCCCGGGGGGGGGGGATGGGGGGATATATCCCCCCATTTTTCGAGGAGGGGGGATGGCCTGTACAATCATCCCCCCCCCCCACTTTTCACGAAAGAAATGAAAAAATATATGTAACTAGATAATTGTTTTATTGGCGAAAATTCTCCCTGAAATGCCGCTAAACACTTGAATTGAATCAACTTTAATTTAAAAAATGATAATAAAGGGCCTGCTGATGATAATGATGATGATGAGGAGGAGAATGATTATTGTTATTTATTACAGTAATTGTTATTATCATCATCATCATTTTCATTGTTATATTACTATTATTTTGGTATATTGAATTGTTATTGATAATGTTATTCATAAAATTATTGTTTTTATTTTCATCCTTATATTTCAAACATATCATTGTTATAAATTATATCTAATATAACTTTATACCACTTTTCATCAAGTTGGGGTGAGACTGCTTCTCCCTTCTCCACCCCCCCCTCTCTCTCTCTCTCTCTCTCTCTGTTTCTCTCTCACTCTCCACGGTCTCAACTTCTGTCTGGAAAGTGGTATTATCATGGTCATTAAAATAATTGTATTTGATTTTTCCCTGAGAATGTACAGAAAGCAACAAAGTTTGAAATAAAAGATTTCATCTAATTTTATACATCATGTTCAAGACTCTTCTTCACTCTTCTAGAATGACGCATCATTTGAAGAAAATTAGATGTTTGTAGACGTTGATTAGAGGTGTGTGTGTGGGTGTGTGTATGGGGGTGTGGATGGGTGTTAGATTAAATGTGAATCGATATGGGAGGGTATATGCCTATGGGTGTTTTTTGAATGACAAAACGTGCCTTGTGTTTGTCAAACAAGATCACGTTGGCAAATTATTTCAACCATCCCCCCCCCCCCCCCACTCCTCGATAAGGATTTACGCCACTGCTATTCAGACTCTCAATCAAAAATATTTTTCGTTTTTAAATGATTTGTCAAATGATAATTACAGGCTCTTCTGAAATCGGATCGCAGACCGATCGTAAGGTGTGCGGTGGCCACCAAAATTACGCAGGAGGTGTAATGAATGCATCAGTGCGCTACCCCAATGCACATGCAGATCTATCGAAATGTCGTAAACAAATGAGCTCCTTGCCGTAACGCACTACGCGATCGATCAGCGGCATGCATTATATGCAGCTAGCTAGTAGCATCGATGTTGGATGAACGGAACGGATAGTCGAATCGTAGAGAGCTAGAGGAACTGTACGTGAAAGGAAAACACAAGGTTAAAAAGATTTGTCTTTGGAACATCGGCTTGAAGAACGTGTTGCAGTGTTGAAGGTGACATATGGTACCCTTATCATTTTCAGTATTTAGTGTGTTTTAAGGATTGGCCGTACCCTATGTTTTTGTTGAACAGTAAGCAAGCACACTGCACTCAAAAGTGGGCGGGGGTATGATTGTACAGCCCGATGGAGCTGGAGCTGAGAGAGGGAGAGAGAGAGAGCATCGCTGAAGTTCTGGGGAAGCGACGCCTCGAGAGCTCATGATCCCGGTCTGTCTCAAATGACAATCCTGTAGAATTCTACATGTGAATATATGAGTTGAAAATAAATGTCATTTATTTAGGTTTAACTAATGATTGGTCGTTTTTAGATTTAGTATGTTAATATGATGTGCAATGCAATTCTTTTTTAAATGAGTTGTAAAATGATTGAAAAGTAGAGAGTGTACTAAGTATTTACTATTTGATGTTTATATAAGGTAGATCTACTATTTATGATGGGGGCTGTATGTCCGGATGAGTCTATGAACATGTACACGTACATTGTATACCGAAGTTTCAAATTCAAAACTGATAGTACCGGTACTGTATGGATAAATAGTCTACAGGTCTGCAAAAATTATGCTCAGTAATGAACATGAATTCAAATGAATATCCTGCTACATGTAGACAATACATGTATTTATTCACTTCTACAATATCTGGATATTGGTTATATACATGTATAGGAAATCTGTTTTGTACAGATATGTGGTGATACCACCAGAAAAAAATGGCCATCTCAAGAAATATTTTGTTTTTGGATGTACAAATACTTGAAATTTGGAAGAAATATGCTTGTATCATATTATAACCTTGTTCATTGGATAAGTGGCTTGTATTGTACCAATGAAGGTGCATTTGACTCCCTGGTTGTATGACATGTGGCTATGTTTCTTCTGTTTTATATGAAAGTATAAAAGTTTCTATTGCTTCATGTTTTATTCTGGAAGTTCTCGAAGTTTTTGACAGTGGAGAGAAAAAGGGGTTTTATTGATTATTTATAAGTTTTACTTTAACAGACTGGAAAAAAAAAACCATATAAATGTTCTGTATGAGACCAAAGAAAATTGTCCCTTTCTTGGTAAAAACATTTAGTATTTTTAAACTTATTGTTTTTATCATCATCTCCTTTCTTTCTTTGAAGTTCATCTTTGAATGATGCTTCTTTTATTCCACTCTTCTGTTTTCTTTTACTTAACAATGAGAATTAAGGACTGGAAATTCCCATCATAATAAACCTGAAGAGTTGTCTCCCTGGAAGGACATGCTCTCCCAATACTAACTGTAAACAACCCTCTTTTGGAGATAGGGAAGCTCATTTGCATGACAGAGCCTAATCCAGTTTTTCAAAAAGTGCAAACATAGGAAGGTCCCCTGCTTGGAAGTTACATAATAGGCAACATCTTGTTGTCATTGTGAAGTAGGATAAATGCAGGCTTGTTATTAAAGACTGTTATACATGTATTAGTTGGAAAGTCTGAATGAAATGCAAGCAGACTTCTCTGGAGTACAGATGGAGTTCACCAGGACTGCAGTGCCCCAAATACCCAACCGACATTGAAAGGGCTTATAATCTAGTTGTAGACCTGAAAAATTATATCTCGTAATTTTAAACAAGCTACTTTTTGAATAATGGGAGGCATTGAAAATCAATTACAAACATTTACATGTACATGTAAATGTAGCCTGTCACAAAGTTGTTGATTTGCACTGTAGTAGCTGGGAGTGAAGTGAATGTCACATACATGTAGTTCCAGGTAAAATATAACCTGCAAAACTTTCTCAAATTTATTTATTTCCAATATGCATACGTTTATTTCCTATTAATGTACATGTATACTGCAGATGCTTTGTCTCCTTGCAACAAAATACCATTACTGTCATTGACCCATATACATTTGTAGAAAGTTCTTGGATTTTTTAACCTGTGTACATGAATGTAGTTTGGTTAGTATTATACTTTTGACATGTACTGTGCTGTCCCTGAAGTTATACCTGGACCAATCATTTCAACAAAATAATAATGAGTCTGCTAAGAACCAGAGGGCCATTTTGTATCAATTTACATCTAGACTTAATGCCCCTCAAATTCTCAGCAGATGATGTGATAATCTGAATTATGGAGTTTTCAGAAAATGGCATACACTGAAGCATTGTATTTTTCCATCAAAATAATAATCACATGCTCCAAATGTACATGTATTGTATACTGTGTACAAAATACACAGTCATCGTCTTGTAGTATGAGGTGGAGAAAGGGGAAGTTGGAGAGGAAATGCTGACAATCATTGGTCTTTTTCCTCATGCCCTTCCTGGTACAGAAACCAGGATTTCTCCTCTAGATGTATTTACTTTTGTGTTAATTATAATATGTCTTGTTTACCCAGGGTAGCCTCATCAGTATTATATAGTGTTCTCCCTGAGGGCCCTGCAATTATATTGTTGTCAAGGGTAACATGTATTTTATGCTAATATATTGATCAAAGATAAGCATAAAACAATTTTTTATTTTTCTAACTCCCTTGCAGTTGGATATTGATTTGAAGTCAACCATGCCAAGTGAAGATGTACCGATGAGAGTAGTTGGAAGGAGAAAGAACCAAAATGGTTCCCAGGGGTCAAGGTCACCTACAGGGTCACCGTCAGGCTCGCCTACCCATGGTGCACCTCAAATCCAGAGGATGGCTAGCACCATCTCCAATAAATCAGTCAAAGGTATGTTACCCACCACTCTGTAATGCTGTTTATGATCAGGCATCATCATAAGTGAGCTTTTCGACATTGTCTGTCTTTGTTCATTAAGGAAATGAATATAATTTCTGTAAATTAGTTTTGAAACTTACTTTTGATTTGCCACCTAAAACACTGAAAAAGGCTGTTCTGGCTGAAGAAATGTAAATTTTTATCTGTTACCCTCAATTACATGTACATTGACATGGACATAATGTAACCAATGTATTCCAATTTTATTTTTAGTCTCTTTACTCAGGACAACTTCAGAATGATGCTACATTTTTAAAATTTGGTTTACTAGGTTTAGTAGATATTGTTATTCTTTCAACTCAAGTACAGGAGTTTTAAAAATGATTTTAAGCATTAAAATATTTGTTCTGCTTTATGTAAGAAAAGATACACACCCTCTTGAAAAATAATGTTTTAGAGTGACAATGAACATGCCTTACACAATAGCAATACACAATGCAGATTTTGATTGCGTATTTATATAAAATGAAAAGGAAAGCTGTGCCTACTACTGGTTTGGATTTCTTAGAAAGATACAGTATAATGAGTAAGCTTGATTCTTTGAATTGTTAAAGCATGGACCATGGCTTGAGTCATATGATGCTATTGGACTTGCGTGATATAGAGCAGAAGTAATTGGTTTCAGCAGCGTTGGTAATGAGAGTCGTACGTAACACATGAGGTTCAATATTCCTTTAGGTATCCTCAGCCTGAGGATGCCATTGTATGCATAATGTACATGTTTGCCAATGAATTGAAGGGATCAATGTACTTGATGTAATGTATATTGGTATGCCTACATTACATGTAGGGTACAGAACATACATGTTGACAAGTAAACATGAAATAATGAAAATTCAGTAGACCTACATGTAAGCTACATGTACATGTACATGTACATGTAAATGTATATGTGTATCAAATTAGACCTTTAGATATACACACATAATATGTTTAAAGGCACCTTTTCCAGTTGATGTTACATGTGAAATCATCTACATGTACATGTATTGTTAAAGCTTAATTTCTGTAATACTGATTGGCAAATTTCATTTAAACTAACATGAATTGATTATGATATCAGAGAACTGCATAGTGTATTGCTACTGGCCTGTCATCCTCACATGACTAGTAGTAAATACAGGTCCATGTGTTTGTAAAGTACTTCATGTACATTGTATTGACTATTATTAATCAATTTTAGGATTGATTAAAAACCTGACAATGAATTTTGACATGTTTCAGATGAGCATTAAATAATTCACTTTTATGGCTGCCTCATCATAATTTTAGATTCCTTCACTCACTAATCTTGAATTGTCATTACTATTTTCAGATTATAACTCAATGTAAGATACCTGTAGCTTCTTATTAAATGCCTGCCATTAATTCCATTTTATTGTCCTGAATTTCAGTTGGTAAACTGTCAGAATACTCAAATTATTGTAATAGTTTCTTAAACAGTGTTTTTTATAATTTCCCAACAGCTATGGATGTGTGCATCTTCCAAAAAGATGATACTGCCCATGAAATCTTTGTAGAGAATGCTTTGACAATGACAGCAGGTACTCTCTTCTCTCATATGATGGATTGTCTGAGTTTACATAATGAAGCATCAGAAATCTTCTCATTATGGCTTGCATCCCCTCTTCTTGGTAAGATACCATAATTTTCTTTGTAAAACTCTTCCATATTTTAAGTATCAATCAATACAGAATTATATTCTTGTCCATGACACCCCCTCCCCTTCCCCTTCCCCCTTCCACTGTTTTATATTGTAGACCTGCTAATAATTTTGTTTCACAGCAAGCAAAAATTATATCACAATTTTTATTATTTTATAATTTCAATCAATACAGAATTATATTCTTGTCCATGACACCCCTTCCCCTTCCACTGTTTTATATTGTAGACCTGCTAATAATTTTGTTTCACAGCAAGCAAAAATTATATCACAATTTTTATTCTTTTATTGTTTGAAGAAAAAGGTTGATACAATTTCAAATTTCATCAACCAATCATTTTTTGATATTTCAATGAAATTATTGATAGTGCTTTGAAATGGTAGGGAGGTGTGTATTTCGTTCGTACGTTTTGCTTACGAAACTGGCATGTAAATGCATATTTTTGCATTACATTGGTATTGATTGAAAGCTGTCCACGTAGAGTGCATGTTGATTTGTTATTTTGCCATTGATGTTTACTTAAACACCAACTATCTCTGACTTGCCATGATGTCATGTATGCTTGGTCATCAAAAAAACAAAAAACAAAACTGATCTACATCACCACAAGACACTGTGGGACACTGTCATCATACCAACCTGGTTACCAGACTTTTATGCTTATTTTTTTAATGTGCTGATAAACTTCCCTTTGGGAAGTTTGTATCCTCTTACTGGTTTTAAAGTACATATCATTCAGTTTGCTGCGATGCATTGATTTGTCTGTTATGAATTTATTAAAAATCCTTTATACTTAGGAAGAGATTAATATGATGACAAGATAAATCCTGTGCCAGTTTAGTGGCTAGACTATATGATGGTGGAGAAAGGAAGTTGTGGTGTCTGATAACAGTGACCTTCTGCTAGTGCGAGGTCATAAGGTCACCCGGATGACATATGATGAGATAATGCAAAGATATGTACTTCAAGATAGAGATGATGTTTTGTTTACACTAATGGACCTGGTAGAAAGTCCAAGGAAGATGCTGGGTATCTTTGAATGTATTGAAAGATGACTAGAAGAAAAAGGGAAATAGACATGCTGAGTGTTGTCAAAGATCACAGAAGACTGCATGGGTAGATTCCTTTCTAATTTCATTTTAGACTGATTTTCACTCAGCAGGATTTCTTGAAACAGAACCCCTGCTGCTAATTTGGTTTCTGTAGGATAGGACTACACACAATGCCTATAGGTCCTATATTAAATTCCTGCAAATAATCTTGAAAATCTCATGATTTGCGGTGAATAAGCATGTCCTCATAGGCTTGTTCATGTTTATATGAATTCCTAAATGCTTGCATTTGTTTTGGGGGGAATGAACACTCCTTTGTCATTGAAAGGTCATTACAATTATATAGCATAAGGTCTCTTTCAACTTTCAAACAATTAGTATATGTGTTTATCACCAGACTTTCATAAAGTTCATATAGCAGTTACCCTGATGAACATGTGGTGCATCCTCTACATGATAATCCATGCCTCCTCTCCAGATTAAAAACTACTTTTTCATTTATGGGAGCTCTCTGTGATAGAAATGTAATTTTGTCAATTCTTATGTATTTCTTTTTTTTTACCAGAGCTATTTTTCAGTTTAAAAGAGCTAAATCTCTCACTGCTCCTGTGTATGTTTTTTCACTGCTCCTCTCAAGTTGTGTTTCATGGTACTGGGTCACATTGTACATGTAATTCAGGTTTGGTTACTACGTGGGTAGTAAAGGTTACGTCACTTAGCTGTCAGTTGTAAGTAAAGGTTATGGACACTTTATGTCAGTTTCCATTTTAGATGTCATGCTTGATACTCTGAAGGAATTACTGTCTTGTTTTACAAAATGTACAAAATGGCAATGTATTCACATTATAGTAGGCATACATGTATTCACAGTATAGTACGCATGTACATGTCCTATTGTGTATCTGAAGAAAATAGAATATTTTTACATTTTGTGGAGATTGTATTTAGACTTGCGTAACAAATAGGTTGTGAAACAGGACCTGAAAACATGAATGGCAACATGTAGACAGTTGCAAGGGAATTTATTTAAGTATTACAAATGGTAGAACTATACATGATTTGAATGATGTACATGTACATGTAGGCCAACTGTAAGAAGAAAATGTACACAGTGCCATATTACTTTAGAAATAAAATCATTTCATGAATCAACATATTCAAATCGATATTCATATTGATTCTTAAAATTGTAGATTATAATAGTAAAGGTTGATTGTATTCAAGTTTGTGACAGTGATAAAGTCATCACTACCACACATTGTATAAATAGATTATTATTTAAAATTCTAAATGCAGAGTTACACTCTAGCAGTGGAGAATTGTATCAATACATAATATTATGACTAATTCATTGAACCACTCTCCCATCATTTAGATCTGTTTGATTGCTCCCATAGCCTCAGTAATTATATTTTAAGGTTTATTATTGACAGAATGCTTTTACCCAACACCATTTGGATGACTGCCAACACCACAGACAGTATTGACTGGTTTCATAAGATCCAACTAACGTCACAAACAATGTATGTAAGCGAGACCTGTACATGTAGGTGGACACGTACAGTTTTAGATTACAATACTTACCCTAGATATGCACTAGTGCATTTTCTTGTTTTCCTGGTCATCTTTGGCAGATGTTCTTCAAGAGAAATGATAATAAAGAAATATTAGATAAATAAATTATGTCCGACTACACCAGAGGGTTTGATAATGGACATTTACCGGAATCTCTGAGTAAGGCCCACCATAGTTCCTGAAATTGCCTGTAATATGTTTTTTTATTTGTTTATTATTTTGAGTCAAATAGAAAATGAAATATAAATTGTGCTGGTAAGTAAAATAAAGAAAAGCAAGGGAATTTTCTCTAGGGTAGAAATGTGGCATATCATTTCCTTCAGAAAACCATTTCTTTCCCATTTGCTTCCCTTTTTGATCCCCTTCTTTTCCTTATATAGCACTATTCATAATTTTCAGTATCATAATGACGTGAACTATTGACAGTGTGGGAGAACTGTAATTACTGGGACCCAGGCGTTCCACATCATTGATGAAGCGTATGACCCCCAAATGAGTTATTGTGCATAATATTAAAAGTAGTGTGTTCTTATGACTGTATAGCCTGGTAATGGTTAGTATGAGAGAGCTACATGTAGCTCAAGGTGATATAGGCAGGGGTGCACCTACACACAATGTACACAATAAACAAATGATCATGAATTTACATGTAATTGCTATAGGCTGACTTATCGTAAACAAAGCGGATTATGATTAGTTGTGAGATTACTCAATGATCACATGATGGACATGTAAACTGGAAGCCCTTATTTGGAGTATTTCTTTGAGGGTGTTATGTAATAAATGTATATCCCTATTTATGCTGAACTCATGCGAAAGTGAATTTTTGTGCCCAACTTATGAACTTATAAATTATTATCAACAAATTCAGTTTTTAAGAAAATATTTTCTCCACCTATTTTCTTTGGTATCTTGCCATTACCTACTCATTGGGTCCCAGTTATGTAATATTGACTCATTTTGGTTTTGTTTTTATCATGCAATTTTCATTTTACATTGTTTGCACATAAGGTAAAAATGAGATTGAGTTAAAAATTTGTGTGGATAGGAAATTCCTACCCTAAAGAGGGGAAGTTTTTGGTGCCTACTCATGAATGAGATAATTTTCCTGCTGCTAGTAAAAACAATTAAGCTTTTTTTGTTTGTTATAGATCAGAAATGGACTCAACATTTATTTTTAGGAAATTTCAGTACAGTACATATTCATATAATGCTTCCTCAAACCTAAACATCATATTGGGAATGACGCCTTGTACACATATTCCTATTGTGGTTGTATCGCATAGTAATTTTGTTATTGATATTAGAATCTAAGACTATTGTAATGTCGATGTATGGAAGGTAGTAACTAGCTAATAAAAGCAGGTTTGATATAAAAATGATTGAAAGGAAAATGGAGGTTTTTTATTATAAAAAAAATGTGCCAATAGTTTGTATTTTATGAATTCCTGTTCAATCTTTTTTTAATCACAAATGTGTTCCTTGAAGCAAAATGATAATGGATGGTCATTGTTAAATTTAGCCTATATGTTAGCTGAAAATAGTAAATTTGGGTTTTAATTTTATGCTGAAATTTTGAGGATTCCTCCTTTTCAGTGTATGTTTTTTTCTCTTTGAAAGATTAGTCTGTAGAATTTATGTTCTGTGTTTCTGATTGTGTCATGTCCATAAATAAAGACTACTCAATGATAAATCCTGAGGTATCAGTTGATAACATGATTGTGTGATAAGCAATCTAAAGAGGGCATATTAATGGTAGACTTTGAATGTAAACACTTGACACACTACATGTGTATATTTCTTTGTAAAGAAAAAGAAAGAAAAGGTTAATCATATGTGCTGCATACATGAAATCAGGCCTCATGACATTGATTCTCAAAAACCAGGAGCAAAATAGGAATTACATGTAGATGACTATACTTATGATCAGTAGAATACAATGCTGAATCCCTCTTCTGGTTTTATGTTATTCATTCACAATTCTGACAAACTGCAGAGTGTTTACTAATAACATTCTATTTGAATGTTATCATGTACATTGTACACATGAGAGTAAAAGTACAGTTGGGTCTGCATTTTCAAACAAGGTGTTCCACTCTGCATCAGATTTTGTATTCTTATCATTTGATTTGTACTTTGTACACAAAATGTTGTGTGTGATATATTATTCAAAAGCACAATCTTACAGTGAGTGCGTAGATGTACATGTCATGAATAAAATCAATATGTTCTTTCATGTAGGCTCGTCACTATGCTTTGTCACTATGCTTTATAATTGTGGTATAGAGACAATTCATGTACTACACAACTGTAGACCGCAATCAATGAAACTACAAACCATAACCGCTACAATAGTGTATTTATATCACTCATCAAACAATCAAAACTACTACTCAAATTTCCTACACAATACATCCTCATCACAAGTTTGTTATTCATAATCATATATCCGTGCCCCAATTTGATTTAAAAAGGTCAGGATTAGACATAGAAAATTTCTTGTGATTTCCTAATTAAACAATGATTCCATTCATTTTGGTGTTCTAAAAGCAGTCCTCAACATGAAATCTCTTTTGTGCAGACTTGATCATGAAATATTAATGTAAAAAGAATTGAAACAGTATCCAGGTGATATGAATTACACTTGAACTTTCATTAACTGTAGAAGACACAAGCAGTTTTGTATTTTATAAGTAACGATTTATGGCTACCTGCATGTATACCATGCTGCAGGTTACTGACTGGATTGTTGTTACTTGGCAGTATTAATCAGAGAAAGATGTTATAGCTTTGAAGATGGGTTGTACTGGCATGGCACTGAAGTGGTTATTTGACATTGTAGTAATTGTCATTGAAAGAGAGTCAGTAGATTAATTAAACACACACACCTTTGTTTACCTTTATCATAGTTGTACATGGGTACTAACTCGTTTGTGTGAGCGTGTCTAATATGGTTCAGGACAGGTCAGTCCAGTATCCTTCAGACCCTACTGCTATCAAAATATGATCCCAATTTAAAATGTACCTTAGTCATGAACATAATCAAACACATTTTTAAAGAATTATTTCTTTGTAAGTGAAAGGAAGAAAGCATGAACTCCACATACATTGTAGGTTACATGCAGACTTTACTAAGAAATTGACTTGTCGCGAATGTATGGTTTTCGTAGGAAAACCATGATTTTTTTTCTTCAGAAAATGGACTTTATGAAGAGGAAATAATAAGTCAATACACCAGGAAGCTGTAGGACTACCCATTTCTTCTTAACACATTGTTGTCCACACCAAAGAAAATATATTTTCTTGTAGCATGATTTTTTTTGTGTGCAAAATTACAGATATATATTCTTGTTTAAGAGGAAACTTAGATTCTCACCATCCCATTTCCTACTAATCAAGTTTATTATCTCATGAAAGAAAACACATAAAGGAAGCATTCAAGCAGATTTGATGGATGTTCTTACATTTCAAAGTCCTGTGACACACATTGTGCCTGAAGAGGTCAAATGTTTAATCCTCCAACAGAACTTATTTTCTTTTCAATGCACTCAAATGATCACATCTCTACTCAGCCCCCATATAATTGGTTGGGTTTCATTTTACACAATACAGTGCTGTCCCCACTGCTAAAATACATAAAACTGCATAAATAACTGCGTAAATTTCTCTTTGCCCGTTCTATCCATGGCCACTATTTTTTTGAAATAATAGTTTTGGAAGTGGAAATACATGTACACTGTACTGTAGACTGAGGGGTTGGGTTCACATAATTTCTGTTATGCACAGATCATTGGCAATGGAAACATACTGGTACTTTGTGTCATTCAAAGTCTGTCAAAGTTCAGAACAACACTTAGATATGAATGAATCAAGTAAATATTTGCCAACTGAGTTAACAGCATGTGCTTAAGACAGCTAGCTGGTAAAGTGAAACAGGATTTGTCAAATTCAATTACTGCACACTAGATTGTTATTTGAGCTAGTTAGGCTAGTTTACTCAGGTGTGTACGTGAAGGGTAAAGAGCATTAGAATTTGTAATGTTCTGTACCTTTTAATACATGACCGAGTAGGCCTACCTGTACATTCTTAACAAGGTATTAATCAATAACATGCAGATGATAAGCGCACATGTATCCCTGTCAAATATATGATTAATCAATTATGTAGCCACAGAGAATTGTTTCTTACAAAAACGAATTATATATTCCAGTAGTGCAGAATCTTTGAATTGTGCTTTTGAATTGACAACAGAAATATAGGGCTATGCTATACTGTATTCATTTAGACCCTCATGGTTTTGCTCTAGCTATCAACTCAGTATTCATACAATTGGAACAGTGCTCGGCTTTTTAAGTTGCATATATTGGCCATATATTCTTTAAATGTGTAGATTGGAAAGACAGTATTTGAAATGAGTGCATTGTCCCCTGGACTGGAAATTTGATTTATAACATGTATTGGAAATGGTACATCAATTTATGAAGAATGTACAGTATTCAAATAGACAATGAACTTGTATATTGTAGAATTTTGTACTTTTGGAAAGTGACAGTGTACTTGTGATAAATTGTGCATGCAATAAATATTGTTTTTTCATTCACATGTGATTGGCTTGCTTATGGTAGAGCGAAAATCAGTTTGTAAATTGTTGCATTGTTTATAGTGGTACAGAATATGAAATCTAGCTCTTGCTAAAAACAAATCTTCTTTTTTCTCCTGTTATCTACCTTGCACAAAATTGTAGAATGAATCTGCAAGTATTATTTACCCCTTCTGTCTCTTGCCCCCCCCCCCCCGTTTCTTCTCTTTCTGTCTCTCCTGTCTCAAATGTTTTATTTCCAAATTTGATTATTTTCTTTACAGAATTACAGCTCAAACCTCATCACATACCCTTCAGATTATGTAGACAGTGGCCTGATCTCCTTGATAAATACACCACTCACAGTGAAGAGTCAAAAGCAAATGGTAAGTATATATTTCAGGTATTATCTCTACCTCTTCCCTACCCCCTCCTGCCCCCTTCTGTCCCTCTCTCTCTCTCTCTCTCTCTCTCTCTCTCTTTCTATTTCTCTCTTTCCCCCTCTCTCTCTTTCTTGTCCCTTTCTTTCTTTCTTGTACTATTTCTCTCTCTATCTTTCTTGACTTCCCCAGCATTGTATGTCCCTGTCAATGTGACTGACGATGTTGATCGCCTCTTTTTACGTAGTACTGTTACATGTCAACCTTTTCAAGACAAGAATTAAAGTATATCATCATGAGGTATTATGATTATAATGCTTAAAAATATGCTATGATAATTAACATACCCTGTGGCTGTGCTCAGATTTGTTATTATGCAGCCAAAATATGTATGAGACAGGATGTTAATATACAGGAACTGGATTCTGGTTAGACGATATGTATCCAGAGGATTTGATTGTGACCTCTAGATATGGATCATTTCTCTGTGATTTACAACACTCTAACTATCAAGCAGTGAGCTTAGTCCACTGATCTATCTCTTCAATTTTAGAAACTTTCTTTTCAGGAGGTCAAATTTGATGCATATTCAGATGATATTAAGGAAGTTGCAATTTATAAGTCATCTTTACTAGTGTTAATTTCTTAATCTGATGGTTTTCTATTATTGTTTCATGTTTTTAACAATATATTAATGTCCATACTTGTTTTGTCCCATAGATGAACCAAGAATATTTTTCCAAAGAAATGCATTCTACCCAAAGGACTCAGAGAAGAAAGTGAGTAATTTAACTGTATGAGGCTGAAATGATAGCTTAAAAAGCCATATAAAGTGAAAAATATAGGAAATGAATTATTGCATTCTCATAGAAGGAATTGTTCATTTCTACATTTAAATTTGGAAATATATTCAAATTCAAATTTGTCCATATGAATATGTTGTTTATCTGTACATATTAAAAAATACACACAGTTTGTTTAATGATAAGATGTAACTGACAAGTTTAAAATGTGTATTGACTTTTCAAAATTTGTTATCATTCCAAAGACTTGTTTAAAACATTATTGACATATATACATGTATGTATTTGTTGTCTTACTCATGTATGTTATTTATGAGACAAATCTATCAGAAATTAAGTTCTCTCTAAGGCATAAGAAGACAGCATGTAATTAATATGTGTAATTATGATAATGAAAGTGAATTATGGTTGAATCTACAGATCACAAATGGGAAGATAAAGAGTAAATTGTTTGAGGAGGCGAAGGGTAACATTCTTAATGGTATGTACCCCTGTGAGGCTGAGGACTATGAGTATCTGGCTGGTATGTTAGCTTACCTTGAGTTTGGACAATACAATGCTGAAACACATCAAATGGGATTCTTCAAGTAAGTATATAAGGAAAGATAGAAATGAGATTGCTTTGTGAGATCCAAAAGGGCTTATACTCATAGTTAACGCCCCTCTGCTTCTCAACAGAATAACGATCATTAGGAGAATGACTAATACTGATAGTGACGATGACGATGATTATGATAATGATGATTAAGAATATGAGTAAGGCTTGTTAGAATGAGTAAGAAAATGGGTCAGTATTTACTAGAGTGCTGTTGCAGATAATTTTTGTTAGTATTAGCCATGTTATATACTGATTATCATGACTCAGATATGAATGGAGATGAAGTATATAGAAATAGCAATATATTTTTTATAAAGTAGACCTCGGTTTAGTGATAATGGTGTCACACTGGTATAATAGGTGAAAACAACATCATGTACATGTATTAAGTATTGTGGTACCGTCTTTAAAAGAATGACATTGCAGAAATGAAAGAGAAATGCAATAAGAAATTTAGATTGATAATCATTTATTTCAAAAGGGACATTCACACTATGTGAGAAGTGTTATATTTTGATTTGAAGGGTACGAAATTGGTCATGAAAATATTTGTTCTCCTCTTTTTGATTCCCAGGGACAATGACCTGAAGAAGATTTTACCAGCATGTATGTTTAAAGGAGGTAGCCGTTGGTCAAAGGTGAAAGGTCGAACAGGAGCCATGATGTCTGTAGAGGCTAGTATCCTGAGACATTGGAGTCATTTCTCTGAACAGATCAACTCAAGGCAGGAATGTTATCATCTCTTCCTTGAGTTCTGCTGGAAACTACCATTCTATGGGTAGGTTACATGTAGAACATCTGTCAAAATCTCTCTTTTTAATAATTGTCAAGATGTTGATGGTGTTCCATTAGAGTATTAGGCTTTGTGTATCTTTAATTTCACTGGAGCCATTCTTTTGGATTTTAAGTTGACTGATACTTTCATTTCTTTCCCTTCTTTGTGCTTCAGAATATCTTAGTTTTTCCTGTAAAGTAAAGAGTAGACACATCAAAAATGATAGACAGGTGGTATTTGTATCTCAAACTATCCTTTGCTTTCATATTCAGAGTTTCCAAACATCATTGTTTCATGACTGATGTTATATAATTTACCCATAGTAATGTGGAGAAGACTTACCACTTAATGTATATTGTTTTGTTTTACAGGTCTGTGTTTTTCAGGGGGCAGATAGAAAGGACAGGAGGTATTTCTGTTAAGGTTCGGGATTCTTCAGACAGGAAGGTCTATGTAGGCATCAACAGAGATGGAGTGTATGTCATTGATGAACAGAAACAGGTTTGTTCAAAGCTCTTGTATGTACATCAGTCATTATGATTTGTAATCAAATTTTGATGATATTAGCGTGTAGATGTTATCAAACAATCAGGGTGATTATAAGTTCATTTGATTTTTTTCTCTTTTTTTTTTTTTTTGTTATTTCATAGTGGCATACATGTACGTTCAAAATACTATGTGATTACATGTGTAAATGAGCTGCCAGTTCATGTACCATGTTTTGAGGTATTCAGAAGGCAAAAAATTCCTCAGGAAATTCCTCAGGAAATTTACTGTTATTTCTCAAGATCTGAATCAACCAAAGAAGAAGAAGAAGTGGAATGTGACTGCACAAGGTCTGCTGAATATTTATTGTTGATGTTATTACAGTGAAACCTGCATATAAAGACCACTCAAGGGAGACAAGAAAAGTGGTATTTATCAGCAAGTGGTCATTATGTACAGGTTCCCTCAATACATGTTTCAATGAGAAACACTTTTCAAGGGACACAAAAATTATGGTCTTTCTGTACAGGCATTGTGGAGTCTCAAATGTTTGGGGAATTTTTTCTTTCTTTCTTTTAATCTTCAAGCTTATTATCTAAAAGGTTTCGGATGTTTTTATGTTTGGTTTACCTTACAGGAGCTTCTTCTAGGACTGAAGTTTGATGAGTTATCATGGGAGTTTACAGAGCCAGCTAGGAAAGAGGTAGACTGTCTACCATGTCTGTGGTTAGAGTTTGATACCAGGGAGAGAGGCAAGTGGTGCAGTAAAGTTCTACAGATCTTCTCTAGACAGGTAAGTCATTGTTCATGCTTCATTCAAGTGTTTAGTAAAATATTTATAAGAGGGCATTGCCATTGATGGATGTTTCAATCTCTTGTTTCATCTGCAGGGTAGTATGGGTACTTAGGGTAAAAGAATATGTCCATAAGCCCATAGGCAAGGAGGAAATTTTTGTGCATTTTTTTTTTTTTTTTCTTGAGCCACTTGATATTAACCTCAGTAATGAAATTATGTAGTATGTTGCTAGTACTTTATGTAATTTCTGACGGTAAATAAGTTAAAGAGTTTATTCATTGAATGACAGATGGTGTATCAAACAGACCTGTTCAATGCTGGTATGCTTTTTGCACTGGTACAAGCTAGCCTAGTACAAGCAACTGTAGCATTATCTGGTATCCTCCCACCATTTATAGGTGTAGATCTAAACTTTCAAACAAATTTGGGTTGCTTGCGATGAGGTTGTTATTTGTGACTCTTATTTATGTCTGTCCTGTCATATCAATGAATCTATATCAATCCTTATATGTCCTTCCATGTGCAGGCTGTTATGATGAATGCCCTTATTGAGGCATGCGTTGATGAGCTGAATAAACGAGATATGGAGAACGTAATCCAAAGGACAGATCATACTGTTATGGGAGGTCTCCTAAGGTAAGACTGCACTCATTAATTTCATCTTAGCATGGATCCAAAGCAAAAATCAAGCTCACTTCAATATGATGTAAAAAATTATAGTCTTGCAAAGCTTTTCACTACATTTGCTATTTCTCTATCTACATTTTCTTCTTCGTATCTCCCTTCTAGATGTGCCTCTCCGCAATTTAAGAAGCTGTGACACTCATGTTTTCTTTGTTTTCCTTCCAGTACTCTTCCTGCTGATATGTCTATGTTACTTTATCAAAACTTTCTTTGCTATCATTCTTGTTTACTCTTCTTTTAGCCAAACCTATTCACAAGCAAATGCTAATGAAATGTAAACAAGCACAAAGCTGCTATGATAAATCACTCTTAAATCCTCTTATATCCTATACTTCATTATGCTTTGCGAAACATCTTCAAAATCTGTATTACCACTGGAAGCATCTGTTGAGTAATTAAAGTTCACACTGTATTTGAAAACCATGCATTAATGATCATGTAACATGTATAAATTTTACACAATCACTGCAATGATTTTTTGATCATCTTGCTGAGGATTAAATCTAATGCTTGTATACTTTGTTGAGTATTATGCTAACAAGCAATGTTTCACAAGCTCTAATGTACAAGGCACCATATTGTTTTTGTAATCCTGCAGCTCCACTTTTCCAAGATGTAAATCTCATATAAAGTAAGTACACAGTATGGCATCATGCCCTGTGTCATGACATTGCAGTGCTTCATGTAGTGATCTAACACATAATCCATTTGATGTTTGATATCTGTGTTGATTATGGATACCGGGTATATGAAGAAAATAGTTTTGTTAATTCCATGTATTAACAGTTTTACAGTTTTGAATTAATAGTTTCCCTGTATGAACATGGGTTTAACAAATGGAAGTATACATGTACATGAAGGACTATGTTATATATGCTTCTATTCTGTAAGAAGTACGGTAATGATCTATCCACTGAATATGAGCACTGCCAGTAATGCTGGAGGGCACACTTCTACTTGTAAACTACTCTTAACACTTCAGTAATCTTTCATCCCAGCTCATCTCTCTCTGAAAGTCAAATTGGTTCTTTATTCCTTGCTTGTATACCTCTCTTTACAAATTCTCCACCTAGGAATTGATTACAAAAGCTCAAGGCATCTACAAATCTCTTTTGTCCTATAGTTGTTGATTGCACTTCTCCCAGAGTGTTGAACCTTTGTATTGTAGAGAGATACTAGGCTTATATAGTCAAAGAGAGGATTAGTAT
The DNA here is from genome assembly GCA_025618425.1 of Heliocidaris tuberculata. Lineage (NCBI taxonomy): Eukaryota > Metazoa > Echinodermata > Echinoidea > Camarodonta > Echinometridae > Heliocidaris > Heliocidaris tuberculata. Next base: position 47,331,984 of record CM046834.1, on the reverse strand, counting down.
TGAGTCATGCACTGTTGTAAGCCAGTAAAGCGTGATTCCTTGTATTTGTTCTTATGGGGGTATCACATATTCTATTTATGTGGAAAAGTTTTCTGGGAAGTACCTCTATATTCCCTTGATCCTCTATCCCCTCTCCCTCCCTCTCTCTCTTCCAGAATACATGAGAGAAAGAAAAAATTAAATTGTCACAACTGGTCAAAAAGTACTTCATAGAGAGGCCTTTAATACTTACATCTAGAGAAATATAGATAAATATAAATATGTTAATACTATCAAAATACATGGAACACAGAAGTTTGCATAAATCTGATTTGATCGTATGAGTTTGCTTTCCATCATTCCCTCTCTCTTGAAGAGGGGGTACTTCACTGTTATCAACAGAATTGTTATTGAAGTACTCTTTGAGAGGACAACAGAAAGATCTTTGAAGTACTTTAATATTTTTGGTGTACTCTTTTCAAAATGTGAGAACCCATGTACTTGTGGCAAATTTGATTTATATTTGTTTGCTAAAAGCAATGCATGGATCAACTCATTTCTCATTTTTATTGTTATGGCTGATCCACAATGCCATTAGGAACTAGCCCAGTTTATACACACAGCGGAGATAACAATAATGAAAATTTGATGACATTACTGACATTTCTAACTGAACATTGTTGCAGAGAATCTGCACTCGGCATGTGTTGTCTACAAGGAATTTAATTGCATGATAACAGATTGTCATAATTTTTGCTTTTGTTTTATTTGTGTTTGCACATTAACTCTTCGACTAACAGCAATGAGAATAACAGTAGCACCGTCACCCAGGATGAACCTGATGCACCATTATCAGCACACAGGTACATACTAAAACATGTATCACACATAACCACAGTTTTTATTGTATTGTTATATGCAGTCAATCTTATACCCTAGCCACACGTACAAGACAGACACTAGACCGACAATGGACCATAGAAGAAATTACACTACCATGAATGGCTAACATTTTGTAGGTTAATCGGTTTGTTTGATGGTCAGCTCTGCATTGTAAGTGACTGGGGTATAAAGATTTAACATGAGGAATTATGATGCACTGCAGTGTCTCTTTAGGGTTTCAGTGAAACAAGGATACCTTTTCCATCAATATATTTCTTGATTGGCATGGTGTTGTATAACATGCATCACATTATCTATACTATGTATTATAGTATCACTTTTATATTATGGAATGGACTGAATTGGTTTAAGACATTGCTGGAAACATTTTCTTGAAAATCTCATTAGTGGATTGCAACTAGCTTTTCTAGTACTATTCATGGTTCTGTTGGTAGATCAGCATTATTAAATGCCAATTATTTGCAAGTATAACTATGATAGGTTGTCATGAATACAAGGTAACTTTTCTTACAATTCCTCAGTGTTATTTCACCATTCTAATTGAATCTTGCCATTTCTTGACATGGGTAGATAAGAATTGATTACCAGTATGTTAATTTCAAATAAATTTCCTGTTATTTTTTAAGTGGGATGGAGATTTAGTAGGTATTGGTCAATATATTTGTACTTCAGTTTTCTTGAATGTTTTCATATCTTCAATACTGTTAACAGTGTACTTGAAAACAAAAAGCTACACTTTTGTCCAAAAAAAAAAAATCCACAGTAGAGATAAACTGATAAATGATCAATACAGAATTTTAAAAGTAAACATTCAGCAAAATTTGACATGATTATTAACCAGTTGATTTGTTGTTTATTACAGAGCTGCTTTAGATGTGACTGCACCAGTGTTTGGTACACTACCGACCAAAGATCCTAAGACAGGATTGTGTAGTAAGATGGATAGATTGTGTCTCTCTACATTCTCAAATACAGGTATGTCTTAAGTCTGGAAGGAATCTTGTTTAGCAATAGATTTGGATGCCTCTCTTCAAGTATAACCTTGTGAATAAAGATGCCTTTGCTAGCATATGTAAAGATGTTTAATAAGTGACATATATGTACAAGAATTTTTGAAAAGTTTTTTTTAAATACCCCTAAAATGTTCATAGGCTTTAATGCAGTTCAAAATAATGCTGAATTTCCTCATTTTCATTACACTATTTCATCCTTTTATTAACCATTACTTTTTATGATTTACTCATTTACAGGACAACTGATCAGTATGAAGCCAAAGGTCAAGAGGTCATTCACGTTCCATGGTCTGTTCAGCAGGTGAACTTATCCCGCGAGGCTCAGAAGCACCATTACATTGCTAACAAGAGCGCTAGAGCATTCAAATGCATAGACAAAGAGTGTGCGACCTTGCTTCTTACAATCATCATACATGTACAGTAATCTTGTGCTTTTGGTGATCTCAGTTATCTTTGCATGGATATGCAACAGCATAGAATGCTTGTATCTAGATATCTGGAGACCATCCTGGATGGACCACTTGCATATGTATTTTGTAATGCCCAGCTGTTCCTTTGAATCTTTGACTTTTATCAGGCATGTATAGAGTAGTTGACCAAACATCACATAGCAATCTGCTCCTACATATCCCATGCCAAGACTCCCAAATTATCAATTTACTGTAATATGGATTTAATTTGTCATAAGGCACCATAACTTTTAGATGTTTTAGATGGCATATGCCAATGTATTATCAACTCAGAAGGCTAAAAGTTTTAATTTTTTTTAACGAAGTATAGGATATTGCCTGTTTAAAATCATGCAACTTTGATAGCCTATGAGAGATGATATGTAGGCATTATGTCCATAATGATGTAAAAAAAGGGCTTGATTTTTTTTATGAGACAAGCTGTATTTACATATCCTTATTGGATTTCAACTTTATTAAATTTTTTTTTAAATTATTATTTAAAAGATTTTAAAAGGTTGATTGCAGATTTTGTTTTGTTTGATTAATATCTTAGGTTGAAAATGCAATATTTTTTTCTTTAACACTGCCCATTTCAAAGTATTTGAAATATTTTGTTAAAATAATATTGTGTTCTTTGAGTGTCCAAGAATATGACTTTTTGCATGTGTTAATACTGAAATTCACACACAGTTCATTGTTTTATTTAGTAGTACTTAGATAGTTATTTGACTGTATGAACTATGTCCAGTGTCACACAATAATAAAACCATCTTCAATAGGTTTCTCATTTTGTGATGCACATTTTACCATATCTTATAATGTAGCTGCTGAAGAGGTCAATTTCAAATCATATGTCATTTCAAAATACTGATTTAATATAAACCCTTTTATTGCAAATGTTATACTCCTGGTATTTTTTTCATTTGAAGTGAAGTGATAGTACCAAAATGATTTAAAAGTTACCAACAGAATATTGAATGTTTGACACTTTAGTGGGCTCAATCCTAATGCATACAGTGAATGGTAATGAGTGATTGATGTGGTAATTGGATAAAGACAATAGATTTATTATGTAGAATATTTGAATTAAAATATCATGTGTGAATATAAACCAAAGTGTAAGATATTTGTGATTATGTATATTGTATCAAAACAACTCTTTCATGTAATTATCAGCAACATTGTGTAAATAAGAGTATTAAAGTGTAATTGATATGTTATATATTTGCCAATATGGTACTTAAACCTATACAAGAACAGTACTTACTCTATAATTTTAAGATGTGACATCAATGAATGATTTGTAATGGTTTATTTGTTGGATTAATGTAATGAGCTATGTATTTATCACATTGATGAGTGTGATTTGAACCTAATAGCTTACAGACAGCTTTGAGAATGTTTTAGGGGTAGATCTGCCTAAGATTGATTGCAGTTGGTCTAAGAAGTTGAATGTACTTTCATAATTTATGTTAGAGCAATAAGCCAGTTTGTAATTAGTACATGGTACAAATGACCCTGAAATGACCCCAGTTTGTACGCACACGCCAATCTGTTTTGATGGATGCGCTACTTGTTTGACAAGTAAAATCATACTGGTGGGCCCATAATGGTGTGCACACAATGAAAGCGTATAAAGGTCAATTGTACTCAACACAAATGTCCTTTATCTGCACATGCGCAAATTGTAATTATGAACTGGCTTATTGAGATAGACTAAGAATCATCACATAGAATGTTCACAATACATGTATTATCATTTCTCATAATTGGTAAAGACATCTGTCAGTATTTTGTTATTCAAATAAGGGAACTAATTACTTGACCATTAGCTTTATTTTTCTACTTGAAGAACCAGTGATATGCAAAATCTGAAGGCATCAGCTTTATAATTTAGGAACACGCAGTTTAGTATAATAACATAAATCAATAAAATCATGAAAACTAATTTCTTTGAAGCTAGACATGATGGTTCAAATAACCTAAATGCATTGTTTGCGAGAGATATTGATTAATTATGATATAAAAAAATGTAATGTTAATAAGGGTTCTGAAAAAGATCTATGGTATACAATCAGGACATCAGTTTGTTTATGATATAGAGCATAATTAGCAATCTATTTCTTCTTCATGGTGAATTTTCTTGGAATATTCAGCTGAGAAATATTCTGTCTGAATGATTGTCAAAAGAGCAGGTTTGTAGATTTAATGAGATATTTATCGTCATTTAATTATTTGAATGACTTTTATGAAGTGCCCAGGAATTATAGGACTTTGTTATTCTAAGAAGATTCATTATTTTAGATTTTGTTTTCTAAATCTATAGGTTCATTTATTGCACTAAATGAATCATCCACATGAAATTTCTTCTTTTTACCATGTAATGCACATGAAATGTTTTTATCTTAAAAATTCATATTTTTCTTCTGTGGTTGTCATCTGACCAAAACTTAGTTATTCTTAATGTTCATATTTGGGCCAACTGCTGCAAAGTTTATCTCTTTCTTTTTCCTGCATCAACTCGCTTCCTAAAAGTCTTGAAAATTGTCCATATCTACAGTTATCTTACATGTATATGTAGATTATCAGTAAATGCATGTTCAGTATGACTTTGCATATAGATTTATGTACATATATTGAGTGTGCAATATACATCTTATAGTGTTTGCCCAAAATAGTAATAGATATTTGATGTAAAGCTCAATACTTCTGATTTTGGGTTATGTTGCAATGTCAATATCTTTGCAAGTTTCAGAGCATTGTATCCTCTTTAATTCTTAGTACATGATGCACATTTATGCAATATAAAACTCACATTGTATATTTTGTGATCATTTTTCTGAATGTGTATTTCCAAAACAATTTTGTTTTGCTTGTGTGTGTCTTGCATGCTTCCATTTTGGTCAGATCTTATTTTTCTATTGATTTTTAACTATTTGAATGAATAATATGTCATGAATGACAGATTAGACTTGTTCTGCAAAATACAATTAGAGATAGAAATGTTATAGACTCGACTTGTTTGACTAGGAGGTCCTATGTTACCTTCTTGGTGAAGAAAAACAAACCAATATTTAGCTGTTCTTGCTGTGTCATGATGTGATTGCCAAAATTATTTCACAAAGATTTGATTCAACTAAATGTCATTGTTCTAACTGTATGGCAAAGACACTTTCAGATGTAGTCTTTTATTATTATTGTGTGGGTAATCCTTTATAATATGCATTGCAAATTCATTCATTAAACTTCATTAAACAAGAAATTTGTTGCATTTGTGTTATAAATAACTAAGCTAGTTTTATTTTCCCTAGCATGTCATTCCCTAGATTTGGACTACATAAACATTACAAATAGATTTTAGGAAGTAGATTTTGGGATGATTAGACACATGCCCCGGCAACATTTGCTCCAAGCTTTATTTCACCCAAGGTACTGATTGGGTTTTAGGTTAAGTATAATCTTGGGTCTATAGTTTAAGGTGAGAATTCAGTCGGTGTTAAAAATTGACTGAGGAGCATCTGTCATCGGGCATGCATTGTAGAAGATTTGATGATGGTGTTTTAAGATGTTAGTGAATATAGCAGAACTAATTGAAACAATATGTACTCCATATGAGGAAATAAAGTCCTTTTTCCTTTGGATATAATTTAATTAAGACAAAATAAATTTCACATACCATTAATTGAAAGACAACATTTTTGTTAAAGGGAGCTCTTTTAATATTTTCTGTAGAAAAGGTGTGATTTCCTAGGGCCTATTCCAGAGTGCAAGCGCTTACCCCTAGCATGTATTTTTTTTTCTGTCTGCATCACTGCTATCTTCAAACTTCATAGTCAAAAACAATAAATTTGTTCTAATGCCTCCCCCCTCTTGATTAACTGTTTATTTAAAGAGAAATTCCACCCTGATTACAAGTTGGTTTTAAAAGAAGCAGAAAAATTAAAGAAAAATATTAACGGAAGTTTGAGAAAAATCCAGTGAGAAATAAGAAAGTTATGATTTTGTGAAGTTGTAATCAATCAAAACCAAATTGGCAACTCTGTGACGTATCTTACAAGCTCTTCTCCCATTTGCCCTGTACTAAAAAATTTAAAAATTTACATTTTCTCTATAGAAAATATTTAATCATAAATGCATCATTGTACATATATATTTTACATGTATGAAACAAATCTTTTCCATCAACTATTACGAAAATGAAAATTTATGAAATTTTCTGTATTGAGCAAAAGAGAGGAGTTCACAAGATACCTCACGGAGTTGCCAATTTGTGTTTTCATTAATTAGAACTTCAAAAATTCATAACTTTATTATTTCTTATCAGATTTTACTCAAACTTCCATGAACCTTTTCCCTTAATTTTTCTGCTTCTTTTAAAACCAACTTGATATCAGGGTGAACTTTCCCTTCAAACTGATATAATGATGTGGAATTTAAAACAGATATCTATACATACATTGTACTAATAAGTGATATATCATTGAGAGGCAGAAGGACATTAACTCTGTGTAAAAGTATACAAGTTAACACCCTTGTGGCTCTCAACAGTATTCTTACTTAAAATGAGAAATGAAGAAAGGTGATCAAAGAAAGAAGAATACATTGATATTTATCTGATTCTTAGTGTCTATTGATTTAATTTATTAACAATCATGATAGATTATATTTCTAAGTATATCAGAAATTAAATAATAATTGCAAACTCATTGGAATCAAATACAACACACTTCACCTTAAAAAACAGTAGCAGTAAAATCACAGCATGGATATTTTGTTAAGAAAGAATTCAAGGAACAAATGGATCAAGAAATTTATAAATGTTGGATAGCATTGAACGAGGACAGTAAGTGTTAGTACTTCTTCTTTGCTTTATGCTATTCAATATTTTCAGACCAATCATATCTTCAGTTGTATATTGTACATTATTGTTCAGTGTTAAAAATCTAATTAATTAATATTACTTTGTATTTGATAAAATTGACTATTAACAACCAACACATAAGATAAAATCCCAATGACAGGCATTAAGCTAGGCATTAAGCTCGAAAGGATTTAACCCTTATAAAAAAAAACGTACTAAAGCAAATTTGTTCACATTATGTTATATGCATGTAGGCCTACATCTCCACACTAATATAAAGAAGTAAAATGTCCTTTCCTTCATACCGGCACAATCTATTTTTGTAAGGGCGAAAATCGGCTTTATCCACATACAAAAGCTGCAGTTGATCTCTTATTGCAACATCAATCTATGAAAGCATATCGAATCCAAATCCCTTACATATGGTCTTGAACATTAACATCTTTGATTTGAATTTGAATACTATTATACATGTACCAGTATGTAGTCTAATTCCAAGATTCTGATTTCCCTAAGCTGTTTAGAGTATTTGCTTTGTAAGAAATGGATTGCATATAATTTATGCAGCATTCCTTGTCTATTGTACATAATGAATAATGAATACTGAGTAATTGTGAGTTATATAATGTTTCTGAGTATGCAAACTTAGTTCTACCATTCATAAAAACACCTTCACTATTCCTGTAAGTCTGTAACTGTATAAATTATACCTCCTGTGGCAGTATAAATACTTGGTTTGAATGAAGTCTAACAGTTCTGGAAATCTGATTATTATTAATCATGAGGGCACTGCATTGTTTCCAAAGCATATGACTTACTTATTTCAGACAACAAAACAGAACAACAACAAATAGAAATAAAAGATAATACCCCTAATAATAATACATCTAGAGCAAGCCTACATACATCTTCTTACTGACAGCCATTGCGATGTCACGTATCCAGTCCAAAATAATGTGCAATAAATGCGTCGCATAATAATGCCTGCTTATAACAGGGATGCCACTTAGAATTGATATGAAAGCCTGAAAATCATCTAGAATGAGCCATTTTGTACACAAAAAATGTGTTTTCTATGGCCTGAAAATAAGTTGCTTGGGCCTGAATTCAGGTTTTTGCCTGAAAAGTGGCATCTCTGTTATATAATTACTTTTGTGCAGCTGTATACTGCTTCGGCCGCGTATGACTGTAGCTGATCTCCAAGTTCCCGGATGTTAGACCAGGGAAAATACAAGGCGATAGTGCCCGGTTTTATAATTAACACGTAAAGTCCATAGGCTTTTGTGAAAGAGGGTGATACAAGGAATATTACCCTCTTTGCTCGGTTTGCACCAAAGACGGGGGAATACAATTCTGTAAAACCACAGCTCAGATGTCTGATACTGATAATAATACTGAATAATACAACAGACCAGGGCCCTCTTGCATAAAAAGTTGCAATTAAACGCAAAAAAATTAAACGCAAGTCCAAAATACGCGATCCTGATTGGTTGAAAATCAAGTTGCGTTTAATATTTTGAGTTGTGTTTAATCGCAACTTTTTATGCAAGAGGGCCCAGATAATGGTTCAAATCGGATAACACGACCATGTGATAAATATTTGGGCTAACACATCAATCAAGTAAGTGGATTACACATCCATGACAAAAACTTAGTTGAGGGAATTTGGCATTATAAGGTTTATTAAAGGTCACTGCAAATGCAATATGCAGCTCACGTTAAAATGGACCACTATATAGAGGATACTCTATACTGTTTCTAAAAAAAAATAATGGGAAATGAATGGAGAATTTCCTGCTGAAACAGCAAATATAGACAACACAAATATTTCTATCAATTAATTCCAGCCCAAGGTATGTGGTCATTAGGTATACCATGGCATAAGGTACCAAGTATTCTGGTATTATGAACATTAGTTCACATCATTGGAATCATTTCAAATGATATCTGGTCTGATCCAATATTAATGCTTGCAAAGGAATACAATCATGAGATATACAAAAATCTTAGATGTTGTTGATGACATAATAATGTGACATTATACATGTAGCTTGGACTTGCTCCCCAAAATGTGGTCATTTGTAACTAATTATACTCACTGTTTATAGTAGATGGAGAGAGGTAGTAAGAAAAAAACAACAACAAAAGACAACATATAAAGAGCAAGTGAGAGAGAAGAAGAGAGAGAGAAAAGAGAGAGAGAGAGAAGAGAGAGAGAGAAGAGAGAGAGAGGAGAGAGAGAGAGAGAGAAGGAGAGAAAGAGAGAGAGAGAGAGAGAATAATGACTCATAAATTGTCAATAGATAAGGTGTCTGCTATTAACCATTTTGTTTTTTGTCAGGTCCAGGTATCTCAAAGTACTGATAATTGGAAACTGATGATTTCTACCTTGAGAAAAAAATCTATAACACATCAATCTATTACCTTGTAGGCATCAACTTCTTTGGATTTCACTTTATGCATACTGGTCACAGATGTGTAGGCAAAATTTTGCCAGGATGGCTGATGTCTCTTGTATGAATATAAACTTTCAATGTTTTTATAGTGACAATGTAATTTCTCATCAAAATAGACAAAACAAGACAAGATATAAAGAATGCAAAGTGGCTGCCTAGTGCTTAAATATGAGGTAACGGTTGCCTAAATATTGGTATTTCAAAAATTTCAGGTGGGCTGCAGCTCCCTCAGCCCACCTCATACACATATTACAATGACATTGCCTCTTACATTTATGTATGATGGGCTAAACAATGTAAGAAGCCATATTTCTTGATGGAAAACATAACATAAAATATTATTTGTGCATAATCTTTTACACAGCATGGTAGGGTAACTTTCATACAGTTTGTAAAAAAATACTTTCATGATCTAGTATAATTTTTAAATTTTTAAGCAGTATGTATCACAAGAAATTCAGTAACATATGCGAGAGAATATTTCATAATTGCTCCAAATGTTGCTCTTAGACCTTTAAACAATTATAAAATGAAAGCTGTTGAATACTCTACAATGAGACATTCTTACTGAACAAACGAATTATCCAACCTTTAAAAAAAGACTTAATATACATATATAGTCACACACCTTTATATGAACATTACTATAAAGTCAAAACAGAAATACTCCTTCATCACTCATAGGGTTGGTAATTCCTTCCATCACCCCCATTCCCCCCCCCCCCCCCCCATGAAAAAGGGAGAAAATAACCTCCAAAATAAATTACTGATATAAACTGATTTTAATCACAGATTTTTTTTTTAAACAAACATCATCATTAAAATCAATGATTTACATCAGCAGTGATATTTTCCTTAGCCAAACCTGACCACTCATATTCTAGCTTATTTTTCCTAAAGTTAAAGTAACTGTGAATAGAAGACAGCTCTTTGATCTCTATCAACTGCACCAAAGGTCAGTTGAAGCTTTAGGTGATATGGTGTCCTTGAGTCCTTTGATAATAGATGGTGACTGCATCCAGATGTGTTCTTCAGAAGACACTCTACTGTGCATCATCCCACAGCTTATGTCAATGTTGCAGTGACGTCCCATCTTTGGCACTCGGAAGTTGGCCTTGGGCTTGAACCAAGTTGGGTTACAGGATCGTGGAGCATGAGCAGTGAGGACCATGTTTGTGACCGGTGGCAGGGGGCTGTCCCCTAGTGGAGAGCTTGTGATGAGGGACCTTGCAACACTCCTAACACAATGTTTCACTGACAGAGTTTGAGTGGTTTGTTCATTATTCAAGAATCGTATGTGATACACCTCCTTAGGGCTGATGACTGTAGAACCAAACAAGATAATGATATGAGATACATCAGTATCCTGGAAGAGGGAATCAATGTTCACAAAAAGCTCTTGACTTTCCTTGACCAGCTGTGTCATTCGCTTCTTAAAGAGGGTGTGTTTGTTGTCAGTTGAGTGAACCTGGGTTTAAACATAAAAAAGGAAACAATTACAAAATATCACATTAAATCCATTGTTTATTACACAGACTCACTATTACATACAAGACTTAGCAGTAAGAAGGCATGTGTCCCCAATCTTTTTCTTCTTCTTTTTCTTTTTCTTTTGCCAACTGATTATGCTAAGAGGCCCAATATTACCTTTAAAGTAGAATTTCATTGATTTTGAATATTGATTTCATTTTTATTATTGCATAGGTGAAGCTTAGATTAAACAAGGTTATCAAAATTCAACGCTTGGAAACATTGAAGTAATGATTATTATCAATTATAAAATGGTATAACACAGCCCCGCTATAGCACCTATAGAGCTCTTTGAACGCTGCTGAGATATGTGGCATCATACCGGGGAACAATCCTTCCTAAGCAGACGATGCCCGATAACATCTTACACATTTTCAGTGCCTGTTTTGTCATCTCATCTCGTTCGAAGAGCTCTTCAGGTGCTATAGCTGGGCTGTATTTTACCAACTTATAATTGGTAAATAGTCATTATTTCGAATGTTTCCATGCATTGAATTTGGATAACTTTGTTTAATCTAAGCTTCACCTACACAATAATAAGAATTAAATAAATATTCAGAATCAATAGAGTTCTACTTTAAGACGGTTTTATGAAACAATGCCCAGACTTAATCCATAGTATTGACAGGGAGAATAAGGATATGTTCATCTCAGCTGTCACTGTAGAGGCAACATGAGGTCACCCATTCAAGCTATTTCGGAAAAGGAGCAGATTGGATGTGAGAGCAAATGCTTTCAGAATTAGAGTGGTGACTGGAACTTCCTGTTTGCTCTGTCATATGATATAGTGTCAACAACAACAACATGTCATGTCTGTAGACCCTCTACTTAAAAAAAATATTTTGCTGCACATACATTATCTTAATTCTTGTATGACACTGTACAGACACCACACCGGATCCGCCAAACCATTATGAGATTACACCAGATGGTGGACTGCAGCAGTACGGACGGTAACACCAAGTAATAGTGGTAGTAATCACTCATAGCGACTTTACTGTACTTCGTGTGTAGACTCTAAGCAGTCATACATCTCAACACTTTCAAAACACCACTGCACAAAAGTCACCAACATTCACTCAAAATCGGCATTTAATTTACAAAAAACAAAACCAACATATCCATGAAATACAATAAATTCAACTCACCGACATTGGAAAAGATAATTCTAAAAATGAAATCCGTAATTTACTGTCACTTCTGGCGAAACGGGGCATCGCAAGTCATTGTGTACCTTTTTCTGATCGCCGCGATCACTGACATCTCCCCCCCAAAATTTGGTCGTTAAAAATTCAGTCCCTATCGCGCACACTTAAAAGTCCTGATTTTCCGTGTGCGCTACCAAGTTTTTTTGTGGACAAAATTTTATTGGCCAAGTTTAGTCTAAAACATCGGCATGAAAACAACATGCGATCGCGAAAAAAATTGGCGGGGATTTCTTCGGTTTTGGACATGATTTTGACTTTGGATTTTGCTGGAAATATCAGAAGTTCTTCCTAACGGCCAATTAAGGTAGGAGTGAGATTTTAAAGAGCTGAATTTGAAAGGATTGAAATAGTTATCTTATTTTTTCCCCCCATACCTTAAGTATATGTGATAGAAAATGACTAGTATTTTTGCATTCGTCCCGCGTTGTGGTCAATATGACCACTATAGTATTGCGTGGTGTGGTAGTAATGACCACTAGGAAAGAACAATGCCAATAATATTTTCTATCGCATGTACTAAATGTATACTATGGGGGGAAAATAAAATCTAAAATACTTCCTTTTGAATTTAGAGCTCTAAAAATCTGAGTCTTACCTTAAATCACTCATAGGCCCTTGCCTATGTGGGATTGTGTCTAACATTCACTGTTGCAGTAGTCAAAAACAGACAACAAAATTGCTCTAAGCAAGATTTAATTTTCTTGAATTGGCTAGATTACCTGATTTAGGGACTCTTAAACTCTTACTATGCTACAAATTTGAGGTTTCAGAGTTGAAAGTGAAACATATTTCTATAATAATAATAATAATAATAATAATAATGGCTACTTATATAGCGCTCATATCCGTCACGCAGTGACGCTCATGGCGCTTAGACATTATTACCCTGGTTATAGCCGAGCCGCCAAAGTAACTAGCGCTCAAGCATATCAGGTACCCATTTACACCTGGGTGGAGAGTGGCAAATGTAGATTAGAGTCTTGCCAAAGGACCTTAGTGCCGTGGTGGGATTCGAACCCCGTACCTTGTGATCTGCAGTCCGGTGACTTATCCACTAGACCACAACACATCAGTATCACTGATCTGTTTTCTCATTTTTCTGCTTTCTATAAAACCAAATTATTTCCTTTTACCCACTCATAGGCCCTTGTCTATGTGGGTCTGTGTCCAACATTCACTGTTGCAGCAGTCAAAAACAGACAAAATAAAAATTGCTCTAGGCAAGATTTAATTTTCTAAAATTTGCAAGATTACCTAATTCAGGGACTTTTCAACTCTTACTGTGCCACAAATTTGGGGATTCAGAGTTGAAAGTGAAATTTTAAATAATAATTTTCCTCTCATGTATGAATGATCTACCGTTGCACAAAACTTGTGTTTAATCACAACTCCTAAAAATCAAACGCAAGTCCTTAATGCCACTCATAGGCCCTTGCCTATGTGGGACTGTGTCCAACATTCACTGTTGCAGCAGTCAAAAACAGACAACAAAATTGCTCTAAGCAAGATTTAATTTTCTTAAATTTGCTTATTACTGTATACGCCATATATTTCGCGGGGGTTTTATTTTCGCGAATTTCGCGAATCATGAGTGGGTCGCGAATTTAACAACACGCCAAAATATTACTAACATTAGAAGTCGGTTGAATTTGTTGTCTCCTGGTAAGAAATTCACCACTTCGCTTTGCAAAAGTACATCATCACCACTGTTTGTAGAATTGAGAATTTTCCGACCGCGAATTCAACCACTCGCGAAATAGTCTGGTTAGTCATATTCGCGAAAATTTATGGCCTATACAGTACCTGATTCATTGACTCTTCAACTCTTACTGTGCCACAAATTAGGGGATTCAGAATTGAAAGTGAAATTTTAAATAATTTCAAATAATTATTTTCCTCTCCTGTATGAATGAGCTACCCTGGAAAAAGGCCTGCTGATACATGCAAAATCTATTGAAGCCTATTCACCCATAAAAGCTAGTCTGGAGTACAAGGTTATCTTCAGATAAGCTTGTACATGTATATGTATAAGTGCCTTAATGCGCACTTCTGATTGGCTGAAAATAAAGTTGCGTTTGATTTTCCTGAGTTGCGTTCAAACGCAAGTTTTGTGCAACGGGCCCCTAGACTGAAAAAAAGGCCTGCTGATACACATGAGTGGATATTCCAACCTCCTTGTTCTAACCATCTATCACAAAAAAGTTATGGTGGTGGATCCAGTGTTTGAACACTTTTCTGAAAATCAACGATAGCAAATAAAATATAAAACGAATATCTGTCAAATTTACATAATGAATGCTCAAAGTCCTACAGAAAAAGAAGTTGATGGAATTTTAAAAAGACAACCTAGATTTAATACGATATTCCCTTCCGAGTGAACCCCTTCCCAACGACGCGGCGTTTTCGTCCCTTGAAAAATGTACTACAGTCTACTAGTACTGTATTTCCGAACGTGTGAAACCTAGGTCTATGGGAAAAAGACAAACCTCTGTTTCAATAGTGTGGTTTTCATACGCGTAATCCCACGCGTATGAAAACCCATTTAGGCGCTTAACTGTACACGTTCGGTAATACAATCTGTTCGGAATTACAATCCTTGACTATAAAAACATGCAGAACTTTTCTCTCACACCCAAACAGCTAAACGCAACATTGAATACATGGGACTGTTAAACTTACTTCCGGTCGTTGATACTGAAAATAAAGCTGATCGAAGGGCATAGGTATTTGCTCTCGGTGGTAAAGGAGATACTTTAGGATTTCAACAACTATTTTACTCTTAACAGTTTGTGTAATGAAGCCATTTAGTGCAATGTTACACGTAGATTCTTTATCGGATTTCGTTGCCATTTTCTCCTCCGGCTCCACGTCCACGATAAGTCTTCAAAATTTCCGCTCACTGAATCATGGTCACACGTACGTAGAGGGCGTACCATACATACAAAAAAAATTGAGAAAGAATCACATCGCTAAAGTCAGAACCATAACAAGTGACTATGAATTACCGTTTTATAACTTAATCATGATGTTATTTAATGCATTTTGAGGAATTCATTTTCTTCAGTTCGTAAGTCTATCCTCCAGTTATTTCAAAAGATGTATTCTGGATGGGCTTCCTTGCAAGAGGCGATCGAATCGGACCAAAGCAATCACAGTGTTCTCCATACATTTCCCGAAACTGTGGGCAGAGATGTCGCCGTATCTGTGGTGAAGCAGTTAGCCGCAAGTACGGCTGCGCTGGCAGCTCTCCAGCAGAAGGGGGATGGGTCTTCCGCATGTAATCCGCTGGAATCAGAGAAACAAGTGGAGTGGACTATGGAGGTAATTAGATTTAGATTTAGGTCTATCTTATAGTCTTTTTGGCATTCTCGTGAAATATGTCACCCCTCACACAGTAACGTACAAACTTGTAGGGGTTCGCGCACTCACACTTATGCAAGGTTATTTATTGCCTTATTCATGTTATTGGAGATAAGTACCGGTACCTCGCATTCTGTACCTTCTTTCATACCTATTAACAGTGAGCAATTGCCTCCCATAGCAAGTGTGTCTTGCACATATGTGTGCGGCAGGGGAGCAAGATCACCAACCAAAAACAGCCTGAAAATTTCACTTGATCAAGATGATAAAGATCCAAAGGATCTGGCCACTCACACTTATGCGATGTAAATGGATCTGGCATGAAATTAGATATTCTATCATTCTAAAATGTACTAGAAGGAAGTATTTTCTCAAAGAGTCAAAGGCAGTGTATACAGCCACACGCATGTGTCTCTACAAAATACGGCCACACACGTGTGGCTGTATCCATCGCCCGGCCTGAGGATACAGCCACACACGTCTACTTAGACTCTGGAGGCGCGGCATGTAGCTAGCATTGGCCTCGTTGGCACAGTTTACCAGTGGCGCTAGCGCCACCCCTTTGGGACTTTATCTCTCTCAGCGCCACTGCTTATTGATTTTCAACGATAGCGCCACGCCTTCCTACTCCCAAGATAACCTCTTCATGTAGTAATAAATCACTATTTTGGTCTTTGGAAGGGAAAAAAAAGTACTTGTAAGACTTGACAGGCCTGAAATGATACATGACCAGTGAAAATTTTACTGAATATATCTTTAGTATGTCTACATGTATTTATGAATGGATGTGATTGTGTGTGCTACCTCAAGTGAAGGGTTATTTTCTCTTCCTCTCTTTCACTTTCTGGGCCCCGTTGCATAAAACTTACCATTAACGGTAACTTTGCCAGCAATGGTAACTCCCATGGAAACCTTCATTTTGATTGGCTGTTGAGTGATGTTACCATGGTAGTTACCATTGATAGCAGAGTTACCATTAATGGTAAGTTTTATGCAAAGGGGGCCCATATCTCTAATCCCTGGAGCCTCTCTCTCTCTCTCTCTCTCTTTCTCTCTCTCTCTCTCTCTCTCTTTCTCTCTCTCTCTCTCTCTCTCCCAGTAACGGATAAGTGAGAACTACCAGAAGTTTTGTCTGGACACTAATCTTTTGTTGATAAATTCATTGAAGATAAGGTCAGAGGGTCTAGTACAAGTTCGCCCCTGAGAGAGAGACATGGGGGTTACCTAGGTAGTCTAGGAATTCAGACCATTCATTCATTGGCCAAATGAATTGCTAAATGTAGACTATTTTAAATTATGTTCTTTGTGGAAGTATTTTAGAACTAATTTTTGGTAAACTTGTCATTACACAACTTTCGAATGAACGCTGGTTAAAAGGAAAATTTTTTATACCCCCACCCCGACCTTGCTCGCACTCCGGTCAACACTTGTGTCCGAGCCGATCAACAGACTTGCACCCCCGGGGGGGTCTGTCCTCATTGCAAGGGGGGTATCAGGCGTGACCAGAGACTCGCCAAAAGCACCCTAAACAAGTATTAACGTGATGCAAAAAATACACCCTAAATACATGTAAGTAATCATTTTTTGTAAACCCCTAAGCAAGTATAATAACCAGTTTTTCCTACCCCTAAGCAAATAACAACAATTTTTTATACCCTAAGCAAGTAAAAACATTTTACTTTCCTTGCATGAGGCCCTTGATCAGGCAGTCTAAATAATTTGTAAATTCTAACCCGGAAATTCTAATCATGATTACGGAACATTCATGAAACTTCCCTTCACACCGGGACTTCACATCAATCAACATCCATTTAATAATTACTCAAAAAAGACAGTTCTTAAGGGCCCGATGTTTTTTTTTTTTTTTTTTTTTGTTTTTGTTTGTTTTTTTTTTTTTTGTTTGACGTATGTCCTGGGGATCGGGCTAACTCGGCACTAGGGCGAACTCGGCACTGCGAGGCGACTGTGTTTCAAGAGTTAAGTCCACGCTAACACCGTCTCAACACAAGTACTTTGCGATCAATTCAACTCTGTGCGCGATTTCCCCCCAAGGCCGAGTTCGCCCTAGTGTCGAGTTAGCCCGCGAATAATGATCCAGTTTATGTTGATTTATGCAAAACAGGCTATGACGTCAGCTTCAGCTAAAAATGGTGATTTTAACTTGTTTTAGTGTTGAATGACCCTAAGTACGTAAGTTGATTTTTTATGACCCTAAATGCGTAAATCATCACTTTGAAAAAGATACCCTTTTTCTTGATTTTTGGTGATTTTGAGACCCTATTCACGTTACGTACATAACATGCCTGGTCTTAAAAAACAACCCTTTTTACGTGATTTTTTGGTCGCGCCTGATACCCCCTTGCAATGAGGACAGACCCCCCCGGGCTTGCACCACGCGTTCTTCTCAGCTTGCCGAGGGCCCTGGTAGCAAGTGCATATAATAATAATAATAATATTAAACCGTTCTTGTATAGCGCATATCACATTATGATATAACGTCCCTATGCGCTTCCAAAGGGTTTGGATATTATCACCCTGGCTTTAGCTCCGGCTGCCGTAATCAGCGCACAGTGCATTTCAAGGAATAAATCCTGCCAGGTACCCATTTGACACTTGGGTGGAGAGTGGCAAATGCGGATTAATGTCTTGCACGAGCGATATGTATATTTATGCAACGGTACATACTGCAAAACTTCATCATGAAGTTTTTATCTCTTGAAATTCACTGACAGAAAAATATACAAACAATATTTTTACTTCATTGTCAGCTGATGACAATGAAGTAAAAATATTGTTTGTATGTCAGTGAATTTCAAGAGATAAAACCATCATGATGAAGTTTTGTAACATGTACCATTGCTTAAATATACACATCGCTTGTGCTATGCACTGTACTTGCTATGTGCCGGCGCGCCGCGCAGAGTAGCTAAGTGTGGCAGAGACTTTTAGACGCGTGTGGCTGTATCCTCCGGCAGGGCGGTGGATAAAGCCACACGTGTGTGGCTGTATGGTAGAGACACATGCGTGTGGCTGTATACACTGCCCTTCTCAAAATTTTGCCTATTTTATTGGTGTTTTTACCTCTTCAACTTTGAGGTCGTAACAGGCCGAAATTGACACAGCTCCATATAGTGATGGTCCTGTGCGAACCCCCCCCCCCCCCCTTCCTTAGGAAAAAAAGGGGGGAAAAGGACATTTTTGTGGTTGAATACAGCTAAGAAAATTTGCAGGGCAGTATGGTCTCATTTTGACTGCACTGACCACAGCGACCAGTATGTCCAGAGGTCAGTGGAGCCAGACGTAGTCTCACTGGAACAACCGACGATACAGAGAGACTGAAGCTTTTGGTCTAATAGTAGAGGAGCTCACAAGATATGTCACAGAGTTACCACTTTATGTTTGACTGATAAAACTTCAAAAATTCATAACTTCCTTAATTCTTATTGGATTTTGCTACAAATTTCACTGATTTGTTTCTCTAATAGTGTTTAATGTTTCTGCTTTTATTCAAATCAACTAAATACTAGGGTGGACTTCCTCTTCAACGCTTACAATGTAGTCGCTTACCCTAAAGTCTCTAGGGTGTAGATATATAATATGAATCCTACTCTAGGACACAGATGTAGATCATGTAGTGTAATCTCTCCTGATAAAGTCAAAATCTACAAGATGAAGATGAAATAACTAAGCATTCAGTTTTTGGTGAACATGCATGCTCCTTCACTTTTAAAAATACTGTCATTTAAGTCCATACATGCATTGTAAAACTAATAGTGCATAATTTTATAATTCTTTTGTTTTTTATTAGATTTAGTTCTAGGTCTATTATATATTTAGGAAGTTGACATAGTGTAGTCTACATGTAAAGACATTTCCAAACATAGTGATTTAATTTTCACACCCGAACTTAAGTTGATGTTTCAAATACACTCACAGCAGATTTTTTCCCTCCTAATTTTCCTTACACTAGGTGATTTGCTATGGCCTGAGCCTTCCCTTGAATGAACATGAAGCAATCAGAGACTGTGTTAGTGTATACTGTGAATGGTTAAAAGCACTCACCATCCCTCAGCCTACTTTACCTACACCACTAAGTAAGGATCCTAACCCTTACATACAGAAGATCTTCCAGCATCTTGTCAACCTATTCAAACCGAGGCAACAAGGTAAGCGACAAAATAGATAAGTCTCTTTCAATCCTCAAGACAATTCATCAGCTTTTATGTGGGATGTAGTGGAAATGTGCAGTGGACCGCAGCTGCCTTTTGAGGTACATCTGTCTTCTTGTGAACATCATTCCTTGCAATATTTCATAATTCTTTAATTAATGTACCCTTATTCAGCAGTATCAGAATTCCTCTGAATTTATATATCATCATGAAAATGACATTCAAAGATAGAGGAAAATAGTTTTGGATTGCCCAATAAATTTGAAAAACCACATGTATTTACTCCATAATCTATTAAAACTATGATGTTAGAATCCTGCAGGTTTATAGACTTTCAACAGGATGATCAGATATAACCTGGGCCCTGTTTCATAAAACTTGTTATCAATAACATTTTACGATAATTGATATAAGCTACTGAAATCGCTGCATTTGATTAGCTGTGAGCAAATTTGTCATAGAAATGTGTCAGTTATTGATAACAAGTTTTAAAGTGATTGATTAACTTTGTGAAAAATTGTAAAATCAGCTCAAATGCCAGTGAATTGTGTGCAGTCCTCTAACTACATATATAATTAAGGATATGTGAAAGTATGAGAGAAAATGGAACCCGTTTACTATCCTAAAAAAGAGAAAATCGCGATCAATCGCTAGCGCAAGTCACTCGGCTTCTTCGCTGCGCTGCAGTCACAAAAACCAAGCACCAGCGCTTGGCGATTTCAGAGCGGGTTTCCAGCCCGTACGGTATTCTGTGATAGAGCGAGGTATGCCAACCGTAAGAGTTCTTTAGGGTTCGGTGGTACTCTATCCCGACATCAATGTTCTATCGTAAATATCTTGATATATAAACGACCGATCAGCTTATAAAACTCAGGCGATTCCTGTCTGAGCTAAAGGTTTGCAATTATGATTACAGCATTAGCTGGAACAGTGATTTTTTTTTCAATCCTGGGCAAAGTTAATCAATGCCTTTAAGAAATGGGCCCTGGACTTTATTGATATTCCTTGAATTATTTCTTATTTCTTGAATATGCTGACACAAGCACATTATGTTTATGGTAGGATATATGTAGACATCAGTTTAAAAGTTACATTTTTGTAAGGTTTGATATATATGTTCCTCCCAACTTCCTGAACATTCAAAGGGAGTATCAGTTAAGATTGTTATTTTTGTGATTTTCTTTTCATTTTATTAGACTGTTTTGTTGTATTATCTATTATCCTAGGCATGAGTGATACCAACAAGCAAGCAGTGTTATGTCATCGTGTGTTACGCTCCATTCAGTCAGTAGCTACAGAGAGTATTGTCATGACCAAACACACTTGGGAAGTTCTTCTAAGGTTCCTGCTCTCTATCAACCATACTCTCCTTTCTCCTCCACTAGAGCCAGGTAATTATAGCTATATGGAATTTAAGATTCTCATGTATAAGATCTATATTCTAACCGAAAAAAAGTATGGAGCCTAACTTAGATTCAGTATCATTTGCATTCTGCCAGCAGATATGTCTTTTTTTTTTTGCTCTCCAGTCTTCAGCGCATGGCTATTCGCTGTGATCCCTATGCAGTAGATAAAAAATGGCAATTGGTAAATGATGCTGTAGTACTTACACATGCCTGTCATGATGTCTTTTCTCTGTGTTTACCATGCAGGGAGTCTAGCAGAGCAGTTATGTGAGCGTCTGCTAAGTGTGTTGTTTGAAGTATGGCTCTTAGCCTGTGCTCGATGCTTCCCATCCCCTACCCTGTGGAGAACCTTCCGTGAGATGTGCTGTACATGGCGACATCATCCTGCTACAGTAGCACAGTGGAATCGTATCAACAAAGTGCTCACTGCTCAGCTCATTCAGGTCCTCTATGGACCTATATTCCCACCACTCAAGCTTGGTGAGACTGGTCAAACTTTCAGGAAATGCAAGTTTTTAGTGTAACACTATTCAAGTAGATAGTGTTATCATTAGTAGAGATGGTTTAAATGAAACGTTATTCCAGTAGATGGTCTTAGTTGGACTTCATGAAGGTAGATGGTTTTCATAATACTTTACTCTTATCACTTTGTGTATATTAATGTTTCTAGTCATACCCTTTTGTGCTCAAAGTCCCTTTTCAACTTTTCCTGCTATGAATTAGGTTAGTAAATGTTACCAAATTTCATGAATCAAATACTTAAATGAATTGTTTCTCTCCTAAGGTGATGATGAAGGTCGCATCATACCTCCAGAGCTTGACAATGATGGTCTGGCTCAGGCATGGTTCAGATTCCTACACATCTTGGGTAATCCTGTAGATCTATGCCATCCAGAAATCATTGGCAGAACACCCAAGTTTGTTGCTTCTATCAACCAAGGAAAGAAATTTCCTGACCAGCATTCCTGTCTGCAAGCTTTGCCTGACATATTCCTCAGATCCATGAAAGGACTATCTGTCCTTGTGGATGCATTTCTTGGTAAGTTTTATAAAGTGGATCACAGAGATGGTAGCCTCAGAAACAGTGCAAAATTTAATCAAATATAGTACATCACATGTAAATTGATGCTTATTCATCTGATATTCATGATGAAGCCAATGATTCCTCACATTATGCCTGTGAGCCTGCCTCTAAGTAAAAACGTCTACACAACAGTCTGATCTTTCTGTCCAAATGGATATATTAAGTGTACTACTGTTTTAAAAAAAAGACAGAGAGACTCACTGTTCATAGGAAATATACAAGTGAATTTGTGTGTTTGGTTTGAGGAGACATTTGGTGATATACCAATGTATTCTTGTTTTTCAGGTTACCCTGCAGATCGCCTTGGTCAAATTACTGACCCCTCTCAAGGAATACCATCACGATCCCCTACCATTCCAAGCACTGCCCCATTCAACACAGCTTCTGGACCAAAATCAAAGGGTGTTCCTTTAGCCAGTGGTAGAGGTGCATCCTCTTCTTCCAGTGCTGGTATCAGAGGAGGAGGCAAGAGCAACATCCTACACACTGGGATGCTCCCTGGTCCCAGTCATTCAGAATGTAACAGTATCCTCCATCTGTTTGGTGCATGGCTCTTTGAAGCAGCCCTCATGGGATGTAAGTTCCAGGGAGCGGCCACACCCGCCCCTTTCCTCCCAAGGAGGAGTGGCTCTCTTTTTGTGACCCCAACATCATCATCATCATCGTTGTCAGCTGCATCAGCTCTGAGTAGTAGTTTCTCCAACACCAGCACCACAAACTTCACTTCCTCTACCACCACCACTGCTACCACTTCCACCAATGCTTCTACTAACAGTAATGCTTCTACTAATTCTCATCGTACTCAGGGTGTTGGTATGTCCCTCATACAGGGTTGGCATACATGACATGAATTTCTATAAAAAACAAATATAGCAAATCAGAAGGAAAAAGCCACACATGCCTTGTTATATACATATCTATTCATCTGAAGAATAAGAAAAAAAAACATGTCTAAGATTAGATTAAAAGTGTTAAATTTTACAGAGAATTAAATAATTAAGACAAAATGTTAGTATTCAAACATTATAGTTGGAAAGAAGCATTACATAGCAAATAAACCCACAAGCAATTATTTTCCAATCCCTTGTGGTCATCTGTGGTTCTGTTTGCCGTCATATTTTAATATCTGTTTCATGTACCGTTCCTTGTTCAAAAACATTTGTTAACTTGTTTTGCATGACTTGTTAGGATGTTATTAATTTGTTTTTCTGGAATATTGCTTTGTAAGCCAGCCCTGTTCATTATCATATGAATTTCATTTACAGTATACATGTATATATATCCCTTCTATTTGAATATTCTTATATTGTTCATATTAATGTTCTGAATATATTGCAACACATTCAGATAGATGTGCCCTGATTCTGTCATGATTGTTTTATCATCTCTTTTCATTTTGTTTGTTTATTTCACATCAGTTTCATTCTCAATGTCCCCGTATCCTTGCATATAGAATACTACATGTATTGGGAAAAAATAATCTTTCTATTTTCACACTCTTTTTCGACATTTTGAATGCTTTTGAATATCTATAATTTGAAGATTTTTTAGGGGGGGGGGGCTAGATTACTATTCTTTTGTTTTGTTTAATGCTTTGTTGTTATCATGCTGATTCTAAAAAACAAGTGTTAAATGATTTCAAGAATTCATTATTTTATTAGGTTGATAAGCAATTACAAACCAATGAGTAAGGAATGGAAATGTCATTCACTTTCCATACAAAATGTCATACTGCATTTCATATCCAAAATATTTTTCTACATCAGATTTTTAGAAGTCTTCAGTGTTATGAAGCAACTTCCATGTAATTGTCCTCAGCGCCAGTGTGGACAAAATATGGTTCTTATAAAATACTTATAAAAATGCAAAAGTGGTGAAAATCTTTTATTTCATGAAATACATTTCTATGAAAGCAATATGATGTGAAAAATAATATAAATTTAAGCATGCTTCATGTCCAGGTTAAATCACAGGGGTATGTATTTTATGCACCAGATAATATTTTCTAATACTTTGTATGCAAAGGGAATATAGTATCAAAACGTAATAGAGAAATTATGTTACTCTGAGATCATATTTACAGATACCTTTACTGATATGAAGAGTAAAGCAATTGCTAATCTGTTTTTTTTTCACAGTTGTCACATTTGAAGTGGTCTCCAATTAGGTTTTTATTTTTATTTTCTAGATAATGACATCTGCACAATTCACTTAATCTTTTCAGTCACTGCACACACTTAATCAGTGTCTTAAATACATGTACCTCTGACATATTATTACAAGGGTACATAGGTATATCATGTAAGGTGGCTAGGGGCTGCAGTCTTGAACCTTCTTTTTCACACTGTCATATAAAGTTCAGACACCATGCCAGTTGTCTACCTCTTTCCATTATGCCGTCATCTTCCCTTCCAGTATGTCTTCTGATTGTTTTCTGTCTTCTGATAGCGGCCATTTCAATTTGTTTAAATTAAGAACAAAAATAGATCTGTGTACTACATTTTGTCATGTAGATGCTTAAAGCTCTTTGTGAAAATACATTCCTAGTAACTAGCAAGTACAGTCTCTAATCTGCCACACTGTCTGTGTCAAGTCTACACTGGCTTCATAAGTATCGAATTGCAGGAGCAGCTACAGTACAGGGCTTATAAACTGTTAGTCTAGTGCAAAGTGACTGTCTCTATTCATCTTCACACAATGAACACTTCTGACTTGCACTCTTCTTCATGAAGTTAGAAGAAAGGGAAGGAATTGGTGAGAAAATAACTGTCATTGACATACACTTGAACTGTGCATTATGATAGGGAGTCTATTTCTCGCCTTTAATTTTGTCATTAACATATTAAGGAATATTCATTTCATCAAAATTTCACTTGATTTTGAGGAAAATGTAGTCTGTTTTGTGTAATATGTTTGTATTTTTCTGATACTATGAAGCAGTTGTCAACTTCAAGAACAGATTCAGCTGTAAGATAGGAGATTTTGTTTGTTTTGTTTGTTTTTTGTGTTTTGTCAATCTGCATACTAATCACAGTTATTGCTTTTTTTTAATCCTCATAATCTCATCATATACATGTAGATGAAAACATTGTAGCACAGCTGCTTCAGTTGTTTTGAAATTCACATCAAACGCTATGAATCACATTGAGCATGCACTCACATGGTTGTTGCAAACAGTAGTTAGTTGGCATACAGTTAACCCAGTAAGACATTCACTTAAATCCCTTTTTATTACACTTACTAATCAGACTGAGCTGTAATATAATTTTATTCTAAAACTTCTAGAAAATTTTTGTCATAATTTACTGCCAATTAGTAATCTGTAGAACTAATGTAATTAGTCACTTTATTAAAATAAAAGGGGGTGTGGTTATTTTCTTTCCCATGTAAAATTAAAAATAAAATGTGAACTATCCAGTTTTTTTTTTAAGTTGTTTCATTTTGTGATTTCCATACCATTCTTTTTACAACACCTAGAAATAGAGAGATACAATTTGATACAAAGTATATATATATCTTCATCATCATTATGCCTATTCATATAACCACTAATAAAGAAAATTTGATATTACCAATCCATTTAATTCACATTACTTTGGATTATCCATAAGCTTAGAAATGAGGTAGTCGTCATTGTAGCAATGCCACTGTTATTACAGATGTGTTTGTCACTCACTTTTGTGGTTGAGCGACTTAATCCTTTTCAAATATATTGCTTAATGTGGTTTTTTGTGTATTCATTGTACCAATTTTTGAAAGAGAGCTTAATCTGCAGGAAGAAGAGAATAATCTTTTCAGTTTTTTTATTCTCTTGTTGATTAGTCATAATGATCACAAAATATCATTTATTCTTTGTCTTCTATTCATGGCAGATGTAAGTACTGTTTTGTCTCTTCTTTCTTACAAGAATAAAAATTTGAATGTAGAATAAAGAGTTTTACAAAACTCCTTTACATGGCATGAGAACTCTTCCATACATGTCATCATGGGCTTATGAAAGGTTGTCATCGGATTTGAGTTATTCATCATACATCACAAAAAACTAGTTTGCTAATGTTTGTAAATGAGTGACCTGTCAACAATGACATCTTGGATGATCTCTTGTAGATCTAGGTATCGGTAGTTCATCCTGTGAGTCATTATTATGAAGATAATGAGGTCATTCATTTCTTTACTCTCTACTTCTACTTCTACCTCTAAAAAGGCCCGCATCCTTGTTGCTACATCAGTGTGTGCAGAACACTTGAAACTAAAGGATCATCTTCAGAGATGGTTAGAAGTATCATTTTATTAAATGTAATTTATAAAGTCTAATACAGCTAGGAAAACTTATAAGATTTTTTATATGTTCTTTATATATCCATGTTAATAACCTCTGTTGCCCTGCTGTCCATGAAGGTCGTATGATGCGTCGAGCCCAGTCCATCCCCTCATCTTCAGATGTCCCTCATGTCCGTGAAGGTCATGAGCGAGAAGCGATCTCCCCTCCAGGTGCCCCATCTGCTCTGCTAGTACCAGATCGCCTGAGCTCACCAGAGAGCTATGAGGAGGGACGTGCAGAGGCTTGTGGTGCGCTGTGTCGTATCTTCACCAGCCGTAAGGCTGCAGAGAGTATCCTTCCTATGTACCTGTCAAGATTCTATCTGACGCTCACTCAGGGATTATCTACCACTGCAAGACAGGTCAGTTATAATCTACTACTCTGTAGAGTTGTTAAGTTTGAGTAAAATGGATTTCCTCGTGCTTGGGATGGGCGATAATGCAGAACAAAAAGGATGATGATTATTATCAAACATTTTCTGTCCCTATCTTCTCTTCCCATCACTACTGATAGAGAAAATTTAGATGAATATTACATAGTGGATTTCACTCTGCCCTACCTTAGTATTTATCATCATCATTGTCAGTATGCTGAAGTAAAAGGTAGTCCTGTTGAAACTTCCGGTCATTGGAATGTTGTGGTAATGTACATTATCTTGTTATTTAGAAAATTTGAAAATGTGATCATTATTAACTTTGGTTATGAATGTGATCTATTTGGCTTTTGTGCGACTGTTCTTTGTGTCTTATTGCAGCCTGTCAGTGGTCTCGTATTGTCTAACATCCTCTATAACTCTCACAACTTGTTGCGGGTTGACCTCACTGGGGTCAAAGTTCTCATACCATATCTGCTGTCTGCTATGGATCTGGTCATTCCTGAGACTGAACTTCGCTTCAAGTAGGTCCATGTGTATATGTAGGATCTATGAATGGATAAATAATTTGCAGGACCTTTTTTCCTCATTGATGTGATACAGTATTTTGTTGCAAAATCTGACAGGATAGATGAAAAGCTACTTGTAGATATTAGAACTTTCAAGGAATTTAATTTAAATTGAAGAGACTAAATATTCTGAATAGAATTTAAAAGATAATGATAAAGATCTTCTTGATGAATGAATGGTTGAAGAAAATACACATGTACATGTAAACAGTTGAATAACCATAAATTAGTTTATCAGTAGTTTAAATCCTTGCTGTATTATGAATTAATGAACTATTTTGCAATTATTTTATCATAATAAGACTAAGTGATTATTTTTTTTTATTTGTACAGATCCTTAGTTCCCAAGAATGAGCTTCGTCGAGCCTCAATCCATCTCCTTCTCTCCATGTTGTGTTTGCCTCATCACTTCAAAGATCTCACTATTCAGAGTAAGTTTACATATTGTCCATAGAAATAGTGTAGTGATAGGGATATGCAAGCATTATACAAAGTGAATAATTACTCAAATTATTATTGTGCTTAATGATATGTAGAGAGTTAGTAAACCTATTCCTTTACTGCAGTATGTAGTAGAATTGAAACAAACATCTTTATACATATTTACATGTATTAACAAAATGGTATACCTAACTTTAATGTTAATATACCAAAAATGCCATTGTATGTGTACATTCTAAAATTTTTACAGGTACATTTTTCAAACTACAGTGTATATGCTTTTACGAAGCAATGAAAACAACGTTTCTTAAAGCTTCCCTTCGTCTGGATATTCATTTAAGTTGACATGCCTTTGTTTTCTTCAGGTATCATACAGAATGATGCTGATGACTGCAAGCCTGAAATGACTTTCATGAGTTTGAAACCTCAGCTAGTTGATCTTATGATCAGTGGATTTAGGTGTGAGAGTAACCCTCAGAATGCACAAATGTTACTAGGTAAGTTTACTATCCATCTATACTGCATACATCTACATACATGTATATACTGTGAAGCTGTGACAAGGGTTTTAAAAGTAATATAATCATTGTGAGTGATTAAAATATAGTGATTTTTTTGTTTTTGTTTTTGTTTTTTGTTATTGCTTATAATGCATAATTGACAGAAATGACATAAAGTCATCCACATACCTAACATTATGATTTATGAAAGTTTATAGCTAAACTTTATGAGGAATCAATGAAAATATGTAAATAATAAAAGGAAAACATCTCATTCCCCATTCTTCAAATGGTAGATTTCAAAATTCCAAAAGAGCAGAAATTGATTATGCCTCAGTGCCTGAAGCTGTCAATCTGTCTATTCCACTTTTTTTTTACCCATGATAATTGAAAACTATTGAGGTGATAATATTCAAACTTTGCTCAAGCATGGAAATGATGAACTAAAGGGAGGTCACAGGTTCAGTCATTAATTTGAACATAGGTGGAGGCATATTGGAGATGCAGTTTCATTCGTCAGTTTGTTATTGATATATAATGCAGGTGCCATGTACATGTGTATCCTTGACTCTGCTATGAGTGAATCTGTGGAAGCTAAGATCAACCAATCAGAGATGCCCTCAAGGAAAGAATCCACAAGGTAACACATTACTAGCAAGATCTTATCAGATGTTAGCCCACTAACTTCATGTACAGTATAATGCTGAAGGATAATGATCAGAAACTGCAGATATATTGAATGAGATGGAAGTGCATATCAACTATTTCCATATTTAAAAGTCTGGGCCTCTATTCATAAAACTATTTATTGATAACAAGTGTCACATTTCTATGACAAATTTGCTGACAGCCAATCAAATGCTTATAACAGTTATAAATTGTCAGTGATAACATGTTTTATGAAATGGGGCCCTGATATTTTTGGCTGAAATACATGTTTCCCCTATGCTATATTTCTCTCTTTCATTCCTTTTCTCTTTTCTATCTCTCTTCATTCTTCCTCTCCTCCTTTTTGACTCCACTCCACTTTACTCTTCCCACTTTTCTCCTGTTCTCTTTGTAATTTTTCTTCTATATTTCCTATTTACAGTAGTGTAAATGACAGTGAAGAGACTACAGAGAATGTTCCCTCTGGCAGTTCACTTAGTGGGAGCTTATTTGGTGAGTTGTGGACTCTTTTTATCTCTTTCTTATTTCAGTTATGCTTCATTTTTACCAGATTTTACCTACTATGCTTTACAGAAAGGAAATTTGCAATAAGATAATAGAAGTTGGCACATAATATTCGCATATTAGGTTATATTGGGTATTATATGTTGTATTCATTGAGTATTAGTGAAACAGTATACAATGGTCTTTATTATTGTTGGCTGTATTCATCATGCATTGCCCTAATTCATTCCTTCTTTATTTTTGTTTTGTTTATGTAGA
The DNA here is from genome assembly GCA_025618425.1 of Heliocidaris tuberculata. Classification (NCBI taxonomy): domain Eukaryota; kingdom Metazoa; phylum Echinodermata; class Echinoidea; order Camarodonta; family Echinometridae; genus Heliocidaris; species Heliocidaris tuberculata. Next base: position 47,301,928 of record CM046834.1, on the reverse strand, counting down.
CACATGTGGGTTTGACTTAAACAGAAACAATTCCATACTTCAGACTTTTTTTTTGTGGTGAAAATGTAAAAAAAGATAATGAAGTCACCTGAAAAATGATCATTATCTCTGTTTTAATTGAATGGTTCATTTCTATCCTATTTCAAGTTGTCTTGGATGTGTGGAATAGTTTCTTTTTCGTTCAAATCTCTATATGAATTATTTACATTCTTATGCCTAATCCACCAAAGTTGCAAGAAGCTATTATTATTTCGGTCAGCTGTCAGTATATCAGTTATATAGCATGAATGATTCCTGGTCTGACATTAGCTAGTCACCATATGATTAAGATGTATATACCTACTTGTTTGTAGCTTTAATTGATGCTGCGTTCCAGGAAAGTTCCAATACCTCCGTTACCCCCATCACGACAGGTAACGATTCACAAAGATAATCTTCATCATTTCAACCTTTGTCTTTTAACCACCTGCTGTGTTCTATGTGGCTTTTGTGATCATAAACATTTTCTCTCCACTCTCTCTCTCTTTTCTCTCTCTCTCTCTCTCTCTCTCTCTCTCTCTCTTTCTCTCTTTCTATTTGTCTCTGTTCTCAATGGTAGAAATGTTTTGTTTTCACATTCCTATCTAATAAGGATACCTTCTGAATACATTTGCCAGGAAATAGATCTAGGACAGAAGTTCTATGAAAAACCCACTATTTTTCATTTGTAATAAGGATTATAACAAATGACAATTATAATTGCTCAAATAATTTCACAAGTAGTTCAATATAGCTCACTTTTAAAGATGAAAATTTCTAATTTGAGTTCCTATTTTACTTTAGGCTTTTGTCTTTCATTTGTTCTTTATTAGGAATAGGATTAGGTTATTAATTATGGTTTGTTTACTGGTTTTGTTTACTTCTTTGGTCTGATATGTACTTTGATCTTTAATCACTTATTCAATGTCAAGTAGGCCTATAGCAGACATCTCACAAAATATCAACCTATGATACAAACTTCAGTCTATATAAAATATAAGAGTAATTTGGAGATGTGACAAAGAGTTTTATCCAAAAGATTTTACACACTGTTCTTGATCTCTGCTTGTATGTGTCTATAAAAAATGTTTAGCAGTCCAGCTCAGGAAATGTCAGAAAGGCATGTTTTTGTATTGTTCATAACATTGTATTAACTTGTCATGCTGAAAGAAGTATATGCTTTGGGGAAATAATCAAGGTGAAATGCATGTCTGGTTCAACCTGAATTTATACCTTTTTTATTAAATATCTATCGAAAAATAATATAATTGTAATATCTAATACAACTAACAAATTATCTTATGAATCTCTGATTCAAGTTCCTAAGAATGCCTCATGATATTTTATTATTGAAAATGGGTAACTGCATTCCATTCCATTTCCTGGAATGCTTGACATTTTTCTAAAATTATAGTTCCTTCCTTTATGTAGAGTAGTATTTTGAATTAACAAATTAACACAGGAATAGATTTCTATATTCCTTTCTCTTCTTTCCATATGAAGATGTCCAGATTTAAACTTCTTATTACCAGAAACCTTTTTTCAGAAAACTGATTTCTGTAATTTCATGTTTTTAGGGGTTACACTTTATAGATATTAATATTACCACTTGTATGAAACATGCTTTATTGGCCTCTAAAGATTCCTTTCCATTATTCTTGTTTCACCTTTCTCTCTCTCTTTCTCTTTCTCTCTCTCTCTCTCTCTCTCTCTCTCTCTCTCTCTCTCTCTTCTCTCTCTCTCTCTCTCTCTTCTCTCTCTTTCTCTCTCTCTCTCTTTCTCTTTCATATATCTTGAATATATTTTTATCAAGAATGTATTTGAAATATTTTCTTCAAATATATTCTCTGAGTGTGAGTTAGAAGGACTCTAATTCTAAATGCTGAGTTACTGCTTTTCTGGCTCTAAATAGAGAGTATACTCCACTCTTACTTGTTCTATAGATATACATGTATCACCAATCTGACCAATATTATGAACTCTTACCGTATATCAAACTAGATCCATAGATTCACATCAACTGTTCCATGTGAACCGATTTTTCATCTGACTAATATGAAGCAAAGTTTTTTTCAGCCAAATTTAGTTTTGTTTCCTGGGTTGTGGAGAGATGGAACAAAGTGGATAAAAATGCTCATTGATTAATTTATCTATGAAACAAGAAAGCAAGAGTTGTAAACACGTGTTTAAAACTACATTCATTCATATTTTAGTTAGTGAGTTCGTCCTCTTTTTTAATATCAATGGGGTTTTTTTTAATACCTGAATGTTTATGCTGTTTTTAAAGAAATATTTACATTTCTTGTACCCTCATCTAACCTACGTATTTGGGTCCCTCCTAATGTGTCCAAGTCCTTTCATAACAGTCGAGCCTTGGAAGTCATACTATTTTCCAGGCTGAACCTTTTAGATTACTGTACAATTATAGAGGTCCTTTAATCTCATATTTGCATCTACTTACATTAAATGTCTTTACATGTTAGGTTCCTCATGCAAAGGAAAAATTAAGACATTGGGTTGAATGAAAATTTAACAAACTAATTTCTTTTCTTTTTTACATGTACACAATGTTGAAGGATTGCTTTGCTTTGTTAGTGCATGTACTCAGAAATTGTACTGCCTAGCTTCTAGTTGACATTTATATAAACACAACAAAAAAAGTAAATCCCCCTTAATCAAATTGGTGTAACTTCTTAACGAAAGGGTTGTGAGCAAAATGACTTGGCAAGAGTATTCTTAACCTTATTGACTAACTTCCTTATACAAATGAGATTGATCCATCGAGTCATGCGTGAGTGGGCAAACATTAAAAGCAAAAATGTCACTTTTCAAAAGTCACAAGGGTCATTTTTTATGCTGTATTAACAGTACATTTTAGCATTTCTTGCGCGATATTTAAAGTGTGCTCACTTTTGCCTTTAATGTTTGCTCACTCATGCATGACTCAATGGATCAATCTCATTTTCACAGAAAAGTTAGTCAATAAGTGCAGAAACACTCCTGCCAAGTTATTTTACTCAAAACCTTTTCGTTAAAAAGTTACGCCATTTTGATTAAGGGGAAATTACTTTTTTTGTTGTGTTTAGAGTAGACTGGTAGATGTGAATGAAATTGAAAACTAACACTTTGATGTCATGGGGAACAAAAGAAAGTGATTTCTGTGTTTGCTGGTTTTCTGAAATCAGTATTTAGCACACGACAGACCACAGTATGAAACTCCCTCTTATGCTTATTTGTTATTATTTTTCAATTTTTTTTATTTATTTGGCAAAGAAAAAATTGTACAAAAGAATGTCAATAAAGAGTACAAAGAGAGAGAGTCAGAGAATCACGTGTAGAGATAGACAGAGAAAGAGATTTAAACAGATGTAATCATGTGCATCACGCATGTACTACCTTGTTGATGTAGCAAAATAATGAAGTACATGTTGTTTTTTTTATATTTGCTCAAAAAATAGGACTTTCATCCATCTAGAATATATAGCATGATGATGTAGATTTTATTCTCTACATACTTCTCAAGGATTTTCTGTATTTCTGTATTTCTTCTTCCTTCCACTTACATTCTTTCTTTCTTGTATTCATTTCTTTCACTCTATTTACTTTTTAATGTAATAACTTGATATTTACCCCTCGTGTATACAAGATCCTTATTTGTAATCTTGAAATCGATAATGATTCACAAAGGGAAAATGTTCTTCATTGAGTAGTATTGTATGTTTTTTATATTGTAAATTTCTTTAAATTTCTGATCCATTGGGTTTTCATAACGTAATCATATCTGTATTTTCAACACAGATTTTATACTTTCATATTGTTTTCAATCTTTGATGATGTTGCAGTGCTCACTTTCTCACCACAGACTAGATGGCATTGCATGGAGTTATTTTGCACCTGATATTTATGTGTCATTTTTTTATGTTTTATTGATTTAAAGAAGATATATAAACAAATCAAAGAATATATAAACAAATCAAAGAAAAACAATGATCATTGATGTATGAACTGGTATTCACTATGATGATTAAAGTTTCAAAATATTAATAGCAAGGTAATATTCAACAATAACAGAATAAATTGTTAACTTGCCATTCAATCTTATTATTGCCAATGTCTTTGAAAAGCCAGGGTGGTATTCTTAAAATCATTAATTCTTCATTTCATTGAAAACTATTTTGATTGTCATAACCAATCTAAGCTGATGGAACGTCATTGGTTAATCACTATATGTATACATGTAGGTGGCTGCATACCCAGAAAACAACTACACAAACACTTATGAAATGTTGCAATTCAAAATTTGTTATGAAAATTACAATAATTTCACTAAAGCAGAGAAAAAAATAATTTTCAGTATAGCAGTTATATTGCTACTCAAAAATTAATTTCATGATATTTTGTGATCATTAATAATTGTTTTCTGAAGTATATTGATAATTCATACAGTAAATGAAGATTGCAGTAAATAGGTATGTGTATAATGCACCTATTGCTGATACAGTATAGTTGATAGCATATCAAACTCAAAAAGATTTTCCTTGCTGATTGATTGTAACAGTAACAGACACAGCATGGGCCATCTTTGTGAGATGTTGTCATCTCGTCTTTCAACAACTCATGTCTACTTGGAGCAAGGATTGTGGGGTTGCTATGGCAGCACTAGAACTACTCTCGGGAGTTGCCAGGATTCCTATGAAAGTGCAAGGTCAGCATTTCATTGTTTATTTGCCTGATGTTGAGGACTCTACAAAGTGAGTTAGATAAGAGCCCTAGCATTACTGTTTATGACTTTGATGTCAGCATTGCAATATGTCATACAAGTGTTGCTTTTACAAGGGCATTGTGAAGAAACCAAGGATCTTCAGTCATGTAGGAAAGCAATCATATGCAACATGCTTTTTGCTGATAATTTTTAAAATGTAATTGAACTGTTACCAGTGATACAGATAATACCTTTACAAAATTCTTTCCCCAACACGCTCTCTTTTAGGTATCTGTAAATGAGTCGTTACACTAATGTTACTTAATGACCATAGCTGGCTTGATTTCATCAATCGTCATGTTTGGCTGTGCACACAAATGTTCACTTCTGCATCTCCCTGATATTCTTTTTTATTTTTTATTTTGGTAGATCCACTAGAATGCAAGAGGAATGTGAAATGGATTTGTGATCATATCGCCAAGCAGTGCAGTCAGCCATCTGTATATCATTCAAGAGATCTTCATTCTATCATTGTAGCTGCCTTCAACTGTCTCACTGTTTGGGTTGTAGAACACAGCTACCTGCTAAAGGATAGAGTAAGTTGATTATTCAACACTGTTTTAATATAATACATCAGTCCCCCTCAAACAGAACTTTTCTACTACAAACCAATCAGGATGAAGGGATTCACTGTAAAGGCTTGTTCTCATCTGAGGTGATAACCAAAACATTCCCATAAAAACTCCTACAGTAATATAAAACCCCTTTATATGTATAAACTGGATTATACTTTTTCATGTATGAAGAAGTAATGTTGCTGTAATTGTGACATGTGATTAGTATAATTCTTCACACAGTAGAGCCGATATGAATGTGGAGTATAATCATGAGTTATCCTCAATTAAAAATGGATGGTGTCGGCAATTTCAAAGTGCCAATCTTCAGTGCAAGTGCAACTAATTCATTTTATTAGTAATTAGTAAAATAATGAAAGATGGTATTATAAATTGAATTTTAAAATTATGTGAGACAAATAAAATGGCTCCAGTAGATTCATGCCTTAAGATTCAGCATACTTTCAAAATGGTGATTATGGCCCGTATTCTGAACTCCGGTTTAACTTAAACTCCAGTCTAAGTTAAACCAGAGCTTTAATTAAAACTGACTTCAATCATAATTAGCATCTAAATTTCTGTACAAAGTTAAGCCATAATACACTGGAGTTAAGTTAAACCAGATTTCAGAATGTGATTTTCTAAAACACTGGTTCAAAGGGCAGTTTTAGCCTAGGTTTAAACCACACTTAGACTGCGGTTTAAGTTAAACCAGAGTTCTGAATACGGGCCTATGTGTCTATGATTGATCTATTGCGGGATTTTCAATATGGCAAGTCTGTGAATTTTCTGTCTCTAGCAATTTTCCGATTAAATGTTGTGAATGTTATCCAATCGCAGGAGACTCTTCAGATTGTTTTGGAGGTGGTTGAGCTGGGTATCTCAGGGACTAAATCACAACCTAAGGCTAGTATCCCAGCTGTTCTCAAGCAAGCCAAGGAACTCAAACCAACCTCTACAAGAGTCAAGAATGCTGCCCAGGGAGTGCTATCATGTATACTCAACCAACTGGTAGGTCCTGCTTAATATTAATGATTTAGAATGCTTAGAAGCATGAGTGAGTGATTAGTTAGACATATAATTTGTTTCTAGTACAGGTAGGGCGACCCATATTTTTAAACACATATATATATATATATATAAGTTTCTATGATACATGCTCCTGCAACAATTGATCCAGGTCAATTTCTTTCTCTAATCAAAGTCCCAACTTCACCTTCATCCCTGAACCAAACACTATCCTGAACCCTAAACCTGTATGAAGCAAATATCAGAGGAGCAAATTCCAAATCAGCTTGGAGGGAACTGTAGTGTTTTAGTGTGTGTCTTTTCACACTGGAGCACAAGATATCTATGATTCTGTAATCTGTATGTGTGGAATACATATAGTTATCACATGGAAGATGTTTATGTGTGGTTAATACTACCAACTGTGCAACAATTTCTTTTCAGGAGCCTGTAACATAAAGAGATACAATCAATCTTACCATTGATACAAATCGTAAGTCTATGGCAAACCATGTGCTGAAGAGTTACAATTGATCGTAAGATTGATTGTATCTCTTTATGTTACAGGCCCCAGAATTGAATCTATACCCTACTTATTTGTGAAGGCACTTGACCTTTTCAACCTTTTATCTTTTATTATTTAAGGGTTCTTTCCCAGCCCCATGTGGACCGTCTACAGTTGTATCACTCTTGGATGAGACTTCTCTACTCAAGTACGTTGACCTTCCTAACCCTGAGGTCAAGCCAGCGTTCAAGTATTTTGTCATGGATAACACCATCCTACTTGCTATGCTAGAAGAGCCTCTCAAGTTTACCAAAGGTAATTCCATACACTTTTCCTTGAGTTTATAAATTTCTTGCATTGTATTGCATGTTTTGATTCCAAAAGAATGTCTTTCCATATAAAAAAATTAGTACATTTATGAAATTTCACCTCATATTATTTTTATCTCTCTCAATCTCTCTCTCTCTTATATTTGTGTATAAAACATAATAATTCAATAAGATTGATTCATGCTTTTTTTCTATGCCTATAATGCAAACTGATGGATTACAAATCAGACAGCTCTTGAAAGTTTACCTTCTACTCCTCTACAGGTATTGCATAACAAGGGTCTTGTATTATACATTTAATCTCCCTCTGCAAAATACACACCTTTAAACATGGAATTCAGCAGCTCAGACAGAACAACTAAGTGGCATTGTTAATTTTTTTTTTCTTTCTTTTCTTTAACTGATATTGTTACTCTATTCTGTAATATAAATATATTTTAATTTGGGGCTTTCAGAGGTACTGCCAACAGTGACAGTCATCATACGTGGTCCAACTGGCCGCCATGTCTGGACTTTCCAGCTTCGACATTCATCCAGAAAAGATAAGGTTAGGATCAGTTTTTTCTGATTGAAAAAATTCTTACTTTTTGTCTCATAGTGATGACAAAACTTTGCATGAAGTAGTGTTTGACATCAATTTATTTTCCCAAATTTTAAATCAGAAAAACAAGAAATATACTAGTTTTGATTCTTTGTATTTTCTACACATATATACTGCTTCCCACTTCTGTTAAAATAATAAAAAATAAAAAATCATTAATAAATTGATATTTAAGCTGTTAGAAAAATCTTAAATTACTTTGTTATAACCAGTCTGTTAACATTGAGTTCTACTGTTTGTTACTCCGCAGGAAGCTGCTGAAGCACGTTTGGTCTATCCAGATAGACCCGAACCTAATGATAGTATGGGAACACACCATGAGATTACGTCCAAGTACTTTCCAGATTCCATCAACAAGATTCCAATCACCAAGGCGTAAGAGCCTAATACTCTCCTACCTTTATTACATAATAATACTTCACCCTCCATTCCTATATAAGGCTCTATAGTTGATTCAATTCTTATTTTTTTCAATACAAACCAATTCATTTTGAGAGAGATGAAATTCTAAATATACTTTTGGAGTTCCATGGAAATAGAGTGATCAATTTTATGGTTACATAGTGTTTGATGATCAAAGATTAGTTATCTATGTTTTCCCAGTACTTTGAAAGTTTACAGCTCAGTTTGCAGTGTTCTGTTATTCCATGTCATTGATTGTCCTGTATAAGTCAACATTCTACTATCATATTTCCATTTGAATGTTTTTGAGTGAGATAAGCATCAGTAGGTTGGCAAGGCTGTATATACAGACCAGTATGTTGTAGGAGAGATTCCCCTGATTGGTTGCGTCAATTAGACCATCTTGTAATTTTATTCTTGAAATTTTAGTCAGCACTATTCTTCAGGGTCATTCTTTATGAAGTAAAACAAACGGTCACACACTTGATCATCTACATGTAGTTTGACCTTAGTGCCGGAAAATCAGATTACATTTTACTGATTTTTTTTATATCACCAGTTTCTTACATGAAAAAAGATTTCCCTTTCTTTGACAAGAAAAAATAATTTCTAACCATAATGTTTTAACAGAGACATTTAAAAACGCTCTTTTTGAGTGGTCACACACGTGACTGACTCAATTTTCACATCTAAAAGAAAAGAATGGTCATTCAAACTGCTCAGAGCAATTCCATCATACAGCAATGAAAAGTGGAAACTTGTACTGCAATGGAAATATGAGAAGATTAGGTTTCAATACCAACAAGTCAGACCTTTTTCCGTGCAAGGTCACACACGGGACGGACCATGATATTGACCTCTGAAAGAAAATGATGTACTTTCATTTAAAATGACTACTCTCCATCTGCTGGGGGGTAAGGTTGTTTTTTAAAAGTCCAAAACCAAAGACTTTTGCTACAAGATAAATACTGAAATATTAGGTGTAAATCAACTATTTAGAATTTTGGTCACGCACATGACTGAGAATGACCTTTTAACAGTTTTGTGCTGACAAGAACAAACAAAAAGGCAAACAAAAACAACAACAAAAGTAGATGGTAATATTTTTTAAAAACTGTTAGTCACCTGTGATCTCATTTATGAATCATTTAGGCATTATTTGTCAATTTTCTTTAAATTCCATTATTCATAGTGACCTGAGCATACCCAGCCTGGATGAGATTGAAACTGAAGAATCTCATGAGGACCATACAACTCTAGATAAACTACTCCAAGATCAGATGGAATATGAGAAGCTTGTAAGTGATACAGCTCATGAAGAGAAGGAAAGAATGAGTTATCCTAACCCACAGACTGAAGCTAGACCACCTAGACCATGTAGTGAGTTCAGTCCAGCTAGACTTCTCTTGTCACATCTGGGATATCTCAACATTGAGAGCTTACAGGTAAGTGCTTTCTGTCATCTTATTCTGTTTTCTCACAGGTAGCAATCAATTTTCATTGTCTAGATTCTGCTGGACATCTGAAACTCCAAATTTTTTTTTTTTTTTTTTTGGTCATTCTACAGAAAATAATATTCAAAAGTGCATGAGTTTTGCCGATGAGATACAACAGCTGAAGAGATATCTCTTCTGGATAATGCAGCGTATTATAATGTACAACATGCATACATGGAGAATGTATTTAATAAATGAAAAGTAAGGATTGATATATCCTTAATTTTGATAGTTTGTTAAATATTGAGATTGAATATTCTCAGTTTCAGGTTGCAGAGAATACCAGCCTTCCACCTGCATTGGTAGCTTTAGATGATAGTCAAGCAGGATTCACTGCTTGCTTCCTTCATCTAGATGACATACCAAGCAGAACCTTTGATACAGCATTTTGATAGTTTATTCTTTTTGTTTCAGGGTGCAGAGAATACCAGCCTTCCTCCAGCATTGGTAGCTTTAGATGATAGTCAAGCAGGATTCACTGGTGACTTACTTCATCTAGATGACATACCAAGCAGAACATTTGATACAGCATTCATCTTCTATGTTAAAACCGGACAGAAGAAAGCAGAAGACATTCTCTACAATGTGGTATGTAGCTTACATTTGGTAGTCATGATTTTTGTGAATGTGATTATTTACTTTCAGGTTGTAAATTGGTACATTCATATGATGGCAAAGAATCTCTCTTCATGGTTCATGAGGTAGACCATTCGAACATGATTTAAGTGGGGAATTTATTTTTTCCCCAAAAATATGAAGCTATTTCATACACCTCCTTTCTGCTGTATTGATTGTTATTAATGTGTAGACTGTTCTCAAGAGTTTTAGTTTCCACTTTGTTTAAGGTTTAGTTTTAATTATTGCAAAAAATATCAAGCACTGACACTTTATATGTTCATAAGAAAATCTACAGAGCTCTTTGTTATTGATATTAACAACTTGATGCATAGTATCTTGTAATGGCTTTTGGTTTCTCTTTCATATCCTTTCTTTTGACATGAAAGAAATCTAAAGATAATGTCCAGTACCAGTTCCTAGAGTTCCTTCAAGCCCTTGGATGGCCTGTTGTGATTGGTCAGCATGCTGGATGGACAGGTCACATGACCACATCCTGGAAAATACCAGAGTTTGATACTAACACTGAGACCGAGAGTAATGGTATGGATCATAGTGTAATGCATTGATGTATGAATCACTTGAATACAGTCATTGTTATTCCAGTAGCTTTTGTTTTATTGTATAAACTGTCATGGAAATTTCAAATTCAGAATTGATATGAATTTATTAGTATATTGATATGATCCAGATAATAATGTAGTACATGAAAATAGTTTAAACAGGTCATTTGCTGCTTACTTCAAATATTTAGGTATTCATAGTACAAATAAGATCATAGGTATTAAACTTTAAAAGTGGAATGCAATCTTTTTCTAAAGAAGACCAATATAACGTTTATAGTCGGATAAGTTGTTCATTTAGAAAGAAAAGAAAAAACTACACAGAATATCAGTAATCATATGTAAAACAATTAGAATTTGCTTTTAAGTTACATGAATACCAAGAATGCACTGTTATATTACTTTGTGTGCAGGGAGCATAAAGGAAGAGTTGAATCATGGAGGGAGTCTATACAGTGGGAAGAAACAAGTTCTTTACTTTGCTGACTTTTCATCAGAGATTGCGTTCGTCGTTCCAACAGATGACGAACCCAAAGTAGCTTCAAGTGATGGTAAAACATTTGATGTCTTTTTTCTTTATCTTTCATGCTTTTCATGATATCTGTCAGATATTTGCACTTAACTTCATTGAAAATCATGGATGAAATATCTGGCACACATTTCTTTTGAATGCATTGTACAATATGAGACCATACTGAACAAGTTTTATTACAATTTTCTTTTTATCCACCAGAAGTTCGCCTTATCTTTAAAGTTATTTCTGATTTGTTTTTTATCATATTGTAATTATTATGCAATGATATAACATGCTTCATTCTAAAAATGTGAGTATATAACACATTTCTTCATCCTGTGTAGATGCCACTCAGCTATCTCCAGTCCCTGAAGAACCTAACCATCCACAGCCATCATCATCAGCTACCCAGGCTGGTCAACAACGACCTACAGACCTGGAGGCCAGTGGATCCAGCAGTAACAGCTCCTTAGCTGGATCCCAAGCTGGATCCCTAGCAGGCTCCTTAGAGCGCCCATCAAGGAAGTTCTCCACTAAGGGAGTCAATGCTGCTCCTCCAGAACTCAAGGTGCTGGTGGTATGGCTGGAGAACTTTGAGGACCACCAGACTTTTCCTCTTGGTAAGCCCTTCCTATTCCTTAGTCTCCTAAGCCATGACTTCTACTTTGAGAATTTATTTCATATCATACACTCAATATCTTACATAGAAACACTAGAAGTCTTCATATTCCTATACTATAGTGAAGAAGCACTTAAAGAGTGGTATAAATCTGGAAATAATCAGATAAGTATACTGCAAGCTAAGTATTACCCTGTATCCCATGTGCCATTTGCAAACATATAATATACAAAGAGATGTGCTGTTTACATGATAGTATCAGTGTTGGCAATACGTCCGGAAGGTTGTTTTATAAAAGAAAAGTAATACTGCATATCGATACATCAGGAATCAGTGCTTTATCTCTGCACAGTGATTCTGTAAAGAAAGATTGGCAGCTACAAGGAGATAAAATTCTAATCCCAGATCATAGTAGAGTGAATGATTTTAGTGGCCAGAGATAAATAATGCACTGTGTGTTTTTATTACACAGCTGATCTCCTTCACAAGACAAGTACAGGATCTGAAAATCTAACCACTAGCAACAACTCACTTAGCAAGACACCAGATCCTTCCATCATGATCATCTACATACACCTACTCAAGAGTGGACTCTTCCGTATTCATATACAAAGCAGGTGAGAAGATTGGATTGATCCATTAATTGTCCCCGCCGAACGAAGTTCGCGAGGGGACTATGAAACGGGCTCCGTTCGTGTGTGCGTGTGTGTGTGTGTGTGTGTGTCCGTCCGTCCGTCCGTCCGTCTGTCCGTGTGTGCTCAAATGTTAGAAAATGCTACTTCTCCGTCATTTCTTGGCCGATTTTGATTCCGATTGTTTTATCTGATAGGGCTGGGTGGGGGCTTCCAAACTGCTACACAGAATTTTGAAATTCATTAATTATGCAAATTTATGCAAATTTATTCAAAATCGACGAAAAATGCTACTTCTCCTCTATTTCACATCGGATTTTGATTCCGATTGTTTTATCTGATAGGGCTGGGTGGGGGCTTCCAAACTTCTACACAGAATTTAGAAATTCAATAATTATGCAAATTTATGCAAATTTATTCAAAATTGACGAAAAATGCTACTTCTCCTCTATTTCACATCGGATTTTGATTCCGATTGTTTTATCTGATAGGGCTGGGTGGGGGCTTCCAAACTTCTACACAGAATTTTGAAATTCATTAATTATGCAAATTTATGCAAATTTATTCAAAATTGACAAAAAATGCTACTTCTCCTCTATTTCAAATCGGATTTTGATTCCGATTGTTTTATCTGATAGGGCTGGGTGGGGGCTTCCAAACTTCTACACAGAATTTTGAAATTCATTATTTATGCAAATTTATTCAAAATGGCTGAAGGTTCATAATGTTTTCATGTTTTATATTTCAGTTGTATACATGCATTGTTGGTATTCTCTTCTTTTGCATGGAGTAACATTATTATTTTATTCACTAAAGTTTTTCACTGAAGTTTTAAGGTTCAGGCTAGTTAATTTCCAGAGATCTGCACTTCCGGCGGGGACATTTATTACGCGTTGCGTAATTTACTCATTCACTTGTTGGATAGGAAATGAATCGTGATGAATACTAATGTCATGAATTAGTAATATCTTTGAATACTTAGTGACAAGATGAATATGTCCAATTTTAAGATATCAGCCAAGGGGATTCTAATTTGTTACAGGATATTCTCAAATTCACACTCCACAGAGGGGGGCTATAAAAAATTATTTCTTACTAACAAATGTGTGTTTTGAAAGAAGTTGTACAAATTATCTTTGATCACTATGTAACAAGAAGAAAAGGAAAATATGTTCCATATTATATGTGTACATGTCCCTCATGTAGAATTGCAGAAAAATGTGGAGGTGTCATGGGTATAGTGGTTCTTTCTTGACTCTCTGTCAAGGGGTTGAGGGTTCAAATCTCAGCTTGACACTAACGTCTTTTGGCAAGACATTCATCCACGTTTGGCACTCTCCACCCAGGTGTAAATGGGTACCTGATATGCCAGAGTGCTACATATTTGGCCGCTCAGCTGTGACCGAGGTAATGATGTTGGAGCACCATGAGTGCCAAGACAAGACAAAGCTATACAAGAAGCCACCTTTATTATTGTTATTAAATCTAGTTTATCTTGAAGATATCAGTTTTAGGCATGCATGATATATAAAAAGCTGCTAGTTTCAATGAATTCATTGATCTTTATTTGTCTTTTACCTATGCAGTTGTACATTGGCTATCCCGTTGGTAGACGGTATGGTTGTAAGTAGAAGAACATTAGGCACTCTGGTTAGACAGACTGTAGTCAACACATGCAGTAGGAAACGCTTGGAGAGTGAAAAGTAAGTACTTCATATCATTCACTTGTTCCTTTTCACTTTTTTCTTCTCTGTTCAAATTTTATGTTTAAATGAGATTACAAATTGAAGTGAGGTATCAATAATGTTAAGCCATTGTGTACATAATTTCCTTACATGGTATGTTGGTACATGGAATTTGCTAAAATAAAAGCTGTAAATGAACTTAATTTCAAAACTCCCTGAGAATATTCTTGTGGTAAATCAGTGATCATAGACTATAAAGTAAATGCTTAATCTATATTTTGACCTTGTTTAGAACATAAACAGGCATTTCAACAACCATTTCCTGAGGAATTTTCCAGCTAGTTTTTCACTTATGAGAGGAAAATTAATCCTCAGTGGTGATTTGTATATGATTTTAAAACTCATGCTCTGTTGGTTAGTGATCTGTTAACTGGAACATAATGGTAAAGAAGGGGGAGAAGCTTAATGTGATGAGTTATATTCTTCTATTATACAGGTACTCACCTCCTCATGTACGAAGACGTCAGAGAATCCAAGAAATGCTTCAAAAGTACCAACGCAAACAGAGTGTTCCAGAGTTCTACACCAGTCTCTTTACATCTTGAAAATAAGTACTGCAACAAGTACTTGGTGATGATGTGATTGTTCCTTGAGGAATTCTTCTAGTGAAGAAGAGAACTAATGAGGTCTTAGATCTACACTTCATGTACCAGTTTCTTTAAATCATGAAACCAAGGGCTAGATAGATGGTTATATATCTTTAAGTAAGATGAAATTGTAATTTAGAAGATGGGTTCAGAGAATCCTTTGAGGGCACTTCTTCTTTCTCATCATCCTGCTGAGTAGGAATGTCCTTTTTTTCTTTGACCCCAGTCAGGTCCTGGATGAAAGCATCCAACCCCTATAAGACTTTTTATCCTCCATCTTGTCAACCTCTTGCCTAGCCAAATACCTATTCAGTAGTTTTATTACTCTCGTTCTGGCAGGGTAGCCAGAAATGTTACTCCCACCTTGTAGGCAGGGGGTGTTGTCCAATAAGCTTTATTAATGAAGTAACGAGGAGGAGTTGGCTCACACATGTTATGAGAAGTATATAATGTGAACCAATGGCCAGGAAAGGGCAGTAACCATTCCATTGGTCTTACCTACTCTTACTTTTATTCAACCCAGTATGTCTTCATGTCTCCATTGCTGGAAAGATGTGGAAGTCGATCCTGAACAGTTGCTTCTGGGCAGTGAGTGTTTTTATACTGATTGCTTTATTTTCTTCTGAAGGATTTGTCCTTTTCCATAACTTCAGCATGGGTAAAGTGGGTTACTCAACCTTGGCATTAGCTTTTGTCTTTTACAGACTAGGAACATACTCCCGGCTGAGCAGAGACCATGCTTCCCTTGCTTCTCTGTCTCAGAAGAGACCTTACTATATAAAATGCTTGAATTGATAAAAAGATGCAATGATGCCAAACTAAAAGATATATTTTCATGATAAAATATGTCTGATCAAAACTTTTAAAGACTTGTTTGACTGCAAGTAATATGGTACTGATAACATAATGCATGCACACTGGCAGATCTCCTTCTTATGAGCTGTGAATCAATAATGGCTTCAAGGGAAAATGATTCATATCATGGGTGGGGGGGGGGTAGTCTATTTACAATGTATGTATCATAAATTAAAGTTATACAAATTTGAAATATGATAAAAAATAGAAGCATCTTAAAGTATGTCATTTTTCTTTTTTGTGTTAGTGATTAAAGTGTACCAATCACCTGAAAAAAATCATTTGTGTATAGCTAGAAAGTATGAAATCAACCTCAAAGAACTTTATGTGGCATTCTATAAGGAGAGTATGAAGGAAATAAAGGAAAACTGAACCGAACTCCGAGTTGGGTTCAGCGCAAGACCTTATTTTGTCCAGCGCGTACGGTTGTTTCGAGTAGTCCACTCACGAGTTGCTTTTGCGCTTATAGAGAGTGTAATTAAACTTGTGATATCTCTTTATAGAAGTAATATTTACAGCCCAAATTTTGAATACAGTATAACGACATGGAACCTGTAACATACAGAGCAAAATATTATTTGATTGGTACCCTTTAAAAAACTCTTGTTCACATATTACTGTTGAATGAATACAGAATAGATTATTGTAGAATTATCAAAGAAGGCAATGGAAAATTCACTAAGCATAACCTTTGTATAATCTAATATTCCTGTGCCATTTCAAAGCAAAATTTGTGCTTAATTTAGGAATATGAGGAAGCCCAGCTATTCACTTTAGAGATTATTTTCATTGAATTAAGTCAATTGAAGCTAAGAAAAATCTCCCAAGATTTAAAGTCCAAACAGAAGTTCCAGCAAATATTGGTGGAGTAAGACATGAGAGCAGTAGGATACTGTCATGTTTTGTAGATTTAAATGGAAACTTGAATTAGTCTGAAATCAGTATACTCATTTGGAGGGACTGTTATCCTGCTTTAATGCTTCCCTTAGTATGAGGCTTTCATCAATATTGACCTGTATTTATCATCATCATTTCTCCAAGATGAAATCTATCTGCCTTGAGTCAGAAAAAAACAGAGTGAATTTAATTCACTTTTTGAAATCATGCATTGTTAGTAAGTAATGTATATGCTATATTATGTTACCATGTGCAATCTTGAATTAGTGTTGTTTTGTATCTCAGAGAATGCATGTAATAATATTGTTGTATAGCTGTAATAAAATGTATTATTCACCTAATCATTGTTTTGTTTCATTCATCTGTTTTTGTGTATTTGATTTGCTGATTAGTACATTAATTATTTCTCCAAAATGCAAGTTGTCCCAATAAAGCAGTTCCTCACATTTCTTTGATTTCTCTCATTCATTCTCCAAAAATGTGTAAGAAGCCAAAGAGAAAAGAAAAATGAAATGAACTAGACATGTTCATATTGTATTCAAGTTATGATCAAACAGTATTTCATCATTAGTGTGATTCTGAGCACCGTGTCCCATACCAACACAACTCTAACACTTTATTTCATTCAAAAGTGAAAATCTCTAAAATGAACATTGACTAATGGTAGTGATACCAGAAATAATCATTTAAAAATGGTCAAATCAAAAGATTTGTTCATTTTTGAGATAAAATAAATGGATAAATACTTCCTCACACATCATACACACATACAGAAAATACGACTCTACACAGACAGCATGCACAATATTGAAAGTCACAGAGAACAAAGTCAACAGATTTGATGTATTTGTGGAGAAATAACATACTACAGCCAGTTTTAATTTGCCTCATGACTTTGATTATGTAACAAGTTTCACAAAAAACAAATGATCTTCACCATGCAAATGTTCAATTTTACCAAATCGGCTCTCCTTTAAAACAATTTACAGGATTCTTAAATATGTCATTCAAATCACCAATCAAAAAAAAAATAGTCCTATACAAATTTAAACAAGCCATGTGTACAGAAGACAACACATGTGAGAGCAAGGTTTATTTGGCACATTATTCATGTTCTTCCAAAATCCTTTGTATTGTGCAATCAATGTGCAACTTATGACAATCATGAACGCTAAACAGAACAAATCTGGATAAATTACACTGAGGGAAAATCTCAACACAAAATCTGCCCACTTCAATACAACTTTGTTGAAGCCACAACATGTTATACTCTTATTATCTTGTGAATACAATTAATATCATACTCATATACCCTATCATGAAATGTGGCATTGTCCACTAGATGAAGTCAATAACTACATAATGGTGCTACACAGTACAAGCTGTGTTGAGAGAACAAATATTTGCAGAGGAAACGGATCGTTGTATGGAAGCAATTATCTGATGAATAAAATTTGCACTATAATTTTAACCATCATTCTCCTTTTACCCATCATTCTCCCTCCTGTCAAATTAAGAAATTGAGTAGATATTGGATAGCAATCAGAAAATCACTGGCAAGGTTATTGTCATGGTCAATGCCTAGTTCCTTGACATTGCATCTAATTTCTTTCTTATCATACCTTCACTACGTGGCAGTAGAAAATACAACCTTCTTCATAGCACCACCTCTCACTAATCATTTCTATACTAAAACTTTGAAATAAAGCTTGAAAATACTTTAAATTTTACAGTCTAAATGAAAGTATATCTGAATAAGATGAAAATGGTGTACAGAGGACAATTTCTGATGAGAATTTATTACCCGAAAAATGAAGAGTTATCAAAAGTCTTACCTCGTTGCGTTACATTACAGATAAAAACTAGCATGATGTTGATCCAGCTGAGAGTTCAACATCAAGGAATAGCATTGAAGTATAACATATCTCAATGGGGGAGTGTTTTGTGTGTGTGTTTGTGAGTACAATAGGAAGAGTATATAGACATACCAATCTTGGCACTTGAAATAAGTTTTAAAAATGGTAATAATGACTGACTGGATTACATACAAAAGTGGAACATTTGATTCAGAGGGCTAAACAAGGCAGATTAATCAAGTAGGAATTACATTATTATGATTTAATACAACAGCATTACACATGGCTAATCATATAAATAAACAAGGGTATACATTACATGTTATCACTAGTAAATACTCCTGAAAAAACAAAAACAATGCAAGTATCTTGTTATGTGCATACATACATACATGAATGTTCATATAGTCTGTATACAAAGCAGGCATAGAAATTCCTGTAAATACAATTTCCAGTTGTGTATTTTCATAGTATACATACATGCTCACTTTGTAAAAAGGTATGGTATATCATGTAGACGTTGGACTTGTACAGTATAATACATACATGTATAGACCTTACTTACCTATGTACAGTTATATACACTTGCAAACAAGCATACATGAACTTCATTATTATCAATAATCACATTCATGAAAATATATTCAATACCATATGATTGGGTGAAAGCTAGTAAGGGTGTTGTCAATTGGTGTTATCTTATAGGGTGTCTAAGTTTGAACTTCAAACTAGATGCATGATGATGATGATGATAAAAATGATGATAATGTTGAGAGGATAGGTATTAAAAGCAGCATGCAGGAGTATTATAACACTCTTCATTGCAATCAGTTGCCATTAACTCAAGGGACTGGGTGGGTGTAGCATAATAAATAAAAACATGTATAATGCATCATCTAGAGGAAGGAAGGTTAGGAGAGTTGATTCTATGGATATAAAGTTCATTATATATATACAAATATATCTATTTACATAAAAAACAAGCCATTATGAAATTAGTGAGCAAATTTTAGGTAAAAATGTGTTGTCTGATTACACACTGACTAAAATGCTAAGAAAAAAAGGGAAATTGTATATAAAACTTTTAATACATTAGAATTCTACATGACAAAGTAAAACATCCATTTGACAAAAAATTCCAAGAAAATATATATTTATAAAAAATGTTGTCTTTTCATTATCAAATTCATCAAGCATTCCAATTCAATTACCTCCTAAGCATAATTACAGTTATTGCAAAGAGGTCTACAAAAGAAGGATTGTTGAATCGTTATGAAACAACAGCTGTGGCACCAGTATTGACTTCATCCTTCCACTAAGCCATTAACATCCATCTCAAAGCTTGGTTATGATTCATCATAGTCACTTCCAAACAACCAGCTCTGTTTCTTGACATTCCTTGCTAATCATACAAGTCAATCATATATGACAGTGGCAGTGTTTGCTCACTGACCACACGACTTGTACTGACCAAACACAGATGATCTATCACCTTCTGCTAGGGTATCACTGGCAGTATTATGAAGGTGGGAAGTCAAGGAAGGGAGGAGCATCCAAGGTAGATAAGATATTGCTTCATCTCTAACACAACCCCTTAACAGTCTATCTACTAAACTTTCAGATTAGCAATATTCACATGTGATACTTATCTGTCTATCAATGGAAAACGTTTTTTTCTTTCTTACTTTGCCAGGACTTCCATCTAAGCCATTTTTAGAATTGACTTATCTTCTGAACTTATTTTTGAACAAGAATGTAAATTTTTCTTCCAACAAAACATTCCATTGTACTGAGGTCCTCGATACAAATGCCTGATTTTACAAAATGCCCTATTATCATTTCACTTTATTTTAACCAGGGTCCAACCATAGGGGCCAACTACATGTTATCACCATAAAGCATTACCTTATCCTTCCTCCTCCTTCCCTTCTACATATCTCAAAGTTCACCACCACCACTTCTCCCATGAAGAAAGAGGAAGATTGTTTGTTTACTCCAGGACTCCTGTCTCTGAACCTCCTGTTAGCTTCGTGAACATGTCCATATCCAGCACCTGGTTCTTATCTTGCTTGCGTAGGGCCAAGAAGATGGATCCACCGATGTACTCATGGACGATCTTACAATCGCAGGTCAGACAGGCCATCTGAATCTGTTCATCCTCCATACCAATGACGAGTTCTCTTGTCTCCCAGTTGACATTCCAGTGAGTCATAGTGCTGTAACGCCATGTCTTCTGAAGATCACCAGTGCTGATGTCCATCTTGATCATACGGTTGTAAGCCAAGCCAAGCAGCTCCTGTCGATGAAATAACAGTCAAATATTACATTTCCTGACATTCACAGAGAATTGATAGTAATAGCAATGGATAGTAATTAATAGAATTAATGGTAATTGCAAAGGAAAGTTCAGAACGAAATAGAGGACCTATATTTATCTGCAGGAAGTGTTTCTCAGAGAAAAATGCAAAGTTCATTCTTAAAGAAAAATAGTCCTCCATGATAAAAGGGTTTCCTTTTGAAGATTCTTCTTTCATAACTATTTAATGTAACATTCATTTCCATAACGCACATATTCAAATTTTCTTAGTCATGTTCAATTCCTCCACGTAAAATTTGAGCAAAGTCTAAAACCCAAATAATTGAGAATCATCATTCATTTGATCTGTGTACATGCACATGTACACGTAGGTTCAAGTGCAATTAGGAATGTATGTTATTAATGTTCATAACTGTGACGACATAAAACAGTCGACCATTCCAAAATTGGCAAATCCTTCCATCAAGGCTAAATGTTGGTTATGACTACAGAATAAGTTATCAGACTTTACTTTCATATACATACATACATATGAAAAACCACAAGCTCATTGCCTGGATACAACACATATTTTCCCACATGTTTTCCTTTAATCACAGCTGATTTCAGAACATAACCAAGCAGAGGAAATAATTATATATACAAATTAGGAGTGAAGGAAATCATGCGGTCTCATATTAATATCACTCCTAGGCATGCTACATGCTGGAGTGACATGGCATAATTTGAGCTCCAGTTATCCAATCAATCTACATGTTGACTCATTCTAAAGGAAGTTCCAATTAGCAGGATTTTCCTTACATATTCCTTTGGCTGATGATATCAAAACAACAAATTTATGCCACGTCTGATTTGGTTAGAGTGTTCCACTATTTGGGCTTTTCCAACAGAGTTGGTATGCTCATTTTGTGAAATTTCTTTTCCAGAAATAAAAATGAGCAGCTTGGCTAATCCTGCAATTGGTTGTTGGACTTTTTGAATGTTAATTGTACCTTAATGAATTATTCATACTCTTGCTGACTATTCTCCATAACAATTCATAAGCATACAGAGCAAAACAGATTTCCAAGAAAGTATTGAATAACACTGATAATTATTCACAATGACACAATATTCAAAAGGATTTACACCATGATTTAAACGGCATTGACCTCAAATTGAACCATCGCAAGAAGACATTCTTCTAACATAGACATTAGCTGACTTTATAACAATATACCATCAATGTTCATCATACTTGACAGTTCTGTTCATTAAAGAATACACCATTCTAAAGTAGGGTGTACATTGTAAATTCCATTGTAAATATCGATTTATGCCACAAGAATGGATTGATTTTTATGATATCAAAGAATAGTGTGACATATCAATTACATCATGGAATGTGGCCAAATTTGGAAAGGTGAAAGCACTTATGCATCACCACATGATGAATACCTTAAAGCGAAAATAGAATCTAGGTCGGATTACATCTCTTAAAGGACAATACTATAGGGGCAATAGCTCTTCTCAGACTTTCAAGATACATTTTAGAACATTACTGACACAAACAGTATTGGATTGTTACTTACATCTTTCCTGCTACCTTGTAAGCGTACTACAAAGAAGGTGATTCCATATTCTGGTAGTGCCTGCCATGCCTTGATGTAGTTCAGTTTGGCATCAACAAGTGATAAGGATTGTAATCTTGAATGCGCATCTAGGATCCTCCTGGCAATCTAGTTGGGACAACAACAACAAAATTGACATACAATAAAATTATGTGGTCATGGTATTGTTTGAACAGTCAACATAACATGTATTGCCATACCAACAATGTCATCCCCAACTCAACTGTCAATGCATTAAAAAGGTCCAAGAATTTTCATGCCCAAATCACTTGTTTGCATCTCCGTATTGGTTGGTTGATATTTTTTTAATTACCAAATCTATCAGACACCAAAGTTATTTACAAGATCATTAACATTACAACATTAGAACATGACCAGCTGATCTTTCCATCTTAGTACATACAAATGCTAGGCAAAGTTTGAATTGTCCTTTAAGGTGACCTTACCTCTTTGGCTTTGTATTTCTTAAGCACCCTAGAGTTGACAAAGTTTTCAGGCTTAAGATCAGGCATGTCCGTGGGTATAATTGGACTGCTACCGTCCTTCTTGCTGTGTTGCATGCTGAGGAAAGCTTTGATCTCTTGTACCTCTGAATTGTAAGAACTATCAGCCATTGACTTGCCCTTAGATGCCAATCTACATGCCGCCATCCACTTGGCATACTGATCCTCCTAATTAAAATAAAAATTATAAACAAGAATCAAAATAAAATAGTGCAGGAAACTACATACATCTATTATTGATTAAGATATAATTTTTCACATATTATGACAAATAAATGAAATTTGATACAGTCATTATTTTAACATACATGTAGTTGATATTTATTGACACTGGTTGCTAAACATGCCACTTGTAACTATTTCACCTTTTCTCATACAAATGCACATTAGTTTTCATGTGATGAATCACTCTCATGCCAATTATGGATGTAATATAATCCCCAGCCCTCTACTTGGCTCCTCATAAAAGAATTCACTTTAGATAGATATCATTGTTTGTTTCTAAAGCTTTTCATGATCAAATGCCAATATATATTAAAGATTGCATAACATTTCACAACCCATCTCATCCTAATCTAGGCTCTCCTGGGGACCCATTTCTTCTCACCATCCCCAAATCCGTAGCAAAGCTGGTGGTCGTACATTTACTGTAACTGCATCCAAAGAATGAACAATATCCCCTTTTTCATAAAATCAGCTTATTCCACAGACCAGTTTAAGATATTCTAGAAAACATATCTCTTCCCGAAATAGTTAAACCCCTTCCATTTCTCTCAAACTTTATGCTTAATAAGTTAATTTTTATTCTATGTTATGTATTATCAATTTTGTATTAATTTTATCATTAGGCTATATATTATTAATTTTGTAAATGCTGTGATACAGTTGTACTATGGAGAGCATACTCAATGCTAGTTATTATCATTATTATCATTATTATCATTAATATAACTTGCATTCCAGAGATATATAAAAAATATATTGTTTTCACTCATCATTGTCATATTGGTTTATTAACATGTTATTTGAAACTCCATGAACAATGCATTGACTATTTTCAACATAACAATTTGATAAACTGTTCTGAAGACTTCCTAAATGTGAAGCTTTACAAATATTTATCAAAAAAGGTATTCAACTGACAACAACAATTCATTCCTATATCTTTGGTATAACTTTAAACTCTAAAAATAAACAGAGTACAAACTTTAAAATGTATGAGTACATTGAAATGTACCCATAACCAACCATCAAGGAATCTATGACGTCACATTCAATGAACTCTTTCATTCAAGATTATTCTAATATCCTAACATGATCCTAGGTCAGGGCATTACATTGAAGTAAAGGTCATGCCCAACTATGCTAATCATTTTTGTAAATGTTTTTCTATGATGTAAATGTCTTGCTCAAATTCCAAATTTTAAAGATTTAATAAGGAATATGAAAACAAGGGATAAAAGATATTTCTGATGAATTGTTTCAATAAAAGTGATAATCCAAGTATGTTACATTTATCAAACTCATAAACCATAATATATAAATAACAGGATTTTTTTTTTTAATCTAGTTCATAATATTTTTTTAAAATCTCACAAATATATATTCACACATAAGAGCATTATTAAACATTATATTTTGAAGGAAAATATATGAAAGAATTCTTACAGAATCACATCTCAAGATGAGTTCTTGTGTTCCTTCTGGTGATACTGAGAGTAGCTTGATACAGAACTTCTCTCCTGCTATGCTCACATCAGGGGCAGCTTCACAGCCTGTAACAAGTGATTAAAGAAGAAATGTAAAGTCTCAACAAAAACAACAAATATATAACAGATTCATCCCATTGAGCATTTGGGTCATGAAAAATGTAGCATTTGATAACTAAGGAAAAGCTCAATCTACAGAAATTTTTTGTAGGAAAATTGCTTGAACATTTCCAAATTGTCCAATAGCCTGCTATGAAAAGGCTGTATTATTTCACGGTTCTACCTTTTCATATCATAGTCCTGATCTTGTCTACATCAATAACCTTACTCCTTCATGAATATGGGCATGTTAAATTTTTATTAACTTCATATTCCCCTCCTCTCTCACTCTTTTATAACATCTCTCTTACACATGAATTCCCAATTTCATTCTCCATAAGAGCTCCAATCTAATTCCTCTTATTTCTAACTGACTGGAAGCAATGAACATGAACCACAACTGTGGGACCACAAGCTATGTCTTACTCAACTTCTCAATGTGTGCATGGCAAAAGGGCGCAAACACAAATTTGTAAAAGTTTTTTTCATTTTCAATTTCATATTGGAAGAAGGAAAAATGATAAAGCAAAGTAATATCCTATCAATCTACACAATGTATGGATTGATATGTGCTATGTAGATATGGTCAATATAAGGCCAGAACTTTAAAATGTGTTTTTCTTGTTTTTCTAATAATACATCCATTTGCCCCATTCTGCTGGGCGCATGACATACTTTATTCCACTAAATGACTTGGTAGTTGATGAGCTTCTCAAGCTAAAATGTCTGGGCTTGTTAGCGCATTTCAAGCAGCAAAAGTGTACGACCCCCAGGGAGGAGTCAAACATGGGAATGTCAAAATGATTGGCTCCCTATAGAGAGCAATGTTTGAAAATAGACTGTCCAAAGCCAGTTCATATGTACAACAAATAGATGTTGGTTTAGATGCTATTCACATGCTGCTCTCTAAGAACCATGATAAGACATACAAAGAAACAACTGTGTGTGTTGACTCCTGAACTGAACTCTTAATCCCAAACACTTTTCTACTGAATAATTTTATTATTTTTAAACACAATGCTATATTTTTTTAACATCAATAATGCCATATTAGATGAAATTTAATCAACATCTATTTTCTAATTCATTTTCCATCATCATTTGTCTTTTATATATAACAGTACATACATGGTGGAATAAGATCATCTGCTTAGAGCCTGAAGGGCATTAACTCAGTGCAAAATGATATGAGTTAACATTTTTCAGCAGATAACATACATTCGGCCCTAGATGATTGGAAAGTACAAGTAAAATTATATGACAGATGGTTACTGCAGACACTGCTCATACACTGCATACCGTATTTTCTGGCGTAAAGGCCGCGGTATTTTGACCCAAAATATGATCGCAAAGTCTGGGTGCAGCCTATAAGCAACAAGAGACAAAAATGAACCGCCTCAAAAACCCTGGTCTAATAAACCACACGTATTGGAATGGGCGGGACTAGATCTACAGTTAGCCTGTGCTTTATCTCTATCAATGTAATTATCTTTCAAGTATTGAAATATTTTCATTCATAAATATATCATTCAGAACTAATAACTAAATATCTCATAAATGCAATCATAAACACATCCTCGTATGGTTTTCTGAGGTTGACAAAGCATTCATATGAAAGTCTATTTCATGGTAGTGTCAAAGAGGCAAATGTATTTTCTGTACTATGAGCTACTGTAGTGGACGTTACAGCACTACATAAGCGCTCTGTAAGTTTTACATGTAATTTGTCTTTGAGCGCACCCCTCGTAGAGATCAATGACACCCCTCCACCTCCACACTGGATCCTTCGCGGAGATGTATTTTGTATGGAGAATGGAACGGACAGTCATCGCAGTGGATTTTCGTAGCGCACGTGACGTGAGCATTAGATATACCTCCTAGGTCATGTCCTACATGTAGGTCATGACAAGAACTTGTAGCAGGACATGTTTCAGCATGCAAATCGTTGTGATAACATTTTCATTTTGCTCTTCGAAACCATCATGCAGTATGTATTTTTCTGTCTTTGAAAATCACTTACGGAACTTTTGATGGAATATGCACCCATGTAAGATATCTCTTAACGACTTTTTAGAGTTGTGGAATTTCCTTTCCAATTTTGTTTGTGAATGTGCCTCAATTTGCGAGTTGGATTCACAGTTGATAGTCCCGTTCGTACTCAACCTTTTATAGTAGGGAAACTGTGCAGTATACCTTAGTACTAGTCTACGAAGATGTACGTGTTTGCTAGCACTACGCTTCATCAGATTCTCTTCCTCTTTTTAAATTCTTAATGACATAACAGTAAAGACATCTAGGAATAATCGTCTTCAAAAATTCAATAAAAATAAAAAGTTCAACCTTTTTTTCTTTGTATGATTTTTGGGGGGCAAGATTTCTTATGCTTGTGATTTTTCCCCCGTTCCCCCCCCCCCCACCCAAATGAGTTGTCAAAGTTGGGATGCAGCCTTTGCTACACCTAGTCTTATTTCTGAAGAGTTAGTCTTACCTCTAAGGTTGATTCTCTGAATAGGTTGTCCACGGCTATCTTCTTCATTCTTGTAATAAGCCAGGTGCAAGTCACGGAAAACAAAATAAGCCTTCTTGTAACTCTTCAATGTGAATTTCTTTGGCCTAATAAAGTAAACAGAATAAAGAAATGTGTGTAAATATCACTGGGAACAGGCATTCAAGCAGCAAATAAAAAATGGCGAAAAATTGATGAAATTCTATCTTTGTCACTTAATATTTGACTTATTTGGACCAAATATATTACACTGGATTTATGTCAATAGAAACTGGTATAAAGTGGAAA
The DNA here is from genome assembly GCA_025618425.1 of Heliocidaris tuberculata. Lineage (NCBI taxonomy): Eukaryota > Metazoa > Echinodermata > Echinoidea > Camarodonta > Echinometridae > Heliocidaris > Heliocidaris tuberculata. The sequence continues at coordinate 47,274,338 of CM046834.1, read as the reverse complement.
TAATCTACTATTATTACACAGTGACGAGAGGGACCATAATAAACAAGGATTATATTTCACTAAACATTTCCCTCCCAGGTAGCCAAACATTTCTACCAAATTCACAGGAATGCAGGGGACCATAAAAACACAGGGTTCATATTATCAGTGAACATGTAGGCATCCGTACTCTACATCAGACTCTCACTAACCCACACAGTATCTGAGAATCACATCAGTAGCTGCTAGCCCTGGTATTGATTCACAGGAAAATCATTCAACTGACATTCCAAAATGAAAGATTCTAATCCTCCCTCGGCATTCTATGCTACTGAATCATGCACACTCTGCCTCTATGCGAACAACTGGTTTTCTTCTTGACTCAGTCATGTTTCTTAAAAACATCTGACGGGGAAAAAAATCATATCTCCAACAAGATGAGCATTTCTGATATCTTATGAATAAATAGTGTGCACTTTGAAAGGTAAATTCACCTTCATGAAACCAAATTGAACATTGAAATTTAGTCCTAATAATTTTTTTCAAAAGTATCAACATGATAGAACAATGTGCAGTTCTCATGAACTGCATGTGGACAAGCATCAAACACATCCCAAATAATATGTTCCAATATGAATTCTTTCAACTATAGGGCCTTCTTCATGGTCATGTGGATAATTGAACAAAACCAAATAGAACCATTATTTTTTTCTGTTCCATTTATTATTCTATGCAAAGTACTTGGAAAAAATATTAATGTTTGTACCACAATCCCTTAAATTTGATATCAATACAAACAATACACAACAGAAACAGACATTTATTGAATTCCTGTGGTTAAACTTTGTGTGTTCACATGGAGAAGAAAAATCTGAATAAATCAACAAAATCACAAAATTTATAGGCACCAAAAATTCTACTGGTATTCTATGATAGCTTTATGAATATTATGGTTTAAAACAAATAATAATATATTCTGGGCGTTGTGGCGTGCGCCTGTAATCCAGCTAACAGTGGAAGTTATAAAGTGATTCAGCGGACCTAGGTTCGAGACTGAGTAACGTCTTTCAGATGGTGACGTTAAAGGTCGGTCCCCAGACGTAAATAATCATATCTGATTGACACACATCTGTAAAAAACCCAATTATGCACACACACACACACACACTCTAAGGCTATAAGAAAAAATACGTATTTATAATTCCCATATATTCCTAGTTATATATGTGACCCATGCATGTATCTATTTGAATGGATGCAAAGTCAAATACAGTAGTAAATACAGTAGCCTGTATGAAAGCAGGGAAGCTAATACTACTTGCAACCTTTCACTACATACCATCTCTTTAGATATGATCCCTGTGCTATGCATACCAGGTGTAATACTATCAGCCTATCATCTCCCTACACAAACCCAGCTGTCATCTATAACTATGCACCTCTATTAATAGGCCATCCCATTGAAGGATTTAACACATGTCTTGAAGAAGAAACACATTTTTGGATCATCAAAACTCTAGTGGGACTTTCAGCCAAGATGAAGCTGTAAGTAGGATGATTCATTGTGCAAATCAAAGGAATAGTAACATCTCCTGGCTTTTTACAATAATCAATCAATTTGGGAGTTTATTTAAATGAAAAGTATAATGTACTGGTTGTTTTTATAAGTGTAATTAAATTCATAAATCTGATATACATCCTAAAGACAAAAGATTATTACAAATACCTATTATTGGGGTATGGGGTCCTAAATAAAGAATACTTACTTCATAAACTTCAATACTCCTGAAAGTTCTGGTACAGCAGTGATGTCCGTCTATAAAGGAAGTTAGAAAGAAACAAATATGAAAATAAGCATATTTAAATTGAGAAGGATTACAGTTTTAGACCAAACAGTATAGATATCCATATGGATTTCTGAAGATTTCTCCTCTTACTGATGAAATAAATAGAAATTAGATACATGTATTTGTGTGGGTAAGGGTATTTTGATATTAAGAGAAGGAAGGAAGAAAATGAGGAAAGATAAGCTGAACAAATGAATAATGATATCGTAACGAAATCTTTATATTTATGGATCAAAGAGGAAAATCCTGTTGAAAATATTCTTAGAATAACATGGATACATCAGGGATAGCATTTTTCACTTTTAAGTTATGGATCATACCTGTGAAAATGTGCAATTTACCCTATTTACTCTAATGCAAATTTCGAATAAATCTATTATCATTGTAACCCCTAAAATTATAGGTCTTGGGGTGGGGGGGGGGGGGAGAGAAAGAGCAAAAAAAAAAATCAAAGCAAGAATAATATTAGTATTTCCATGTATGAATTAGGAATAGAAACGGGCACTAACAGTCAAATTTGACTAATTGTTATCATAACCAACAAACAACAACAATATTACATCATATTTCAAACATCCTATGACATCAGGTCTTCTACAGCATTACTTTGATTGTTATCACTGACTGTGGGGGGGGGGATAATTTTCGTTCATATCACTTTTCAATGTAATATCATACAGAAGCTTGCCTGGTAGCAAAGTACTATGGTAAACACAGATATTGTTTGCATTGCAATTCATCATGCATTTCTGTGCATGCTCCATTTAACAGAAAATGGACCGCCACTTTTGAGCTTGAATCTAATCAACAAAGAAAAGTTGGTGATTAAAGCAGACATGACCCGATAGAAGATTCAAATCTCATACCCTGAAACCTATTATTACTCATAATATATCTCTACTGGCATACAAATAGGGCAATTGATTAGCACCTAGGCCCACATACAATCATAACAATGATTCCAAAATTTCTGTACACAAAAGGTATAAGCTTTGGTATTTCACTACCTTTATTCAACAATTATGGGACTTCAACTAAACAGATTTGCCTCAATACATTTTTAATGATCAAACTGCAAAGTAAACACATATCTTTTCATCTACTTCTAAACCAAGATATCAAAGCATAAATCCATAGAACAATACTATATTGCAGAACTCAAAAATAACACTCCATACAAATTTGTTTGTTATTCTTATCAAAGCATCTAGTAGAATATCAGTAAGATTCAGGTTACCCAAAAGATCAAAGTGAATGAAAAGCAACAATGTAGTAAAATATACACAATGTCTCTTTCACATTCCCACACATTGTATCCACTACAAGATCTCTTTCAATGTATTACAACATGTATTTCAACATGTCAAGGTTGAGACTATACACTACTTATTTTGCTACAACTTTGAGGTGACAAGATATGCAAGACAATTTATATTTTTCATATAAACTTTATTTTTAAATTTGGATAACAAAATACCAAGTGAAACTTCATGCAGAAGACTAGTTCTATTTGGTTGTTAGAATTTGTATAGAGGCTTTTGCAACTTAATTTTTTTAGAAGGTAGTCTGATCAATATATTGGATCCAGGATGGTGCAAATGAAACTAGAGCTTCTTAAAAACATGAGTACAGACTGCAAATGAATATATGACTGACTTTGACAAATTTAGATCCTTGAGTGAAGCCATCCTTGAATGAAAACTGAAAGAAATTAATAACATGTACATGTACAGCACCCTTGGAAAATAATAAGTATTTTTTTTAAATGATGAAGTTTTTCCTTTTAGCCAGAATGGTATGCAGTGGTGCTTTCCACTCGCATGTAATTTAAGAACTCAAAGTATATAATTAGCTTCAATAATCAATCACTGATGAAGATACATCAGTAATCCTATCTTAAACTTATGATTGCCAACATTGCAAGCCCAATCCTAATATCCACTTCCAAGGTTTCTTGTCTGAAAGTGTCAATGCTCATTAAGGGCTCATTGAAATGCAGTTGTGCTTGGTATTAACAACTTCCTTTCTGTTTGATTACAAACTACAGGATTCCCTGAACAGTCCTTCTGTCAAATGGCTTCTGACCTCTAACAAGTAAATGGTTAAAGGGGAAGTCCACCCTGATTACAAGTTGGTTTTAAAAGAAGCAGAAACATTAAAGAAACAGATCAGTGAAGGTTTGAGTAAAATATGATAAGAACTGAGAAAATTTTGAATTTTTGAAGTTGTAATCAATCAAACACAAATTGGCAAATCCATGATGTATCTTGCAAGCTCCACTCCCATTTGTCCTGTACCCCAAAAATCATTAATTTCTATTTTGTCTTAAGAAAATATTTGATCATACATGCACCTTAGATATAATCTTTGCAAATATGTTTTCACACAAAATCTATTTGAAACAAATCTATTCCTTCATCAAAAACTAAGGAAATGAAAATTTATGAAATTTTATGTACTGAGCAAATGGGAGAGGAGCTCGCAAGATACGTCACGGAGTTGCCAATTTGTGTTTGTTTGATTACAAATTCAAAAATTGATAACTTTCTCATTTCTTCTCTGATCAAACTTTCACAAGTATGTTTCTCTCACTTTTCTGCTTTTATTAAAATCAACTAATTACCAAGGTAGACTTCCCCTTTAAAGAGTCATAGCATGACAAAGAAGGTCAAAATCTCCCTCATGAAAACATTCACCCCCCCCCCCCCCATTCCTTACAATAATGTGGTCTTCAAAGTCATCAAGTCTTGATGTGTTAAATAATAAAGACCTTATACAATATACTGATTATAAAAGAACTGCTGCCTTCTATGGCTCCCTACTTCAGTTGAATTAGATTAGATTTCTCAGGGTTCCTAAGCCAAGTTTGACCAGTCCAAATGACAGAGGGAGGAAGGTAAGGGGTGTGAAAGTGTGATAACAATACCAACAAGTGGGAAAAATACTGAGCTGAAGGTGATCTGGCCCTTAACATCAAACAAGAGATATTGTAATTTCAAATTACAAATGATTTTTAACATTGCACTTAAGGAGGAGGTGGGTTAATCATTACAACCCTCAACATCTTTCTGATCAAATTCACCTGAAAAAAATTGAGGTTACTACAAAGGGAGATTACTTAGATCATAATGCTTGAAAAGATTCAATTTGGACACCCTTCCATATTTAAAGATCTAAATCTCTGAAGTGTGTCAATACTTACATGTCCTGGAGATACAGTCTGTCCCTCTAATGAGACCTGAAGATTTGTGAGAGCTTTATCAATGTCATCTTGGCCATCTGATGGACCATCCACCTCCTGCTGAGGCTTCTGTGATTGCATGCTCACTTGTAACTACAATGGAAATACAAAGGTAGGGAACATACAAGGATAGAAGGAGAAAAAGAGAAGAATAGATATAGGGAGATAAAAAAGGAAAGAGAGAGGGGAGCCATAACAAGAAAAAGAGATGGGATTTGTAAGAAGAAAAGAACAGAAAAGAATAGATACAGGGAGATAAAAAAAAGAAAGAGAGATGGGAGACAGGAAAAGAAAAAGAGATGGGATTTTTAAGAAGAAAAATGTTATTACAAAAATATATAATACAATTGATTTTTATATCAATAAGTTGTGGAACTCAAAACTTGTCATTTTTATTGAACTTGGCAAATTATGATCTAAACCTGAGGTCACCAGGGAGGATATCTGAATGTTGTTTATGACCCTGGAAACATTTATGGCAAAGCCATCTGGCGATAAGAAAATTTAAAAGGTCTGCTATTGATCACTGTATACATGATTATTTATGTCAACTGCATGCAAACCATGAGACATACATTTACTAACACATATATCATGATATATATGGCAATCATAGATCATCTTTTTCACATCTTAGGCTGCTATAGGCCTACTTATCAACACATGTGACTTATTAACTCATAGGAAGAAGAATACATGTGGTTTGAGATTTAAACAATAGTAAACAACAAGAAAATTCCATTATTTGGGTCACTTATTATCAGAAAGTACTGTGCAATTTCCATTTGCCTTAAAATTGTTCCCATACTCTGTTTCCATGGAAACAGAAAGGTTTCCCATAAATGCAAAATGAGGTAGTAACATGTCATAAAGTGTGAGTACTTCCAACATTTATAAACCTCAGGATTTACAACACAAGGATTTGGGTGGTGAAAAATGGGAGAGATTTCTGCCTGTACAAGTATTAAGGATGTATTTGTGAAAGAAAGAAAAAATGATATAGTAATAAATCACAACCAAATGATTTAATGTAAAACCAGAAAGTTTGTGACAAGAAATTTTAAAATATATTAAGTCAATGGTGGTCACACTGTTAACAATAATTTTATGACCACTTGCAAAATTCACATACATTTCTGGTTTGACAATACTGCTCTCTTCTTTCTAAAATCTTATGGAGGAAAAGTTTAATCAATTGCTCAATTCGATAGACTGAAGTAGGTAATTAATGAAAACAAAACTGTATATATGTATCTCTCCCAAGTTACAGCACAGTGAATCTATCAATATACTTTTAACAAAACTGTAATTAATTGTCTACTCATAAGGGAGGTAAAGTTTATACTAGACACACACCCATACATCTAACTAATGATAAAATGAAGTCCAGTTTCTGCACAGCTTGAGATTTTGTTCTATTACAAGATAATGTCAGAAAGTAACACATTCACAACCATTTTAATCCAAATAATTTTTGACTATAAGAGAGAACAAGAATTCAAGCTTGGTAAAGATCCTATTGCCACCAGAGAAGATTAATCAGTTTGGGGATTAGGAAGACAATAGTGCACTAAGTGGTACATTCAATTCTTGAAATTATATTATGAGATTTAATGTGATGATCAGAGGAATAGACAAATCTCAAAGATTATGCCAATGTTTTCTACGGAATTATAACTCTTCTTAAGGCCTTGGAAGAAAACATGATGCAAAAAATTAATGGTCCCAAGTCAGATTTTAGTCATCAAAACTAGTACACACTTGATAAGACTGGAGAGTGAATTTTCCAAAATTCCAAATACCTTTCCCTTCCTTACTACATAAACACATCTTCACTTTAGGTGAAGTTCCTCAAACCTAAAAGCCCTTTTTATGAAAAATAATCTGCTTACCTAAGGAACACAATGAGTTCTTAATTGGCACTGAGACAACACCACTTTCTAAAAACCCTTTCTGTTCCCTAAGAATAGTCTTTGTTGGATGAAAATAGCACTCAAGGAGATGACACAATACTGGAGAGGAAATAACCCTCCACAGTACACACTTTAAAGAGAACCATCAAGCACCTCATCAATACAATGAATAGGAAGGTTTGACATTAAGATATCTTTTAGCTTCATTCCTTAAAACATCAAAATCAAGACAAAGTAAGGGAAAATAACTGGATGTATTATATATCATCCAAACGCCTGAATATTGTCTCTAATTATCTTCATAAAGTATTCTAAATCATAAAACATGATTATATCCTACAAAACATGTGAAATTGACCTCACGCAAAGCCAGAATACAATACAAACAATTCCTAATGTATTTCAAAATTGTCATTTAAAAAATGTTGAAAAACAATGATAATTGATAGTTTGTAGTCAAAATGTGATCTTCTTCTTGCCTTCTTGGTAGCAGCATTTTTTTTTTTAACTTGGACCTTTAAGTTGTTCTATTTTCAATTTGCAGGTACCATACACTTGGTTTGTATAATGCAATGCTTGTGAGGGAGGTGTGAAGTTAGATGGTACTTTTCCAGCTCACACTCATAAAATATGCAACAAGCCTTCATAATGAGAGTACTTGTCAAGTTTCACAATATCCTTTGCCCACCTTCCTTATAATCGAAGGAGTTTCATATTGTACTGACACACATGCAAACAATGTGACAATTCAATAGAGAGTGTACTAAATGAAGAGGATGAAAAAAAATCATTCACCATCTTTCACATAATCATTGCTTCTGGATATTTTTTTTTAACCTTTGAAATGCATCAGACTGGGAAAAAAAATCTTTTAACTTAGCTAAAAATATGCTGTCTCAGATTTTTGAATTTTCTTTAGAAATTATTTTTTTGAACTACATTGATCAAATGTGAAGTCTCACCCCCAAATTGCTTTGTCAATTGCATAAAGTCAGACAATAGGATAAAATTGGACAAATATAAAGTTCTTATATTTAAAATACCATGGCACTTCGTTTTGGAGACATATTGACATCTCTGTCATGGAACTAAGATGTATGTATTTGCCAAAATGCCTGATTGACATGATTACAAAAATGTAATAACTTGCTTTCTGTATTTAATCTCTGAGTAGAGTTAAGTTCATTATTGCCATTACATATTAGTCCAAAGGTGAATCAACATAGTATTTGACAATATATCAAGACCTTAACCACCTCCAAAGAAAAAATAAATTCAAAGAAAAAGTGCAGCAAGAAAAGAACAATTTAAACAAAACACAAGGAAATCTTGTTTTTCTGACAGTTGGTCAAAAGGGCTGCCATTTCCAGAGCCCTACATATACCACAAATATTACAGGACCAATAATTTTCTACCTCAGTGTGACAGGAGTGACATGAAGTTGACCCAAACCCAATTCCCTTGGAATGTATTTCTATAGATGATGACATTTGATCTTGATGGTAGAAAGTGAAGGGGCAGTCAAGGTATTTCTCAAGAAACGTAAATCACTCACAATTAGGAGGGCTTGACCCTATTCAAAAGCTACTCCTTGGCTTTCAATGAAAGTTCTTTCTCCTACTACTACTCTACCAAAGCCACTTCTCTGGTTGCAAATTCCCTCTCCATACAAACATATAGTAGAACTAGAAGAGGTACCATTATAACACTTCATTATGTGTCAAGTTTTCCTTTAACTGAATTCCTATATAATAGATCCTTTTAAACTTAACCTCTCTATTAATATTGAACATCAGTGCACTGTGATTTTCATACCTATGCTTCTACATTCTTCTGTCTATACTTTTCTTTTCAAATGAATCTAAAAAATATTTTTGTGAAACACAGGAGCATCATTTTCCTTTAAGCTCCAAGAAAAGGCAAATCAATCAATCTTGCCAAACATTTTCAATCCAATAACCAGTTCCATTCTTATTTTACTCGAAGTTCTTCAGATTATCATTTGTCTCTAAATAGAACAAATGTTGGTTTAGTAAGTGTATTTTATAGAGGTTCCAAGATCTGGAATGAATTGCACCCAGATATAAAGTTAAGTCCATCTTTAAACTCACTCAAACGCAATTATAAGTCATATTTACTCGAACAATATTAGGCCCTTTGTCTGGCATCATACATTTTCTGTGTAGGGTTTGTCCTGGTTGATTAACTTTTTTTTCAAATCCTATATATCTGACCATATTATACATGTATCTACATTTTATCCATCCAATATGCCCATTTTATGTATTTATTTATGTATATACCAAAGGTGGCAGCTTTTTATAAAGCTCCTTGCTTTTCTTGCTGTCTCCTCTATCTTGTAATTTTATATTTTGTACTGATTTGTATTTGTATGTATTTTTTAAACTATTGATGGAAATAAATAAATAAATGAAAAAATCTTCAGCAAGATTAATAATGTTAGACCTTTAGGCCGGAATTCACAAAGGTGGTTTCAATTCAGACCATGGTTTATGCAGATTTTGTGGTATAAATACGCATGATTTAGCGCATACACTTTAAAAAATCCAATAATTAACGCGCGCCGGTCGCGCGTGGTTGGCAAAATTCAGACCATGGTTTATTTAAATTAATTTAAATAAACCATGGTCTGAACCATGGCAACAAGCGTGAATTTAGCACTTTTACCAATCACGCGCGACCGGCGCGCGTTCATTATTGGATCTTTTTAAGTGTATGCGCTAAATCAAGCGTATTTATACCACGAAATCTGCATAAACAATGGTCTGAATTGAAACCACCTTTGTGAATTCCGACCTTCATGTTTCCAGTTGGCAAGATCTTAAACTTTGAACATCATAAATTCCCATATTGTATACAGCAGCTGTATAATGGCAAACAAGACCTTTAAAGTGGCAATAAAGATATAAAAATACCTCTGTATTCATCCAAAATGATAAAATCTTTTTACTGTATGATGTCTTACCTGCAGAGCAGCAAACATCATCATCTCTTCATCTGTACAATCCACCTCTTCTCGAAGGATAGCCCACTTGGCTTGTTCATAGATCTGGTTTATCCTTACGGCATCTTCTCTCAGATGTTTGATGTCAGAGCTACCAGGCTGAGGAAGATCGTAGAACACATAGTACTTAAAACGCAGCATCAGGGTATCATTCTCTCGCACATCTTGCTCCAGCAATGACTTGTTAGAGTCTAGCCATCTGATGATTAAAAAAAAAAAAAACAGAAATTTCATGTTAATGTTATATACCATAATACACCCATAAAAATATCTAACAGGAAAAGATACAGAAAATTCATATTATTGGATAGTGGATCTGCTTCATATAGAATTGCACAACTGTAAATTGAAGCATTTAAAATATGACAAGATGAAATGTAGTTAACAAATAATTGCTTCAAAAAATAGTAAATTGCAATATTTTTATCAGTTTTACAAAATATCTCATCAGCCAATCTCATTACAAGTAACCTTGTAATGAATTCAAATCATTTGTTTAAATATGTCATTATGAAAATATTAGACTATCTAACAAAATGATCACTCAAGCATACTTTTTTATCAAATGAATTATTGTAGCATCTCTGTCCAACATACTTGAACTTTGAACACTCAATGCTATATACAGACAAATGGGTGGAATGCATGCAGTGTTGAAGCAGTTTTAGCATGCTGAACTACATTACGTATCACATGGATATAGCGCTCACTTCTCAACCAGATATAATGGTAATAGATCGTTTTCAGATCTCCTCTTACAAATTCAGAATAATATGAGTGAATGTTGATTAACAAAGTGAAGAGCAGATTTACGTCATTACTCAGCCACTGATTATGTGGTAATAAAGGTTATCACTTATGTAATACCTTACAACTGGTCCTGTCTTGTCACTGGTCATTTATAATTTGAATTTCAATATTTCATTTCGGCAGGTAATGAGTGCCAATATTATTATATTCTTGGTAAATATTCTGGATATTGTAGCTGTATGGCTAATATACTTCACCCCTATAGACAATGCTGCCTGCTTAGGGCCATTCTAAACATAGTTGGGTGCTTTCAAATATGACCTTTGAAATGACTAGCCTTATAGCATACCTCACATACCAATGACCAGTCTCTTCTCATTGACTCATTTCTGACCTATTTCCAAATTGCAACTCCTGTCTCTTTCTCTTTCTCTTTCATTTGATGAGTAATTTACTCATCTACTCTACTATAATGGGGAGTTCACTTGCATGACAGATAAGGAACATATGGGAATCCCAATGATGTATTCATCAGACATGTTTTTCTTTTCCTCACCTATACCTCTCCTTACACTATGTCATTTCCATTCCAACTTAAAGGTACATTAGACTTGCACATGCTATAATCCAACTTTCAAAGTCAATCCAAGGTGTTTTACGCAGCAGGATAATCAAAAAATAATAATCCCAGGTAAAATATTTCTCTAAAATGAAAACTGAAGACAAATATGAAATGTCTCACTCTATGTTTTTATGTCTACTTAGAAAAAAAGGCCTACAGGTAACATTTCTAGGATGATATAGGCCTATCTTATTTTTTAAATTTGGTCCAGCATCCATCAAACTTTGTTGACTGTTTAGAATAACATTTAGAATAAATGATGAATAACTGATGGGATATAGGCCTACAAGTAGCCAAGATCAATTCTAATCTTTGTGGTGTTTATTAATAATAACATTTATTTTAAAAGTATAAGCAAATTATCAAAAGACTTGATTGTATTATCAGGACTTAAAACAAGAATGACTTACCTAGACTTACACTAGGCCTAACTTAAACAATATTGGTCTTGTAGATTGAGGGATAGAGGCCCTATACTAACAAGCACTATGATGCCCCAGACATAAGGATACAGAAATAATTTTGTGGCCCCTCGGATGAATATATTATATGGAGACAGAGGATGAATATGATTTGTGAGTCTTCATCTCATTATCTGTCTAACTGCACAGAAACCTAATAATAATAGTTTATTTTGAATCTACATGAGGCAAGGCTATCTCCTGATTCAAGAATCCCTTTGATCCAGGGCCCCCACTATGTACGGTTCATTGACTTCTAAACCCATACCATTCATACACATCTTTTCAATCTCAGAATAGATGGAGTCAGTTATGGCAAGCTGCGATTGTCCTTGATTTTAATTGATTGGCTTTTTGACTGTTATAATTGGGAATAGAAATCTATAAATATATTTATGGAGTCTTATTTTAATGTGTCTGTCTGGATAGCATATATCCACGTGAACATTAAGGTGGCAGGCCTACACATAGCTCATTTTCTTAAATACAGATTACGTAGCTTGAATAGCTAGCTATACATACAGGGTAGACAGGCTTACATATTTGTATTGTGCAGTTTTAGGAGGCAAGGGTGGGAGAGGAAGGGTGGGGGTTAAATGCATTTCTATTCTAAACACATTTGCTTCTCTATAGCTTTTGATCAGTTATGGCACAGAAGATGCATATGAAGATACAGAACATCAACCCCATCCATCTCTCCTCCTCCTACAAAGAAACCCTGAAAAGTACATCTGCATGTAGAAATAATGAGCACACTTCAATTAAATCAAATCCTCAGAACAGCCGAAAATGAGTCTACTATATCTTGTCTCCTCAATATAAACAAACAGCTGTCTACCCTAGTCTACCCAGCAGGCAAAGCGCATGTCTGATGTCTCCATATAAACAAGCCATAGGGCAATAAAGAGATTGACAAATAAACCCATAGAAATATGGCTATCTTGAGGTCAAAAGATGAATTCAATATCTGATCCACATTCCAAATTCATAATTTATCCTTCTCTGCAACTCATAAATTTTTCAAAACATAACCATCCTCCACATGAATGGCTCATATCAAAGAGGTAGACCTACTCATTACCAGAGCCAGTGAATATTACTGTATTATATTAAGTTTATAATAAGTTTCTTTGTAATTTGTCAATTGCAATATGCTTATAGAATACTGTAAACGTGGAATATTTCGTCAGGTGGAAATTTCTGCGCACTTCGCACGGCATGAAATTTGCGCAAAAATAAAAACACGCCAATATTTTTGTTTATGTTTTCTTTTGTCCATGAGCCTAGCACGTCGGCGAAATAAAAAACACATGAAATTCACCTTACTCGGCCGAGCATGAGATTAATCTCGTGAAAATTTCCACTTTTACAGTAGTTTTCCTTACGAAAAAGGCCTATATGCTATGAAGCACTAGTAGAACTAAGAAGGCTATGCTACTGTTATTGTTCTATTTTTCCCTGCATTTGATTCATCCTTATAGCAAATAATCATGAAAAACAAATTTTTTAAAATAATTGCAGGTTCATGTGAGCACCCTTTATATAACAAATCTTCAGATGACAGCAAACCTATTTTCCGCAGGGCTTCAAGATATCTTGCACCCTTCTTAATACAAAGCAGACTACATGTATGTTATGTGTAAATAGAGTCTGCATCAAGGCTCCAGCATAAGAGAACATTAATCAGACTGTCATATTTACACATCGCTCCTCTACACAACATGTTTTCATTTCTGCACTGTGCTTGTACACAGAGACGACAATTTGCTACACAAACAATCTTCATTATTTGGCATTATGAAGTAAGAAACACTGTACAAAGTCCACCTACCCCTATGATTACATTTCAAACTGAAATCTATATTTGTCCCTAAACATACATAGGATCCTTTGTGGTTTATGATTCTAATATTATAATATAAGAAATGAATGTGAAAGTAGGGCCTCAAATGACTGATAATCATGTGGTTTTAATGTTTGTTCATTTGTGAATTGAATACTTCTACAGACCTGAGGTTTACAATGATTTTTATGCACCCCAAAAGTGAGGAAAGCTCTGTGACTAACATGAAAACTTGAATAACCTCTCCTAAGTCTCCCTTTTTCTTCTCTTGTTCTCTCTACATGAAATCTTGACAAACCATCCTGAAAGTTTTCAGTCTGTACATGCATATCCCATCTTAAGCCCCATGTGTTTTATGATCTCCTGGAGCTAGAGGCTTTTATACAACATCACATGACTACCACCTCTCTAGATTTGCATCAATATTTCCTGAATGATTGCACACCCACTCCAGGCTATAGCATTAAAGACATCTCCTTGTGATGGATTCATATTTTCATTTCCTAGAAATCATCATCTCTATTGTCAATTTTCAGTCTACCACAACCACATGGCTAGAGGGCAAAGGTCAAAAGTAGGAGGGGTAGTTCTCTAAAAACATTTTGATTTCTGTCCTTTTGTTTAAAAAGAATTTTAAAGAAGTATTTGGGATTGTGAATGAGATAGGGTACACAAAATTGTCAGGCTATATAGACTTTCATGATCACATGAAAAAAAATGTGTTTTGATTTTAGACCACCATGATGCACCAAATATCTTCTGTCCGAAATATGGAATACAAGGGGGCCATGTGTAACATCTTAATGAATTTATTAAATATGATAAAGAAACAGAGATCCCTTGGTGAGCAATGATGACTATTACACCTGCACATAAGGAATACACATAAACTTAATAATCTAATTAATACATCCATGCTCTCATCATCAAGGTCTGGGGTATATTTACATCCAGTCTGCCATGCCAAGCAGGAATGAGGTAACATTCTTCGACTTAAAACCCTGGAAACCATAGACCCTGGGCTAACCAATATATCTCACAATTTTCAATAACATTACAGAGAGAAAGAAAATACTAATTTAGACAGCACACCTGAGGGAAACCATACTCTAATATTAAATTAAACCCATATTGAATCCCATCACTTCCCAAGGCAGTAATAAGTTATTCTTGGTAAACTCAATGCAATTATGTTCCTATTCCAGCCTTGCATTTAAATTCAAATTGATAATATTGCACATACATGTATCACTAGCCAAGAGTCTGAAGGGATCACCTTATGAGGTGATCCCTAACATTTTTTTTTTTTTTTTTTTAATATAGTGTTTATAATGTCTTTCTTCATCTCTTCTTTTTCTTCTTCTTCTCTTTCACTTTTTCTTTCTTTTTCTTTTTAGTATCTGGTCCCCATGGAAAACCAGTTGCACTATGTAAGTGTAGCTGAAAATGGGCTATCCAGCTGTCTCTTTCTTGCCTTTCCTTGATTACATTGTATCTTCAATCGTTCTTTATTGTGTTGTTCAATTTAATGCCATACTACCGTACAGTTTGGTTTGTGTTGTATATGTATATGAATTTTTTTATTTACTTTATATTCATGTGATTGTATATTCTTTTCATATGATAGAAATAAATCAAACAAACAAACAAACTCATATCATTTCATGCAATGTAAAAGCCCTTCTGACTAAGCAGACAATGTAATAAAATTACTGCAACCAGGGTCTGTGGCTGAAAATTTGAACAGTTGAACAGTTAACCCATTGTCTACAGGAAGCTTGTGGTCTCTGTATTACCCCTTTGGGAATGAGAGAATCCAGTAGTCAACAGGTTAACTAAATTAATAATCTCAAAGTATATTCATAACTATTTCACAATCATTAAGTCGTTACCCTATTCTTTAATGCAAATTCTATTTTCAAATACACTACCCACAATATAAAAAGATTAAATGATATGGTAAATTTTAACAAAAATCTTTTTAAAGTGCAGAGTTGAGCTCAATCCAATTTTTTCCGGGAAGTATAGACTCATCACCTTGCTTTGGGGGGTCTACATAGTGTGAACTATTCCTTTGTTATGTCTTGACCATTTCTCTTTATACTTATTTCTTGATGGAGCCTAGCTAGCAAAAATAGACCACTCAAGATCCTTGCTATCAATTTCAATCAAAGTAGCTCCCTTTCCTAAGGGTTCTTATGGAGATATAGATGCGGCTTCATACACTTCGGCTACTCACGAGGTTAGCATGTTTGTGATGGGTATTTTCATTATTAATGACAAGAATGCTGGATCCAACCAGGAAAATGAAATTGACAAAAATATGACTTGAAGGTTGGAGAAAGAAGGAACTCAGATGAAATGAGAAGTGAAAGGAGTACGAAGATAAGCAAACATAGCTTGATATGTCATATGGTCTATCCTGATGTATAGAAGAGAAACTGAGAGCATAAACTACTCAACTTCCTAGCATGACAGTTCTTCCGGATCTGATAATGTAAAGTAATTTTAATGAATTAAAATGAAAATTGAATTCTATATACCTACATATAGGGATGTTTTGCCAAGAAGTACAACATCATATCTGTCATTCAATAGCTACTTGCAATTTTGATATATCCTGAATTCATGTACTGTATCCCACTACAGATTGTGTTTGTAAGCAAATTCTATTTGGGGAATCATTTCTTTTTCCTCTCTCTAAGAAGTATTTTTACTTTTCAAAGGAAATACCACAGAGCGTTAAGTGCTGATGAACAATTGACAATGTCACATTATCTCATTTTATCAATATGATAAAGGGGGAAATGTTCAAACTATAATATAATGAAACTCTAAGTGGGCTGGAAGGATACTTGGTTTCACCCACGTAAGAAAATCCCTTTGACCACACCATGAGTTATACAGGGTACCAAACTTGTTTTTCTCACTACTAATCTACATATCTCCATCTTCCCCCTTACATCTGCCTACTCATCAGTGTTAGTATAGAGCATTCACATAGTTATACTGTTGAAGTTGTCAGGAGATGATGATGATAGAGCTACATGATGGAATGACAAGAATCTTCTACATGGGATCGTTAATAAGCATCCCAGCAATGATAAAAACCCTGGCAGCCCCATAATTATCTCCATGAATGTCTTATTCTACAACACAGTAGCAAGCCTATGTCAGGGACACGCTGGATCAAGTTTGTATGTTTTCATATCGTATTTTGTGATGATAAAGCTATATCTCTCAACTCCCAGTCGTCAATATCTACTGAGACTGGGTAATACAAAGCATTCCTGTCTTTCATTGCAGTTTGTGTCATTTATAGGGTTCTAACTGAGAAGTGATAGTATCCTGGGGTATATTTTATCAACACCCCTGAGTGGCTAATCTCATAACATGGCTTGACTTGATATTTTTGGAAAGAGTATCTGTTATGTGATACATACAGACCTAAAAAACATTGTTTCTGAGGATTGATCAGGTTCTTTTAAATATAAATCACTATCAATTACTAGTTTGATACTTGCCATTAAAGCAACAACAAAAAATCATGCAGGCCTACGGTGTACTTACTGACTGCTTATAAATATTTACTACAGAAGAAAAAAAAGCAGAGTAATATAGTGACATTCTAGCTAGATGGCCCTGATAAATCTAATACGACTTACCTTGAACTTAATCTATATGCAAATCATGTGAGTACAGATCTCCTAATGACTAAGAGCTCATTTATTAAAAAGCCTGCCATACTAATAGACATTATGGAGATGTGCAATTACATAAGACAGTTGTAATTGGTTGTGTGGCAAGCAGAGATTACATTAGATTAGAATACTAACTGCTTGAGCCATGGACTCAAATACATGTAGGCCCAAACGAGTGTATGTCAAAGATAATTGTTAATGGATTTAGATCTGCTATGCCAAGAAAGAATATGGGGAAAATGCCCCTGCTGCCCCTGCATTAATAATGAGCTTGAAAGTACATTATACTAATGAATATCACATTCACATTATCTTTACACTAATGTATGTAGTAATCAGTATAACTCCTTTAAATAAGCTATTTCATGGGAATAGATACAGCTTGTCTCTTTGCTTTCTTCTCCCTCATTACCAAACACATAATGTCAATGTTTACTTGTCGTAATTACCAATTAGTGTCCAAAAAAAAAATATACGAATGTTCACATCTTAATCATCTTCTTTTTTAATAAGCATACCATGTCACTGATTTTTTATTCCCTTCATTATTTTGTTTTCTCCATCTGCCTTCGTCCATAACTCTTGAAGTGTTTCATGGGTATATCTTTGGCTTGCATGAGAGTACATTTTAACCATGTGGGAACAAATAAAAGCCTCCTCTTCATTTCAAGTGGATAATTAATGGCCTGCTTCCCTGAGAGTTAGTAAATGTTGATTATTAACCAACAGTACTGATGGAATAGATTTTTATGACATGTAGGCCTAAATGGATTACCACTCATACCATTTAATAATTAACATATTTTTTTCTTTACTTCTCTATATAATGCACATTTTTTATTGATTCTAAGCTGAAATAAAGAAACTCTTTTAGTCATATTTTCAAATGCAGCTTCCATCTCATGTGCAGATACCTATACTGTCTGGATGTAAGAGGAAACTCAGATGTATTCAAATTAGTGCTCTTATGTATAATAGTATCACATAATGAAATATGATTAATTTTTATTATACATTTTTCCTTGAGTGAGGGGTAAGTATAGTGATACCAAATTACCCAACCCCAATATAATCCTCTTGAACTGATACATGTCGAAACTGAAACTATTCTTCAGCTTCATTGAGAGGCAATATATACTATCAATTATTGTCTAAGTGTTAAATATATTCCTCTTATTACTCTTAGGCTTTTGAACTAAGATCCTTAAACAGGATATTCTCTTTCTGAGCATGTACATGTACATGTACTGCTGGCCTAAAAAAATCAATTTAGCATTAGCCCCAAAACACAAGATCAGTTTTCTGTGCAGATAGCTAAAATCTCTTTCAATTTATTAAGTATAAAAGTAGCCTGAAAAATCCATTAATAAATCTCATATATAACTACACCTCTTCATTTTTTATTAATTCATATTTCTAAATACTCCCTTTCAGTATTTGTTAATTATCAGGGTAAATGTGACTAGTGACAATGCAAGCCACAAGTAAATAAAAAAGTAATTGAATCTACTATTGTGCAGTGTAGTTGTTTTCAGATAGGGCCTACTTGGTCAATTACTATCAATGCAATGGTGTGATATATTGACAGCAGTTCTCTCTACAGCACACTAGGTTATAGAAGAACATAAACAGATCAATTTCCATACAAGCAATTTCACAATGGAGTCTGTGCATGCATACAATGCAAGGTCATGATAAAACAAACAATATTCTTTACTCCAACTGTCATGTTAGTGTGTGGGCCCAAAGAGGGAAAAATAATGTTTTGTTTGGCACCAACTTGAAACAGACATAAATTCTTTGTCTTTGCTCCATATACTTGTCTACATGACTATATGTAGGCCTATAATACACATTGACAAGTTCATATCCTTCCGTGTAGACACTATAATACTTGTTATGAAAGCATGAATTCTACTTTATCTACCCCAGCATTTCATGCAATGGAATGAAAATAATGAAATCAAATCCTACAATTGTGAAATTGAATACCGATATCTATGACCAAAGATGGAGGCCTACAAAAAGAAAACACTTTCTAACTCTTATCAGATCATTTCATTTTTATTAATACAAATTTTATCCCTAAATTTATCCTCTATACCACAAAGTTGTTTGAAAATATTGTTGCCACATTTTGATGAATGGATAAATGCCTATAGGTCATTATATTACACTGTACATTTCCTCAATTCCCTGACAAAGCCATTGCTATAGAAGCCTACATTTACCTTTAAGATTTGGTTCACTTGAAAAGTGACATATTTGGTGTTCAAGGTTCCATACTATAGCACAAGAACAATGCTTAACATAGGGGTACAGTCAGTCAAAGTAAAGTATACTACACTTGTACAGTATCTATCCTTCTATTGTGTTTGTTTATGCACCTGTACAGCTTGATCCCCAGTACAGTCTACATGTTACTCACTATGATATATCTCATATGCATATAGTTGAGGCCAACATTCACTTCTCAAGGATACACTCTACACAAACTAGCAAAATCAATTTGAAAGTCTCCCCTTCTCCATGATTCTCTGTGAATAAAATTATCTTGGTAATGATGATGTTAGGACCCTCCGTCTCTTGCAAAGCCCAATGGTATCAGGATAAAAATACTATCACCAACGTATTGTGGCCATTAAAATATATAAGTTTCTGACAAAACACACTTTCTCAGTATTAATAATAATAATATGCAGTTCTTGTGTATCATATATTTATCAATGTATCTATGCGCTTCCAAAGAGCTTTGGATTATTACCCCGGCTCAGCCTAGCTGTCCTAATGAAGGCGCTGAAGTTTCAAGAAATAATTTCCTACTGATACCCATTTACTACACCTGGGTCGAGAGTGGCAAATGTAGATTAAAGAGAAGGTTGTGTTCTGGGAAAGGGAAAAAATAATCTATGAGCTTTCTCATTCTTATTATGTTAGTTTGAAAGATTATCATAGTAGATATGTCCCTGAAAAGGATTGCTCTTCAAATGCCTCACATTCAAAATATGACAAGAAACAGCTGAAATGTTCAGGTCTAACATTTGTACAGTCCCATACACACATTTCTGTGTGCAGTGTATATGACTCTCAGCAGGATTGAGTCAATTTCTTATCATTTTGGTGATTCCAAAACCTTACAGCATATAAAAATTCTTATGTGATATATAATCAACCTTTCCCAATTGCTTTGAGAAAGTTTCTTCCACAATTCAATCTCATGACCTGAACTCAACTTTATTTTTAATGTCTTGCCAAAGGATGTTAGTGCTGGGCTGGGATTCGAACCCCGTATCTTGTGATCTACAGTCTGGTGACTTATCCAAAATCTTTGTTCTTTTCCTTCCTAATATAATAAGTGTGCATATTTAATTTTTCATTAATACTCAAATAGAAGCCACAAGTAGAATTCATGATAAATATCTTTATGCTATGTCAAAACTAACACAAACCATTTTTTCTTATTATTTGTGTCATTGTTTCATCAATTTAATTAATTGTTGGTTTTCTAATTCACCACCACAATTCCCTTTGTTATCATCATTACCTCTGGACTTGATTTACAATACACATGTCTCTTTGAAAACACAATCTACTATTTACTCTACAAATACATTTTGAAAATCTAGTTAATATAATAGCTATCCCATTATGTAATTTTTAAAGGTCAGTGTTAAGTCTTTTTTCATTTGCTATTGATCTATTGCAAGTTGATAAGCTTCTTTCATATTTTTTGTATTTTACTGTAAATAATTTTTTTATTCTTTGGACTTTTGTTATTGTTTATAATAAAACCTTAAATGAATTGAATTAAATATCTTAACTGCAGTCATACAATAGCAACAAGTGGAATCCACAGTACATGGAATTCTCAAAACTCAATGAAAATAAACAATCATATAATTAAACCACCATTCTTCAAAAGCCCAAACAACAAAATAACCTATCCAAAAGCTGACTCAAAATATCTACTTTTGTTATCCAACCACAAATAACAAAAACAAACACAGTCACTAGATTGACAATTGTTGAGTTTACAGGCACCAGAAACCACATGCTAACATTCCATTGGTGTCCATCAACTCTATACAGTAAACCTGAATACAATGCTATGCAACAGGAAGGGAACAAAATATAACCTTCCGAACTTTATTTTCACTCTAGTTTTAACTAGATTTTTCTTTTCCTCTTCCTTTTCAGCTGACAATAAACCTTGGAATACTAGTATTTACTGAGGTTTGTGGTAATAGCTTCATTTTGTCTTCTTTAATTTGTGGTCATTTAGCTTTACCCACCTTCCTTCAAAACACTCCCCTTGTTTTCCGTATCTTTGTTAATCTAATTGTAAACTATAGGTTAGAAATGTGGTGAAGGATTGAAAACTATACAGGAATCTGATTATATGGGTCTGACAAACTTCCACTTCAGTAGCAGCATGATCCCACTTCAGAAACAAACACCGTCAATACTGGGAATTATACTGAATTGGGAGATTGGGGACCATAATTGCATGTACTCAAATAAAATCAAATATTTTGAATCTTGAATCTTAATTTTTCATAAAAGATATTCAATTAGCCACCACACCTACTTATCTATGTTTACATCTTGATCCTAGTCCAATGCAATATTTTCATTTTTCTTTTCGAATAGCGCACTTACATACATGACTATTATTAAAGCAATGTATGATGTCATCAATCCACCCACACACAATAAATGTTTACTCTAAATGGTATACTAGTATACAACCATTGCTGTTTATAGACAAATGATGTAGACAGGAAGAATTTGGACGGATGTGCACTGCCACTTTCTAAATATCAATAAAAATACAATCTAGGTGGGGTGTCACTAAAGCAGCCGGAAGCATTTGTGATGTCACTGTTTAAGCCTACACAATGTGGTTTTCATACTTCCTTGGTTACTTCTTATTAATGAAATATCAGAACTATAGTATGTTTTAATAATTGTTCTATTGTTTCCAGTTGTGTGGTCAGTTACAATACAAACATCACAACACGTTTGTATCTCCATGGACACAAATAATCATCTTTCCAGTTTTCATTTCTATCACAATACCAGTAAGGTTATAGAGTATATCTTCTGATAACAATCCCAAGCTTTTTACATTATTTCTTGTGATGCAATTCTTTTTAGATGTATTGAAATCTGCCCTAAACTATTAAAGCTAAATGTCAGTTTACATTCATTTTGAGTGCTGTAAGTTTATCCTCAAGTTCATTTGGCATTGTAAATTTGACATCTCATGTACTTTGTCAAACATCAGTTATCACCATCATCCTGGCATTAGCAAGCATGGGTCACATGACCAAATGACCTCGTCAGGACACTGTTTCAATCAATTTTCTGCATCATTACTCAAACAGAAGAAAAGGTAGCCCGTCTATGAGAGTAGGTTTTCATATGATGAATGGTAAATGAGGGCAAGTCAATAAATAGACATCTACTTAATTAGATTGACTCAGGTGGGCATAGAAGTCAATATCAACAACAGAATACATTCCAATCAAGATGATGTAAAGGTTACAAAACACATCATTCTTCTTGATTATTTTTAGATAAACCAATTGATGCCTTTTTTTCAGTTTCATCTATCAACTTGAAATGGATACTTGAACTCAAAGCTTTCAGGCAAATGAGAATGACATTTTGATTTTGTACAGGCATACATACTACCATATAATATGTCAAACATACACATACAAACAGAGAAAAATATATATTAGTTAGCATCTATTATCATAAATTTAATCCTGGCATGATTACATATCCTGTACCAGCAAGAAGAACATTATCCTAATACCAGCATATTTAGAATAACTATCTATTTAATTGCCAATAATGTCTTCTACATGTAGCTGTCCAACACAATCAACACCAGAATAAAGCTTGTCATTGTCTTTAAGGATAGAGGTCAAAGTTTAGTTGATTGGATGTCACTATATTAAAGGAAATATTCAATTAGATTTGGTGGACTGTTTATCCAGCAAACCTGATACACTGTGAAGTGTAAATCCTCTTATCAACCCAACACATTTCCTTATTTGATTAACATTAATTTCCCCCAAATAGAAATCAGTATCAATCATTTAGCATGGCAGATGCTCTTTGTCATATAAGATAGAAAGATGTTCACATAATGTATATGTACATGCATAATATGACAGTGATAAACATGCATCCCCACATGTGCTGTTCAATGAAATTTCATCTTTATTTCATAAGCAATCAATATTAAGCTCTTAGAATTTCTCTTTCATCACTAAATATCAACTGATAAAATTGCATGATTTGCTCTAAATCTAGTTACAATGAATGTTGATATGACATGGAAGATATTCTAACTTATTAATAATGTATTAAGGACATCCTAAAATTAATGGACCCTTTAAGATTTTAAACTACACTGTACATGTATTCTTTGCCTTTAACAACCTATTATAAATGCTAATATTATACAGGACTTTGAATCTATTCATAAAAAAAGAAAATACTTCATATTTAACATTTATTTGCTTAAGTCCTTTAAGTGAGACACAAAAGTTAGTTCCATTCAAATCAAATCAAATCAAAATCTTGAAATAGAAATAACTTCATCAGTGATCAGTAGATAGGGGTACACGTTTGAGCAAAATTTATGACATATTTCTGTTTGTAAGCCAATGTGTAAAGAAGGTGAAAAGATTCTTTGAGCAAAACCCTGCAAGATTTTAAAAGTACTTCAGGTGATGAAGAATCAAATGTATAACAAAACTTGTCTTGGTCAAGTTTATCCCTGCCATATATCTTTTGATTTTGAATTGAAAGCAACAAGCATTACACTTACAGGCCTGCTTACATACATTTGATATAAAAGATGAACAAATCTGAACAGAGTTGACTATTTCAAGCTGGTCATAATTTGTGCTATCATACCAGAGCAGCATCCCAAGAAGCAGCCCAAGTGTCAAAGACAACAGTAGTTGGTCTGAGTTATTAATCTCCCATACCAAGACTTTTGGCATTTGAATTTGTAAGCAAGTGACTTATCTGACTCTATTTGATTGGATAAGAGAGGTACACAGCATGAAGTGCTATCAAGCTCAACTGTTGGTATCAGCTAGGGAGACAAGACCTCAATCTGTTCTCATAATTCATCAACACATGGAGGAAGGTGACAGCAAGGGTAGACAACACATTGCTTGGAAGAAAAAGAAGAGGAGTGCCCTGCATTTAGGCGCCTACGCCTTTTCATTCCACATTTAAAGATGTATTACACATGATTCAATGATTTCTAAATGATCCCCCCCCCCCCCCATTTTCCAGAAAACATGCATACTTCCATATAATAAATCCCATGAATTCACAATTGAAGGTTTTCGGTAACACCATGTGGGAGCCTCTGTGAAAAGGCTGTTGATATATTTTTTCGTGAAAAAATAACCCACTTATGGGGCGTTTAGAGGAATTTAGGAGAAGTGAAAGGAAAGGAAAGAGATGGAAATGGAATGAAATTAAATTAAACACTTACACAAGACTATGTTTGGTTTTTGTTTTCGGTGTTTGTACACCAAAAATGAAGTGAAATGGAAAGAGGAAAGAAGAAAAAGGAAGAAAGAGTGATCGAGATCAGGAAAGTTCTGAGTAGGTCACAGAAATTTGGAGAGAATAGTTCTGAAAAGAACTGTTTATATTCCTCTGTAGAGTAGTTCTGAAAGAGAGTTTCTGAACTATGGTATTCTTTCGGTAAAGGAGTATATCTGTCTCGACGCGTTTCGAACAGTGTGCTCTGTTCATCGTCAGGAGATTAACTCAAGGAAAATAAAATAAATTTCATAAAATAAATCCCCTATTCTATGAAAACAAAGAAAATATAGATTGTATGACATCCATAGCACTTTTTTAGGAGACTAATAATAAAAAAAAGAAGCTCACAGGAGGCTATGGAAGTGCAGGCTCAAGGATCCCCCAAAACAACTATAAATTTCACTAGATTTTTGTGCATTCCACAACATTCCTAATGTTTGTAAAGCATGGAACTTGTCACAAATGTCCCCTTAATTCTACATGTAGATTATCATGGTCTGAGAAATAAATGTAGATGGCCTGAAAAATAGTAACCCATTTTTAACAGAATTCAGAAACAGTCATGCACACACATGTTGATAGGTGTATGCCCCTGGATGTAGGGTCTACATGTTTTAAAGTATGTGTGAAGTCAACAGCAAGAATGTTTATACTGTATGAAAGTAAGATGTGCCAATTCCTTACTCTAAACTAAGAAATGTGCCCTTCATTTACAAGCACTTTCTGTTTCTTCTTTATGCAAAAATAAACAATGGAGGTTAAAAATAAAATTAAGAAAAAATACTGCCAAACTGATTGTTTCTAGAGAAATTAGGGAGATTTTATTGAAATTAAATTTCGAAGACAGTTATGGCCTTAGATGTGAGCCTCAATTATACTTTGATCCTCTTGAGGTATGAGTTTTGTTTGTAATAAATATATTTTCACTAATAAATGCCCGGTAGAGTGCAATCAGATGGCATATAGATGAAATCCAATTTTCCACATCTCATCACTATGACCAAATTTATGTAACTGGGTCAAAGTTAATCTTATTGGCTGAGTTCCAAACCTATAGAATGTTTTTTATCAACATATTCCCCCAACCCCTCCACTATGCTCCACTTTGCTATCTACTGAATAGTAGATAAGTACTCTTCTTGACAAAGCTTGTAATTAAGGAAGTAATTTCATCATTTCATTCACATAATCCCTTACATCCCTAACTGCATCCTGTTATCTGATAATGATGACATTTATTTTTTTTTTCCTTTTCCTCTCCTTCTCGACACTGTATGCAGTATGTCATGACTAGGAGTAGGACCTTACATCATCCACTAAGGGAACCTGACTACATTCAGTGCACCCCTGGGGATGTGATGTCTACCAAGTTCAAACAGTCAAAAGGTTGCCTCCTAAACTGAGACAAATGTTGAATAGAACAGAAATGATTTATGACAGAGCTGGTATGTTAGTATGCTTACATGTACGCTTCATACTTCTATCATACCTTGTAAGTCACATCATGCATCACTGATAACATAATAATAATGTTACTTCATGTATATCAACAACACATGTAATGGCCTGGGCTATGGACTGAATACATGTGTTTGGGAGTGCTAGAATGCTGAGTTATTACATTTATTACATTATAGACAAGCAAGGATTAATGGCATTGCTTCAAACTTCCTTGCGCTCATCCTCATTATTGTAACACACCTTGAGCCTAATTCAATGAAATCTGATTGTGTTTTCCCCACATAATTCAATGAAATCAAAGAAAATAACTCTACTTGGAATTCCTTTGCATAAAAAGTAACTAAATATTGAAATGAAAGATGATTCGATTGTACATGTACATGTAATATGATTCACTAGTCAGCAGAAATACTTCAACTGTAATTTCTGGAGTATCATTGTAACTCAATTTCATTATTTCAAATCAGAAAGCTTGTGGGAAGACTATACTGAAGAGAAGATTCCTTCTTATCTTTTCTGTCACAAGGAGATTGATTAAAATTATCTTTCAGAAGGGAGAGGTCCATTACCAATAACATATCACTAGCTAGGCATCTAAACAGGCACATCTGCCATAGTATTGAATGTCTGCTCCAGGAAGGTTTTCATTTTTTACAATGTCAGCTGATATATCCCTCCTAAATTGTTTGAATTACTACAGATTCCATTGTCCAAAGTGGAGTGGTCACTGCCCAAATCAATCTGCCAGTATTGATGTGCATAGATTTCGGTCTTTGACTTGTATTTTAACTCAGGTATCACAATCAAATCTTTTTGTTTTACAGTTTATCTGAAAAGTCACTCGTTATTCAGTAAAACTGAGAAAATATGATTCCATATGCATATCCTTCCACAGATCTCATTTTATAAATTTTGAATAATATAATTAACATAACTGGAGACTGTCAAATGTAATGCAGATGATATGATCTTTTTTTTTTTAAACTTTAGTCAATATGAATTTCATTTCTATTTAACTTTAGTTCCTTTAGTTCTATCATAGACTTGTACTTTCTGCATTCCAGATAGGATATGATTGTCAATATAAGATAAGTAGAAACAGATAATATGCAATGTGTCTCTTTTACAAAATTTGGGTAGGATTTTGTTATTATATACACTGTAAGAAAATCCTTGTTGCCCTTATCTTTACATTCTTTTCATCTACATGAAATATTCTAAGGCATAAAATATTAATAAAAAATGCAAATAGCATTCAAAACTAAAAATAGCTTTCACATGAAATAAAAAGGAAATTAATTATTACATGTAAATGTAGTATGAAGATGAATGAGTTATCTTAAACCAAAAACAGTTTCAATATCACCTTTAGGACTAAGGAGCATACATGTGTATTCAAAGATTGATTTATATTCAACTTTACTTTTCAGTTTGCTTGAATCTAGACATATCTGGCCCACCATGTTATAAAGTTGTCTTATATCCCTTTCCATCTATAATTTCACTATGGCTACTACATTCAGCTAACACTCATCCGAAAGACTCTTTAAAATCACAGATCAATCAAATGGTAGAGCGATGCATCATTGCATACGATAATCATCCAAATCCCATTTACTTTCAAGGCCTCAGTTATAAAGATGAGGACATTAACTGGATCTCATCTAATAGTCAGGTTCACACGAAGGGAGTTAAACTTTTTTTTAAGTTTCACCCAAGTTTCAAAACTTTAAGTTAACCTGTAGTATTCTTGTAGTTTCAGACCATATGAATGGAAGTGTAGTTTCGAAACCTTAAATTTACTAGTAGTTCTAAAACCACAAGCAAGCTTGTGGTTAACGCCAAAAATACGAGCAGCAGGGGGTCCTCCGTTGCAGTTTCAGACCGTGTGGACAGAACAAACTTTAAGTTTCGCAAGGTCGTAGTTTCGCAAGCTCGTAGTTAACGATGACCTCTCTGTTCATGTTAATCTTCCGGGTCATATCCTTTGCACGAATTATGAACACAGGATCTGTATGTGTACTGTACATACAATCGGTGTCTACTTCCGATGTTAACAACGACCATCGCTCGTGCTTGTAGTTTCAGAACAACGAGCATCATTGTTTAGGGCCTGTGTGAACCCTCATCGTGGTTAGTGAGTCGTTGTTATATTAACTTAAAGTTTCAAAACCACAAGTCCCTTATGAACGTAGCTAGTATCACCAAAAAAAAAGAGAGAAGATAGAGGGAGTCTCATATTGCATGTTATATCAATTCTGACCACTGACCCATAAAATAGGATATGGTCTGCTGATGAGGGACATCATATGATAGCAATCTAGGTTGATATGGACTTTAATGAAGCGATATGACACATTCAGCTTTTCAATAACACTGGACAGTAAACCCTCCCCCCCCCCCCCCAGAAAAAAGTCTTTTTGATACATGTAATACACCTGCCCTCAGTTCTTTTAAAATGATTTTATAAACATAGATCTAATCTAAATATTAAAAGAATTCCAGACCCCCCCCCAAAAAAAAAAAAAAAAAAAGCACCCCTGGGATATCACTTGTGTTGCTTTCAAGCATGTTCTGTTTAAATATATTTCTTCATAGTGAATGGGTATTAATGTATACTACTTAAAACTTTGGGGTACTGTAACTCTCTCTCAGTCCCAGGTTAGTCACTGACCTAATCATACCACACCACCATTCTGTACAATAACAACAACTCCCTCTCTCTTTCCCTTTCTCTTTCTCTCTCTCTCTCTGTCTCTCTCTCTCTCTCTTCTGCTTTCTTTTTTTTTCTTCCATTACAGTTGTGAAATGACTCACTCTCTCCAACACTTGCCCCTTCCCCATCTCCTTACTAATTTGGCAGACTGTTTATGTACCACAGGCAAAACAGGTCCTTAAGATGCATATCAATTAAAAGACTGGAGGGAAAGCCTATGGGCAGATAAACATAACCAATCCCTTTTCAGTAATCACCTAGCGAGGTCACCTCAAGTCACTCTATCAAGACATCCAGACAGGACTAATGTACTTTATATCCCAACCGATTTCAGATGTGAACTGTCAGAAATTGTACCATGATGCTGTTTACAACAATTCATGGGAATTTCACAAACCATAAAGCCAAAGGCAGTAGGTATGCATCTGTCAAAATTAGATTTTCTATTGTTTACATCCTTTCTACAGGAAATAAACATGGCCAAATTGGTCTGTTTTTGTAGACATCTTTAGTCTCTAAAGCCATATGCACTGTCAAAGGATAGCAACTACTACCATAGTACCAATAATCATCTAGTGGATGTCATAAAAGGTCGCCATTGTATATAGGAGTGTCTACTTACCATGGCTTCATCATTTCTCAACATCCCAATGCCAACGACCATCTGGTAGAGATCCAAAGATTCAAGACACATAGCATCTCTATATTATGAGGATGTGCTTTTCTCTACAATCACTTTTTTGTCACAGGACTTTAGCCTAGAAATGAAAGAGGGCTTCTTAAAGAGTAATCAACATTGAACTTTATACATAATTAAACAAATTAATCTACCATAATCTACTATTTGGCTCTAGTGATTAAAACTTACTATTAATAGGCCTTATGAACCTTATATGCACAAACATTACTACTTTTCATGATGGCAATTTTTGCAGAAAAAAAAACTTTCAAAAATTGTTTAAAATTCCATATTGTGATTCAGTCATTACGGTGAATGAAGCTTACCCAAATCTCTATCACTTACACAATTTGTAAAAGTTCTTGGTTTACAGCAAGCGGGTCATAATACATGTAGCTATCTCCTTATCATCCCCAGCTATTCTTCTATTTACACTTGGTGATAAGGTTCATGATCTACTCATGTTCAAAAATGTTCTGAAACATTCCAGGTGTTATTTCTGGAGTCTTATCCTGGAAGGCTCTAGGGTGATTTGAGGTGTAACCTTCCCTGGATCATTTCCCTAGACAAGGCAAGATGGAAGCCTGGATAAGATCCTGTTCAGATCTCACTGGATTTCAAGCTCCATTCCATACACCAACATGATTCTCTCCACACAAACAAACATAATAGCATTAAGATATGGTATGTGAAATCTGAGTAGACTTATGGGGATGTATATTCTGAGATTTGTAAGCAGCTGCAGCTAGCATACTATGAAGTGCAGAAATATGTAGGCAAATATAACCAATACCCTACAATCATTCCTTATCAAAATCACACATATACTCTCTGAATGGAGATAAACTATAATTTACTAGCAAGTGATAATGATCATGCTATAACTTTCTATTTTGTTTCTTTCTGTTTCTTTCTTCTTCTTTTTTCATATTTACTAGCTTTACTAGTTGTAAGCAGTACATAATCTATCTTTTGAATTTCCTCGTAATTGACTTCTATTTTTAGAGACTAATTTTAGAGGCTATTGTCTGTGGTTGAAATATGTGTCAGTGAGCAGGCTAATTGTTTCATTTGCTTTATATTTCTTGTCATGGTTTTTGTGTTGTACTACTTGTAGGCACTACTTTATAATATACTATCTCACTTTCAATGCCTTGCAAAATTTAATGGCTAATAATTTATTTCACTACTTCCACAGAATTTACAATGATCATGCTTCCCTTTCTTTAGCATATACATGTAGGCCTACTTCAATTGTTTTTCAACACTTATATTTTTCAATAATTCATTCCATTGACTTAATGCCAATCTGCAAATTTTGATTTATAAGCAGCATGTGTCTCAGTGAACCCCAGCATCCATTCCCAGCATTCATAATAAATTCTTCTTGACACCTTTCTCAGGTTTGTAGTACAACTCCAACCTCAATACCGGCTGACTGCAATTACTGTAACTCTGCACTATCCAAATTCAAACCAAATGTAACAGTAGAAGTCTCTATAAGCATCCACCGAAAGTGAAGGCCTAAACAAACAGAACAACATTCATGCAATGAACTTGAACTCAGTCTCTAATGCAGGGGGATTGACCTTGAGATTAACCTATTCCAACATTTCAAATGCTGGGCGTCACTCCCACAAATTTGGTGAATCTTTCAGCAGCTTTCTTAGCTTTTGTTATTGGTTGACAGATGAAAGGAATAGGTAGCTTTTTTCAATAATTTTTCCTGAAGGCTAGAAGTCAAGTGTATAGAAGCCAGGATAAAAAAAGGCCATTGCTTGTCTGTAAGTAAGTTCCCCAGCAATCCTGTTTCGCAAGAAATCAGTCATGTGTTGTGTGTAATGTTATTTAATGCTTCATGGAGTTTCACAGATTTTTATGAAAAGCATGTGTGCACTTGTATTGACATCAAGGGCAATGTTTTGTAAGAATGTTTATGCTATAACCGATCTGTATCATGAAACATGAAGTCCTGTGAATTTTAGTACAATAGGTTATAGGTCATCGATGGCTCATGATAAACATCCCTAGTCTACCATCCAAACTTTCATCCAGCTACTCACCCTGCATTGATAGCGGCCTTATCTCTGTAAGATGTTGGTCTGATCAGTCCCTCAAAAGCCTCCCTACTCGGCCTCTGCGGACTATTCACCAGCGATGTGTTCAAGTTCTCAATGCTCCCAGAGTAGTTCGATCCAGAGCTGTAACCAGGATTCCCATTCTGTCCTGGAGTCCTGTAGTTTCCTGGAGAGGGTCTCCTCGTTGGGGTTGTAGGTCCGATACCATCCAGGCTACCTATTGATGCTGCCTCGTTGCTGTTGCTTGATGCCATGGAATCGCGGTCTCCGCGTTCTTTCTTCTTACGTCCACTTCCCCTGTTCTTTCCATTGCGCTTGAAACCCTTTTCTGGTTTTCGTAGCAGTGATAGTTCTTCAGCATGATTGATACCTAGGTGAATAAATGTACCAAAAATGTTCAATCTTCATACATATACAGTCCATAATGTGTACTACTATAACAGCATGTGAAAATGAATATCATATCTATATCCTGAATTTTATAAATATCTTATACAAGTTTATCCATATGAATACAGTACCAGAAATTGAAGTAAGGGTTTTGTTGTATATCAACCATGGAGAATAAAATGATTTCCAATGTGTTCCTTACCTAATTCACCACAGACTTCTTGAGCAGCAAAGACCACATTCTTGGAGAAGTTGACCCGGAGGTCAATGAGTTGCATATCAGGTAGCTGTACTCTCAGGGTCTTGTGGCAGGGGGTAAAGTGAAGTTTGGCACCAGCCTGGACACCATAGTTATTGAGGGTCAGTCTGGTCTTCTTCAACCATATCTTCTTCTCTTCCCACCACACCATGTGATCTGACCAGTCTATCTGCACACCTGTAGAGTAAGGACACAAAAAGTGGGTGCAGTTAACATACATCCTTTGGTCTAGACCAGCACAATAAATTGACATATTTCAGATTGACACTTTCCTGCTATCTAAAGACCTACCACGCAAAGGTATACTGAACTGGTGGCCATACATATAGGGCATTTGATGAAGACCTCTCAGAAACTTTTTATGGCACAAAATACATACAAACGGGGTAAAATCACACTCAGAATTACTTTTCCTTATAAGGAAATCCAACCTTTATAGCAAGTTGCTTTGAAAGAAAGAGGAAAAATCAGAGAAGCAGTTTGGTGAAAGTTTGAATGAAATCGGACAAGCAATAAGAAAGTTATGAATTTCTGAAAGTTGTAATCACTATGCATATGGGAATTTCAAATTGGCTGAATAGGTAATGTCACTGTGATGTAGCTGTGGACAACTCCCCCATTCGCTCTAACACACAAAATGACTAAAATGTCACTTTTTTTCAAAATGCATTACTCAGTGGGATCTTTTCGTTCATGAGGACCTATAAAAATATGCTTTCTCCAATATATTTTGAGTACTGCCCCGAGGGTAAAAGCGCCTCGAAGAAAACCGCAAATTATTGATATTTTTGTGTACGGCAAATGGGAGAGTTGTCCACAAAAATGTCACAATTGACTCACCAAATTGCCAATTTGAGATTCGCATAGATGTAGTGATCTCATTTTTCAAACATCCATAACTTTCTTAGTCCTTGTCTGATTTCTTTCAAACTTTTGCCATCCTATTTTTCTTATTTTTATACTTTCACACAAATCATCTTATTATCAAGGTTGGATTGCCCTTTAAATGGTTGATGTCATAGCTTATATAGTAAACATTTATATGCTCACTAAAGCACTTGCTTCATTGTAGAGTATGCATTATAGTATACCATTCATTTCATTTAATATGAGGTGCATATTAAATATAAGGTATTAGATAGCAAACAGGTATTCATTTTTTAGCTTGAAAAAGGCTAAAATCAAAAATTAAAATCATGATGTATTCTAACTAGATCACTTTCCCTCATTGTGGTTCATGACACAGTAAATATGATCCATTCACACATCATGAAATTACTTGCATAATATTTAAATAATATTCAGGTACACTCTGTAAGAAGAAAATAAATGTTAGTTCTTAAGTAGGTATTACGCTGTATCAGCTCTGAGGTGCAATCCAACTAAAATCATATTGTGTTTCAGCTAGCATGTGAAATAATAATTATAATCATTCATTCATGATTTTTTTTTTTACAAGCATTGTGAAAACTGGATTTAAAAAATGTTTAATTTCCTTTCTGCTACAGCATGGTAAATTGAACCTCCTTAAATACTCTCTGCTTTTGTTAGATACACAATCATAATATTTAAATCGACTTCATGATTTATATACAGGAACATGTATCTTGTTCACCTTGACTTCTCAATTCCCAATCCACTATTTCATCTGCTCCCAAGAGGAAATTGCAGACCTTCCTCATAAAATTATTACAGCATCTCATAAATACTGAGGAAAATGAAAGATCTACAATATCTACATTAAACCTTACTCAAAGTATTCAAACCTACAGGTCAAGAGTGTTCATACCAATCACAATCTTTCTACTGATAACAATATGAAAATAAACACTGAAACCACAACAGCCCAATGGTCATCAAACAATTCTAGTTCTAGTAATAAAATCTGAATGGACATAAATATGCAATATTCATAGACAAATGTTTTTGAAAATCTATCAACATGTAAATAAATAAACTACATATCCAATAATTTACCTACCATACTATGAAGCAATAACATTCAGCTTTCTAAGAACTGAACACATTGTTATTAAGTATAAAGTATTAATATGCGATTCATGTTACGTGTAGGCCTATATGTACATGTACATGTAGCTCTTCTTTACGGCCCTCCTCAAAACTATTATCTTTTACACTGCTTACAATAGCATCTCGCATCTCAGTAAAAGACTAATGCCTAAAGTAGTGTGTACTAGCCATCGATCTTTACCTCACAATGGTATTAGCTCAGCCCACACAAAACACTGAATAATGAAAATAATAAGAGGCTACATTTAAATGCCTTGAGAGCTCCATGATTTTCTCCACATGAATATTCTGTTCCATCTTTCATGATCCACTGCCCACGGCTACATGTATGACAACAAGGGTTTAATAAATTTGTCAAAGTTTTGAACAGTATATACATGTACATACAGTAGGTTGGCATTTTTTTAAGAATAGAAATATTTCTTGGTGGGGATAGGCCTACATACTGTTTGTAAACTACAAGCATTTGTGAAAGAAAGAATAAATGAGGGATGAAAACTTTATAAAAATTTCATTCTGAAGCCTTTTCATTTGGCACTCATCAGAACAAATCGCAAGAATGAACAGAAAGCCGAAATTGGACAATGTAAACAGAAACAAAGAAACAAAGCATTATTCAACATTATTCTTTGATTTTGTAGTATCAATTATCTCTAAATTAGGTAATACATGTAATTTGCTTCACAAGACAATGGAATATTGCATTTCATGGCTAAACATACTGTATGTACTGTAGACTACAAAGGGTATTTAAAATATCTTACAAAAACCGTACCCAAATATATACAAACATGTGTACAATACACTATGTATGTCCCTGTAGGATATCACCATGGGCAGAGATGTTGCTGTTTTGCAAATTATGGTAAATTGGCAATTTCAATGGTAGTTACATTTGTGGGGCAAACATACATGTACATGTAATAAGCCACACTCCTGCACCAACATACAGCCCCAAAATACATGAAAGCTTCAAGAAATTGAGCTCTAGAAAACTCAAAATGTAGCTCTGGTAATGTTTAAGAGCTCTCCTTGACAAAAATGAAAAATAATACAATCTTTTTTTTTCATGAAAGGGTGAATACCATATAATACAGAAAGAGCTCTTACCAACAAAAAAGTTGTATATTTTTTCATTGCTCACATGATCTCTTTAGAAATTTGTTTTCTGGAAAAGTCAAGAGAGAGCTGAACAGAACTAGAGTGTTCTATAGCTCTGATCATGTAGTATGTAACAAGACGTCAATACATTGTAGCGGGTTTTAATAGATCTGTCCAATTCATCATACAGATTAAGCTTCTATGAAAGGCAAATACAAATCAAAGTTTGCTCATTGCAGTAATCACTAACACGTAGAGTGGGGAGTTGAGAGATGATTAATTGCACAGAGCAATCAGCAAATAAGAATAGAAAGAACACTTTTTTGTAAAACAGAAATGTGTGCCTGTGGTATTAGGCCTAAACTTTCAAGAAAACAAAAAAGGATGCAACATGCAGATTTAAAGAAGGACATGAGAAATGTGAATTATGCTTAGCTTAAACAATCAAAATATGCAAGATCTCCATACAAAATAAGATCTTTTAAAAATTCTTAGCATAGCTACATAAACAGAGCAACTGAAGAGTTTAGATTAAAAGAGCATTTTCATGAACAGAAAGATCATGGTATGGTAATCAGACCATCAATCACAAGATAGAAAAGGTAGGAAGTTACCTTGCAAATAATTGTTACTGAGATTGTTTCTCTTTGAATACATACCGGCATGGTCCCTATCTATTTCATTTTGTAATCCAATGTACATAAATATTATGTCTCATGATCAACATATGATATACTTGAATGAATATCACTGTCATCAACATCAAAAAATTATCTTGTGAAGTTCCCCCAAGAAATAAAAGGGAAGTCTCTCAGTCATTTCTTCGTCTTTGTAAAAATCTACATTAAACCGATACAATTTCATGTAGGTCTATACACTAATTGTGTAACAAGAAACTTTTTGAATTTTAAGAAATAGACCCTACTGAAATTGACATGATGAATCACACATATAATTTTAACTTGATGGAATAAAGCATGGCATGTGGGGCACAGAGTATATCGTAATTACAATGACCATTGGTACATCAAGGCTTTAGAGTAGTTTAGAGTAGTTTAACCCCTTTAAAAATCAGCAGGGATGACCTGAAGAAACCCCCCTCCCTGCAGAGAGTCAGCCAAGCTATGTATGGTCATCAGGGTCTTTGGGGGGCAAGCAAGGAGATGGCATGCATTGCTGGTGTGTGTGTGTAGGTGCTGCAGAACAAACATCTCGGTCAAGGCTTTTGCCGTCTGCCGCAAAATGTGCCTGTGGGCAGCACAAGCACAGCAGTGCTATACATATGTAACAGCAGTCACAGTTAGGCTGCATTCATACTGGATCTTCATTGAGTCATTTGACCAACTTAAATATGAGTGCACATCATACACAATTTACAATCACCACACAAACAAGCAAATTAGATGCGTTATTAGTTAAATACCAAATCATGCAACAAATTTAGACCCCACCAAAATTCTTCTTATTGGAAAATAGAAATCATCCACAAGATTTATAGTTAACTTTGCATTTATAAGTCAAATCTGATGGGACCACAAAAAATGGTTTGAATTACACAAAAGTTGACTTACGAAAGGTATATAACATATGTTTTGCACAGTTCGTCCAAAAACTTTATTCGACTTGGGGAAAGTTCGACTTATACGACTTTTGAGTTGTGCAGAGTTAACTGTATGTCAACTTATGTGACGTACAAATGTATATTATGGATGCAAACTAACCCATACCGGTACTTCTTCCTGAACAATTTAACTTAGTCCTACATATATGTATTTATATATATATATATATATATATATATATATATATATACCTAGATTCAACGAAGTGGTGAATTTTATTTTTGTTTATTGTATATATGTATATCAGCGCTAAATGACGTTACAGAGAATTAATGGATTCAAAATGTTAGTGTTTAGAATTGATTTGATTCAATTTGCATTTATGGCAAAAAGAATCGTATAATAACTAACTTTTGTGTGCAATAAGGTATTTTTAGTAAATCCCCAAACTATTGATATAATCAAGAAAAACAGTCATCGCCCAAAGTCCAACCTCAGGACGTTAGATCCCCAAGAGTTATACATATGTATAGATTTTCCACGTTATATTATACGAAAATATATATATATATATATATATATATATATATATATATATATATATATATATATATACATACATACATATATATATAAGAGATAACTATCAGACGTTACATGTAGGCCCAAATGTAGCTATAATTCTTTTGTAAATCAATAATTCCC
Organism: Heliocidaris tuberculata; assembly: GCA_025618425.1. NCBI lineage: Eukaryota > Metazoa > Echinodermata > Echinoidea > Camarodonta > Echinometridae > Heliocidaris > Heliocidaris tuberculata. The sequence continues at coordinate 47,236,387 of CM046834.1, read as the reverse complement.
ATCAGAAAATTTAACACATTATGTCCTCTTGAATAATTATGAAAATAGAATTTGACCTTATGACAAGGAAAAAAATATGTAGCACAATGAAATAATGACTTAGGCTAAATGTAAACTGACATACATGTAAAGTCATTTATCTTATGAAGGAGTCAAATATGACATGGAGAAAATCACTACAACTACTAGTAGATAAGGACACAGAGTCATCTTCAAATGTGAATAGGAAATCTAGTGGAGCATATGCCTACCATCTGCAAAATAGATCTGGGGAACAAAATTCATATCCCTTCATTTATTGAAAAGGCATATCACTGACAAGCCACAGGCAGCGGTGAGTAAGATATACAGCTCGGGAAAAAATTATTAGACCAAGCTCTTTTCCATAAGGATTTCTGTGTTGTGAAAGTTATATTGTTCATTTATCTTCTCTAATCATCTTAATTGTTACTTACATCAATGAAAAACATAACAAGACAAGTTTACCTTCCTATTCTGAGTTTTTCTTTCCTTCTTCCACATAAATATAATTATTAGTGAGCTTTATTTGTGTTTTTAAGCTTTGGAAAAGATAATTAATAGTAACAGTACAGTGTATCTGTTCCTTTTAGCTGCATTTGGCTAACAATTCAGGTTCCCCCCTATTTTCAGTATTTTGCATTTCTATACCGGACTTAGAATCAGCTTATTGTCTTATTTTCCATCGATATTAATGGCATACCCTTTGTTCTTTATAGTGGCAGCCATTCGCCTTGGCATACTCACTATGAGATGCTGACATTTTTCCATTGTCACTTCAGCCAATTCTTGCTTTAAGAAATGAAAGAGTTCCTTCTCGTTGGCTGCCTTGTGCTCAACCATCTTTTCTTTGATGTTCTTTCAGGCTGCAATTTGGTAGTTCCAAACCGTTTGTGTTTCTGTTTGATGTAATGCATCGCAGTTTTAGAAACACTGAGCTTTGCGACAACTTCTCTCTCCATAAAACCCTCCTTTAGCAGAATGAGGATGGAGGCCTTCTTTCATTCATCAGATACTTTTGATTTGGGCATGTTTTCTACTTCTTGGTTACTTGCATAAAAATTATAGGATCATATGCAATTCTCACTTCTGAATGAAAACCTGGTTTGTAAATACTATCAGCTTTGCTTGTAGAAATAAAAACATCTAAGAACAAATGCCATTGAGTACTGAACATTAAGATGAAATAGCAGGTCTCTCCTTCAAAAGAATGCACAAATTGAATTTTTCTGTATAATTGAATTCATGTAATTAAAATTCGGTTGGCATCCTATCTGATTTTAACCCAACTGAGAATCTTTGAAATGTATTCAAAGATAGGATGCAGGAACACAAGCCAGCCATTACAAGAGAAGTTCAACCCTTTCAGTTCTTAAAGCAAGAATTGGTAGTAATGCCAATAGGGGGAATGCCACTTCTCCTAGAGAGCATGCCAAGGCAAATTGGCTGCCACTATTAAGAACAAAGGGTATGCCATTAATATCGATGGAAAATAAGACAATAAGCTGATTCTAGGTTCGATAGAAGTTATATTGAAAATAGGGGGAAACCTGAATTGTTAGCCAAAATCATCTTGAAGAAACAGATACACTGTGCTGTTACTATTAATTATCATTTGCAAAGCTTAAAAACACAAATAAAGCACAATGATAATTATATTCATGAGGAAGAAGCAAAGAAAAATAAAGAATAGAAAGGTAAACTTGTCTTTATATGTTTTTCATTGATGTAAGTGACAATTAAGATGATTGGACAAGTTAAATGAGCAATATAACTTTCACAACAATGAAATCCTTATGAAAAAGAGCTTGGTCTAATAATTTTTTCCCGAGCTGTATGTTGTGCAATGAAATGGTAGATTGGACTGGAATAGGAAGAGAAGTATTGCAATTTCTACTGGAGGAGGATTGAATGAGTGGGTGTGTGCAGATCATGTAGTCTGAATTTTTACATTACTTCATGCCATGAACTAGTGCAATATTGTACAGTGCTCAGGAGAATTGAGGGGGGGGGGTACAAGTCTCTATTGTCTAACTGAAAGAATGCACTTGAATATTTTTAATTCAAATATCTCTTGAAGAATCACAATAACTCTGAGTGGCAATTAAGCTTACAGAGTTTAAAACAGATCAATATCAGTTGGTCTATAGACTTCATGTTCACTCAGACAGGAGTTCTAGGATCCTGAGTCAGTCCAACTTTATATTAATAAAAGCTAGCAACTGTCAATCCAAATATTAGGTTAGAATGACTTCTGTAGCCAGGCTTCTGATTTATACTAAAAAACTGCATATTTGTGTATCTTTAGTGTTCAAAGGCAACCTTCTAGACATACAGGCTACATAATAATAATAATAATAATAATACATGTAACTTATATAGCGCCAAATCCACTCTGCGGAGTGCTCAAGGCGCATGTAGAAATTAATTAAGAATTAAACAGACAGAAATGTTTTTACATGATTTTTAAAAGAATCAGAAGTTATACACTTTTTGATGTCTTCAGGAAGGCTATTCCATAATTTAGGACATGCGTGGGCAAATAATCTTTCCCCCGAAGATTTTGCAACTTTAGGAATCACAAGAGAACTGGAAGTGGATGAGCGCAAAGATCTCGCGGGGGTGTAATTTTGAATTAAAGAGGTATTGTATTGGGGAGCAGAGCCGTGAACGCAGTGAAAAGTGAGCAACAAAATTTTGAAAATAATGCGATGTTTAACAGGGAGCCAGTGCAGCGACTGCAAAACAGGAGAGATATGTAGACTATATAAGTGTCCATGTACACTGTAAAGCTAAAGATTATCTAAACCAGCATGAAAATGCCCTACCCAAATGTACATGTATACATGTACCTGTATTTTTTTATGCATCTTTATTACTTTTTGCAAAATGAAAATATTTTCACTCTATTTCAATTCTAAAATATTAATCAAAATTTAAGAGGCTTTCAATTGTAAATTAATCTAAAGTTATCTAAAGTGAGCTACTTTTTTTTTTTTTTAGTTTGTGCATTCAACCATTCTCTTTTCAAATGTGTGGGGGAGAGGGGTTGTAAGCACTATGGTACTTTTTGTTTTTAGTGCTTCTATTAAAAATATTTTAGATCATTATTATTATTAGTTTATTATACAAGTCCACAAAGAAAGTAACCATATGCCTACATGGAAGCCTTCTGTATTCACTTATGGTGAGACATGTGATTTGGGATAGAATGTGTAGGTCTACCTGTACTTTTACCCATTTGCAATTTCAATTTTGTGGTTAGCCTAAGCACAAATGAAGGATAAATTCTGATCATGAACTTGATTTAGCCTTCCTGAGATGAAAAATACAAGACCAGAATAATGTTTTCACTATCTATTTTGCTGATATGAGTCAGAATTAGTTCCCTATTAATCATGACATTTTTTATCGTTATTCATAATTCTAGTGGGTACTGAGTAAATGAGAAAACCTCTTCATTGTGCGACAGCTTAAGTTCAAAACCACTTTGCAAATGCTTAATAATAAGCCTGGGTGTCGGGCCTGTCAACCCGTACGGTACCCGGCGGGTTGGGGGTTTTTGCCGGGTTCGGGCCGGGTCCGGGTTGCTGAGTGAAATGTCTGAACCCGGTAAAAATAAACCCGGTAAATAAATGTTGCTGTAAAGCCGTTATGAGTATCAATTATGACTTTTTAATAAAAACTTGATAGTGGTAAATATTAAACAAACATAAAATTTACCGGGTTTCGGGCCGTGCCGGGACCCGGTAAAAATTTTGACATCTTTACCGGTCCGGGCCATTCCGGGTAATTTTCTATCGGGCCCCAGGCTTACTTAATAATATTCATCAAAATGTAAGAAGTGGGAAAGATACCATAATTTTTGTTACATCTTCCAAAACACAGTTCCACCATGGAGATACTGTCTTACAGACTATGAAAATGAAATTAAAATTTATATCTATATAGGACAGTGTCTGAGATTTCATTCTAGCCTCTATACTCACATACCATTGCTGCTATCATCCTCATTAGGAGTAGGTAGCTACCCTGTTGTGGCCTATCATTTTCACCTCATATCATAGCAGATTTATCCCTTGACCTTTCCAACACATCAATGACCAGGACAGTCATCATGTAGACCATGAAGGGACAGTGTAGTTCTACCAAGGACTTATCACAGTTCTGTGATAACTCCTTGGTTCTACATCCCCTTCTCCCACAGTCAGACCAAGGAGTTATCACAGAACAACTCCTTGGTCAGACATACAAACTACATTATGCAGGGACTCAGTTTTATAATTATGAGGGGAGCAATAAAAAGCTCTCCTAGAACTTTTAATGAGAGCGGTAGGGGAGCACTGCAAAAAGCTCTTCTTCGACATACAAGGGGAGCTTTTTGTCCGATTAGCAAAATTCATGGAGGAAATACACATACTAAGTTACAACCAACAACCAAAGGAGACAAACTTTAACCCCCCCCCCCCCCAAGCTTTTTTTTATTCCAGGGAAATGTTTTTAGGAGTAAAAAAAAATATTACTTGAATATTTAAATAAAATCAAAATAAATTAAAATGATTTAAAAAGGGCCTTTAATTTTGATTTTTCTTTTTCAGAGGGCTCTGTTGGCTCAGTGATTGCTTTTAACAGAGTGTATGAGTGTGGGTTTGAGCATGGGTTTTCGTTTCTTTGCTTGTTGTTGTTCTTGTTTGTTTTTTGAGGGGGGTGTTTTGATGAATATCAGAACAAAAATGCCTAAATCAACTTAGATAAATGCAATAAAAAATAGGAATAGCCTACAGTGCAGTTTGTTTAAAAACATCTACATTTATCATAAAAATAATAAATAATCAGGACTAAATTTGTACACTATGCCATTCAAAGCGATATATTATTATAAATCAGTTATCATATACCATAAGTACATCAACACTTGTTTCTCTACCCTAACCCTCAAGATAGAGTCACAGCAGCTTGATCATCACAGTCACACTCACACAATGCCTTGCACTACTAAATGTAAAAATAATGATGTTTTACATTAAATACAGGGGAAATTCAGGCAATTAAACCCCACATAAATAATTTGTATCATTGTTCACTTTGAATAACACTTTTCAAAATCAGTATTAACCTCAAAAATCAGGATTCAGCTCAGAAAACCGCTACACTTTCATTGCTCTGCAAACACCAATTAACACATGTGGGACCTATACTACGGTGAGTCAGTATTATGACGAACTTGATGCTCGTTTTGAACTTATGTTTTGCATTAAATACAGGGGAAATTCAGGCAAATAAACCCCACATAAATAATTTGTATCATTGTATACCGTAAATAAAAATACTCAAAATCAATATTAACCTAAAAAAAAAACAGGATTCAGCTCGGAAAACCGCTACACTTTCATTGCTCTGCAAACACCAATTAACACATGTTGGACCTACATGTACTACGGTGAGTCAAGTATTATGACGAACTTGATGCATGTTTTGGACTTCAATTTCGCCATTTTAATAAATACAGTTTTATGGAGTATTCCCATACCCAATTGAAGTATTATTATTATTTTCCCACGTAAGCAGTATGTTTTTTTTTTTTGTTTTTTTTCCTCTGGAATTTTTATTTTTAGATTTTTATTTTTGTTTTGTTGTTTTTTTAAAACAAGACTCGGATAGATCGCGCGCACCTCAGCGATCGCGAGGCGCGATAAATCGCGCTACCTGAATTGGATTAAGGCGCGCAGCAGCGCGCGATCGCTCTCGTGCGCCTTAAAATCGAGTCCCTGATTATGCACTCTGTATAAGAACTCTGTACTAGATAACTAATCAAAATTTCAATGCATGTTGTACATGGAAACCTACAATTTCAAAAGAGGGGTCAAAATCATTTCATATTCAAGAACATGAATAATCTATGCTCACTCATGGGCACAAATCCAGGGGGGACAGGGGGACATGTCCCCCCCCCCCCTTTTTTTGAATAACCTTGTCAGAGAATTTTGGAGGAAAAGTAGACCCAAAAAATGTGATAACTTTTTTTTTTTTTTTTTGGTTGTCAGAAAAAAATTTCAGACATTTCGGACAGGTACAAAAGTTAAATCATGTACATGTAGTGACCCCCCCCCCCCCCAAATTTCAAAATGGATTTGCGCCACCGTGCTCACTTGGTGTAAAATGATATTGTTTACCTCCAAAATAAGTTTTTTGTTTTGTTTTGTTATTTTCAAATCCCTTAGAATGTGTTAGGAATGTTTATTCTGCTTTTATCTCAGCAATTCACCCTTTAAAAGCCTGTAAGCCTATAAATGGATAATCACATTAATTCAATGTCAGACTACAACTTATAAAGAGATTCATGCTTACATTTTACAAAAAGGAACTCTTTTCAACATAGCCGTCATTCCCTCTTACCCTTTTGTCTAGTTCTAGCAAATATTTTAAACCCTATACATGTACATGGCATGTGCCATGTTGTTGTTTGTATGCATACACATGTACATGTACTTGGTCTTACAGTGGGCTCTAATTCATTGTTTGCCTCATTTCACACCCTCTCACACTTTATAGAGCACCATATTGACGGATTTAGAGCTCTTGGAGTCAAGGCCACTCAGTCTTTATTAGCTCCCTTTCCCAATTCATGATTGATGATTGCATTTTACCAAGATGCTCATATTTCAGCTATCATGCCATGAGCAAAGAAATTGCTTGACCAACTGTGATTGACAACATTGCACTGGAAAGTTTATTAATACCTTATCACACAGAAAATTTCTTTGGGGTGGAAATTATAGTAAACTATGTTACTTATCCAATAATACTGAAATAAAAAACATGTACCAAAAATGATTAACTTCTTAAATTAAAATATTATCAAATTGATCAGTCTCACTGAACATATTATTTTGTCAAGACATTCATCAATTCAGGATAGATGTGTCATGGCATACAAAAATCTTAAGACTGCTACATGTACATGTAGGTATGGTATACCAGTTGTTTTTGCACACAGTTATAGCCTACGTAAATAAAACTTGAAGTACATTAAAATACCAAATATAATGGATACAGGCCTAGGCTATACAAGTAGCTTTTTAACATCATAGTCCTAAATGAAAGTTGAAGTTTACATAAAATACTTAATACAACAGCAGACTGTGACACAAATTCTAATCTTCAGCACATAGGTTGCATATGTATGCATGTATTTACAGAAGATTTCTTGACTGTATCATCATTCCAAAATCCATGCACATATTCAAGTATAATTTCTGCAATGCAAAAGTTATAAGATTGGAAATGGGTAGGCCCTATGTAAATCCCTGCAATACTACATAAGTGTGTCATGCATAAATAATAGATGTGGAGGACAAAGATACACGTAACTGTTCACATAGCCACCTCCACCTCAATCTTCTTCCATTCGTTGAACTTTCATCAGACATGCTTCAGTTCTTACATTCCTCAATTAGACAATGCTAATCAATAATACATACAATGCACTTTATTACATGTCATTGGCTGACATAATGTGGGGTGATAGTGTGTCGACCCCATATTTCCAGCTGGATGGCCTTGTGGAATAATGCTACACTTGGCATGCCAGCTAGCTCATGTGATATCATGCAGTACCCTGCTAGCTGTGCATGTATTGTGTGGTCGTTGAAGCATGTACTAGTAAACAAATCAAAAAATACATGCAATATGGAGTGTGAGTTTTTCTCCAGTTTCCATTCTAGTGCAAGGCATGCAAAAGAATCTATGGTGAATTTAAGTTACTATCTGGCCTGGGGCAAAATTTCTGTGCATACATGTACTGCTTATATTTTACCATTGAAAATTTGAAATTTCAACTAAAATAAATTACAAGTAGCCTTCGAATTATTCCATAAATTTCACAACATACCCATACTTAGAAGGATTTCAGTCATTGGTGGAGAGGAGTTGAAGAATACAATGTACATTGTTGCAATATGAGTGTACAGCCCTCCAAAACATGTCTACATGTACATGTCCATGTAACATAGTATGGTACAGTACATGTACCTCTGTAGGCCTTCATTACATACATGTACTGTACATGTGCACATTGCACAAGCAAGGGTTGTAAATTGTTTCAGTCATCATTTCAAAACTCATTCTAGTACAAACTGCATGGTTTAGATCTGATTTGTCTACAGTGCCTGTAGGTCTATTTGTCATCTTTTTGAATATCAAACTCTGATTGCTCTCATACATGTAGTCATATTAAATTCACATCAACACAATTGTAATGGCCTACATGTACACTAACCATAAATCTACAGACTTTGGATTGAAACCATAAATCTTTTGGGGTCTCTACGTATTTGTAATTTTGTATGCATTATTTTACATTCATTTGTATGTAATGTACACTGTACATGTAGGCTGTACATGATTTTAAAAGATGTCCAAATGCAGTAAGTAACACACTACATGTGAAATGCATTACAAATGTATACCATGATATAATCTTGAATTATGCCCAGTTTACATTTGGCCTGTGATTGGTCTACGGAGCCCCTATCCTGCCTGTATCCCCTTTTCCATGCAGCCTCCGTGCAGAGGCAGGAGGGGATTTTGTACAGATTCACGGGCTCCGTGACCTCTACGATTTTGTTTCGCGGGAAATACAAATTTGAAAAAAATTGTAAGCCCGTATCCCGTAGACATGTCGCTGGTGGCATTGCACAATCCCCGCATGGGCATCGCACAGAGGCCTCCTACTGATTATGCAGCAAACGCACGATATTTCAGTGAACATGGGGGCAAAAAAATTGTACAGAGATTGTTGACTCCTTGGACATTCGTACAGATCTGTACAGCTTTGCCCCAGCATGCCCCCCGAGGGCCAATACAAGATATGATATGATGCTCGTAGATAATGTGAACATAAACATCGTAGCCCGTAGCCACCTATGATGCCCTAAAAATCGCATGCAAAATCATAGACCAATTTATTGTACGGCGCCTGGGTCAAATATAAATTAAGCATTACTCAAGCACATTATTTGAATGTTTATTCAAGTGCTCATTCTATCTTTCTTTTTTCCACATACTGTATACGCCATATATTTTGCGGGGGTTTTATTTTCATGAATTTCGCGAATCGCGAGTGGGTCGCAAATTTAACAACACGCCAAAATATTGCCAACATAAGAAGTCGGTTGAATTTGTTGTCTCCTGGTCAGAAATTCACCACTTCGCCTTGCAAAAGTACATCATCACCGCTGTTTGTAGATTTGAGAATTTTCCGACCGCGAATTCAACCACTCGTGAAATAGTATGGTTAGTCCTACTTGCGAAAATTTATGGCTTATACATGTACAGTACCCTTGATTCTTTCAGTAATGTGACTGGGAAACATTTCAGATACATGTAGATGGAAATGTCAAAATACAGAGAGATGAATGTTCCTAGTTTTGTGATTTTATCTCGTTGAATTCAATATGTAGGTGTCAAATAACTGCATGTCTGACAAAGAAGAATAAAACCTCACTCCAATGTGTGAGAACCATTCAAAAGCCAACAGTCTCATAAAACCTACGCTTGGAGTAACAAGCACAATGGACATTCTACAAGTTGAGAAATCAAGGAGGGAATGCTTTAGAAAGGAAGGAGGGAGGGAATGAGTAGAACGTGTTTAGTTGTAGTGTAGCTTTACATTCACACAATGAATGAAAAGTGAGGCAATTTCGCTGCAAGGTAAGAGGCACCTTTTTGAGAGAGCTAGAGAGAGAGCGAAAAGCCTGGGTGGTGAGTCATGCAATGACACAAAATTATAGTACATGAAGGTTTCACTTGGTTTGTAACATGTATTTACATACATGTACATAAGTACACTTCAATGTGAGACTTTTGAGCAACTGATGTGTGTATTGTCATACAAGGAACAAAACTCAAAAAGTGAAACAAATTTTATAGATTGGTCTATTAACCAGTATATATATAAGCCATATCAAATTAATTCCTTCATAAATGCACGCATGATGTACAATGTAACAAAGTTAGGCCTACACACAAGATTACACCATTTAGACCACACAGAGCATGAATAGATCTAACATCTTCTCAAAGCTATCATCATGCTATATTATTTCCAATGAGGATGGTATAGATCTGTCATTTTCAACTGTATTGTCAACCATTGCAATGGACTCTGTGCTAAGCAAACACAATTTAGAAAAGCTGTGTTGACCAAGAAACGGACTGGCCGGGCGCATGGAGTAGTGATGAGTAATATCTAATGTCCAGAAGAAATCACTTTATAATGGACTTTACATGCCAAGTCAAATTAACAAAGAATGCATGCATATTATGTAATGTGGCATGCAATCTATGTGTTTGTACTTTGGAGCATGCATTATAGAATCTTGGATGAGTGTAATATGCATGCAAAAGCTAAATGCAAGTTAATGTAATATTCATTTGCTATTACCCTATAATAAAGTTGTCGGTACTTTCATCAAATTATTCATTAAATCTCCCCATACCAGCCTAACAATCTACTTAAATCTCAAATTTGATTTTCTCATATTCTCCTTCTCTAATCACAAATTTCATAAAATAGAGTCGTTTGGTTGGTTGATGAGTCATAGGCCATGCGTGTTAATAATGCACATTTGCCTGTACGCATGAAGGGAACATGTCCTGTTACACCACTCTACAGGCATGTGAGGGAATCTCCCTGCATGCATTCTAATTCCCCATGCTGTGTATCTTGAGGCAATCATAACCATCATCCACGCTTCCTAAACTGACCAGTATGAAGCTCTTAGGAAAAAGAGAAATTATGTCAAATTCAAAATATAGTCGAGACAGGCAGTATTACTGAAAGTGTTGGTTTGGTTTTCAATCCTACTTTACAGTTTATACTACAGTTTTTACCTCTTATGACCATGTAGACTGTTGCCTGTTCTTTCATTGTAATCCAAAGTGACATTCCTAAAATTTCAACTTTCCTTTAGCTATAGATGAAAGTTTTGAGCACACAAGTCATGTAAAATGTCTATTGGTATGTCCATTCAAAATCCCAAAATGATGAATGTTTTCCTTACGGACACAATGCCTAAACAATATATCATTCCAGACTGTGGAATTGATGCAAGTCCCATATAAAAGGAAGTTGATCTGATCTTAGAGGCAACTGCAGTTATCGCACTTATAAGTGGGATAATTTTTATGTTACTGTTAATGAAAACAAAACACTCTCACATTGGAGAGGTCACTCCCTGACACCGACGAAGAATTTCTTTGAAGTTGAAAAAACAACGTATTTTTGAGCAAAAACAGAAACACCCCAAAGTTCCCTCCTGTCACTTGTTACTTCATAAATGCTTCATCAAATTCCACAGAAGGAATGTCCTAGATTACCCGAAGAAAAATACCAAAACAGATTTCAATCCAGAATAGATTTTGATGTAGGTAGGTAGTGATGTGAGAAGAAAAATATAGGACCTGCCCGGCTACAGAAAATTTAAACTAGAAGGATTAGGTTTCATATACAATTTGGTCTCAGCAAGTGGATTCATATTTGGACCTGTCAAAAACTAGTCTGCAAATACACACTTGATTCAGTCTGCACTTCCATCAAGGCATGCAAAGTACATCATGCCTCTAACATATATGAGTGCAGCAAAGAAGTACATACAGTATGTACATGTACATATAAGAAAGCATATATTTAAGGCACTACAATACATGTAAAGCACTTCCTTTTCAACAGGTCAAATTTATATTGTAAACCACAGAATAATTTCTTTAACTTTTTCCAATACAATGATTTTTATGAACAAAATTGAAGAACCCAGACTAGTAAAATATGTGTACCTAAGGCTCTGCCTTCTGCTTGACCTTAATTCATAGGTTAGGTCAAGACTTAGCATGCTATCACCTTCCAACATCTTATTGGAGCTAACTCTATCTCAAAATCTTACAATATCAATGAGAGAAAATATACACCCTGTATGAAAAAGTCTTAAAGCTCACAGTCAGTCTCGGTAGCAAAAACATACTGGCATACCCTTCTTCTTTTATCATAAGAAACATGTACGAGATTATTTAACATTCCATTCACGATTTCGAACAAAGTTTAGTGTAAATATCTGTAAGAAACGCTTGGTAACGGCTTTTCACTGCCTCACGCTAAGACCATATCCACCCGAAGGTTCCCCGCACAATAAACCCAGTGCTTCGCACTATGTGTAGCGTATTCTATAACACACAGCAATCCCCATGTGCGTAATGTGTGTGGCCATTGTTTGAATTTACATCCCCTCTTTTTTGGGCCAGGGATTTTTATTACTTTTCACCTCTCATTTGAAAAATATTTCACTTGAGGAGGAATAAACTTCACAGCATCTTAGTTATGTTAGTACCCTGCTATTTATTAAGTGAAATCATAGAAATCTCACAAAAAGTTTTTGAGAGCTTCCCAAAACTATCTGTTACCTTTAATATACATGTTATAGCAAGGAGTTCCTTTGTTATAGATAGTGGCTTGCATAGGGGTCTTTTTTTAATTGCCTTGTATTTTAAATAAATATACATGCATCATGAGCATTGAGCACACATAAACAATTACATATTTTTTCAATTAGATGCTTCAAAATAGAAGCAGCTTTTCCTTTTCTACATAAAATGATCAATTCAAGAATTTTTAATACATACATGTCCTTGACAGAAATTCTGTTAACTACTATTACAATGGGTAAATTGTCAACACCTTGGCATGGGAATTGTTTAAATGTATTCCTACTTCTTCACTGGGCCACTTTACCTGCATGTAGTATTGTACATAGGCCTTCATGAACACATACCAGGGGGAAGTTTCATAAAGCTGACTTTACGAACAACTTGAATATGAAGTGCCAGATAGGATGCCCAAAGTTTTTCCTGATGTTTTAACAAAGCATGACTGTATTTCCAATAACCTCAATTAAATAATGTCAAAAAATATACTTTGCATTGAAAATGTTTGTCTGCACAGTTCAACTTTAGTTGATGCAGTTAAAAATGATTTGAGCATCCCATTTGGCTTGTCATATTTAAGTTATTCGTAAAGTCATGCGTAACTTTACGAACAGCTTTATGAAACACCCCCAGGTAAGTCATAAAGTAATCATTGCCAAAGAACGTGTACATTTCATGTACATGTACTGTATAGAAAATTACAGACTTACTGAACTTAAAAATACAAAAGTACATGTTGTGTTGTAAATGTGTTCTCTACTACCCTGTATGTAAATGTAGGCCTAAAATGGTAACATGATCAAACAAAATATGCATGAAGCATTGTGTGTTAGCTTCTTCTTAAATTAGCCGAACACATCTATAGGCGTACATTGAAAATCAGTCAAGCCTCAAGGAGAAGGCTCAATCAATTCCATATCAATGGCATGATGCATCCCTATTTACAAGGGCTCAAAGAAGCATGTAGAGAAACCACAGATTATATTCCTTACTACAGATTCAGGAAGTGCATTACATGGATTTATCTGATCTTGACAGGGAATAGAGAGAAGATGGTGTAGTATAGGCTAGGCTGAATCTTTATCTGGATGCTTCATAGGGAACAGACAGGAAATCCACCAGCAGTGTGTCATCAGCTTTCTTTACTTGGCTCCATAATACCCCCACATTTTTGAAACCCTAGATGTTTGTTTTTTGTCATCTTCAAAGTAATTATTTAAAGCACCTTAGTTAAAGAGGATGAAAATAAAACCAGTAATAGAAAAATTTCAGAAGTCTTCTTTCCTGATTTTGGGCCCTTTATTGATTTTTATGTTCTATGTTCAAGTACATGCACAAACATTTTGATAGGACTTTGTACACTGTGTGCATTGTGGGAATTCTCTCAAGTCTCTAGCATTTCCTTGATCAGGAAAAGAAGTCAAGGACTTTTAAAATCTACATTACACGTAGCTCTTTTCTTCAAATCATTAACTAAAGTACATGTATACTAATAATACAGTGTACAAGGTAAATGAAAATAAATGAAGCAATAGGCTTGATTCCTATCCAGCAAGTATTCTATTATTTGCTTGAAACATCAAATTACAAAATAATTCATGTCTTTTATATTTGTAACTGCATAGCTAAAACAATTTCTTTTTGTGATGATACATGTACATGTATGTCTGAGTGTAAGCCTGTGCATTGCTTGTGTTACTGTTACAGCTGGTAGTGGCTAAAATAACTTGTGCTCTATCTTTCTAAATACTCTGTAATTTGATACTTTGTTGCTGGTGCTACATGTATATCATTAAAGGGAATACTAAGAAGTTGTTGAAAATCAAAATCATCGCAAGAATAAACAATAACACCATTTTATCAAACTTGTGTTTGTTTATATTCGGTCTGTCAATTTTGCAATGAAACTAGAATCAAGAATCTAATTATCATAATATTGTCTACTTAATAATAAAATCATATTCAAAAGCCAAGCTTTTCGTAAGGTCTACAACATTCTGCAAAACCTATTCAACTTTTGGCATTAATCAGCCTCTTATTATTTTGGTTGCAATTCATCGAAGCAAAATAATAGGAAAGAAAAAAAAACAGTTACATCATGTGTGCATCATAGTTTTATTAGAACTTAAAAGTGTATTTTCTTATAGCAGCTAGTGTGTTGGAAACTTAATTTCAAATCTGAATTTACAATGGAAAAATAGGTGAGATTATAAGAATACAGAAAAGTAACATACCAGAGGAAGTATCAGACTCGAAGGATTCCTGTTTTTCTAAGAAGGCATCTACTTACCAAATATAGACACAAATTAGAAATCATTTAATCAAGAGAAAAGATTTTAAAGATCCTCACAAGTTTTGTATGTAGCATTAGTATCATTTTCTGCCATCTATTAGTGACAGGAGCTATAGCACAATTCTAAACCTCCTGTCACTGTACAAACCCGAGATATCAGTAGAAACATCTCATTTATCAACTCAATAACAACTGGACAAAATAATGAGCAAAACCGCAATTCATAAATGTCACAGTTGCTGGGATTCTGCTATCATTACTGTTTGGCACAAATTCCTTTCGATGGCAAAAGACAAACACATTTCAAAGTTACACATTGTGAGATCACTCAGATGTTGAGGTAGTTCATCTTATCATATGATTTGAATACACGGTGTATCCAAACTGGCTATTTACATGTAAGTGATGTAAATCATCACTGCACTTATGAATACAACATGTATCCACTTAGGCAATTTTCATTGAAAGCAAAGTTTGTAAACCCAATACTATATTTTCATTATTTGTTAAATCATATCTGGTAATTAATTTGTAATTCATACTGAAATTGCTTGAATATACATGAAGTAATACATTAACAGTAACATTTAGTTATCTTTTAAACAAAATATCTACAGATGGTGTTGAGATGAATTGTTTTAATACTCACCAGAAGACTGAACTGTCCTAAGCATTAAATCTCCAATTGATAGGTTTCCTTCGATACCAGAAATAGTGACATCTGTCTCAAGATTGGTAATATAGATGACAAGATCCCATGTTCCATCTGCATACCTCCCATCCGGGAGAGTAAACTTGTACCCTTCCCGGTTTGTCATGATTCCAAAATCTGGATAGAAATAGATAGATAGACATGTAGTGGAGATAGTAAGCTACACTGTACATGCAACTGCTGTCAAGGCAGCTCTTACATTCTACAACACTTCACTTAGTCACCACAGGGCGGTGACAAAATAAGCAATTGCCACTAAGAATGTAAATGTCTGCTAACAGAAATGTACATGTTGATGTACATCAAAATTTGTAAATTAGCAACAGGAAAGAAAATTCAACTTACAAATGTCCAATAGACCGTATGAAACCCTACTGTACAATATAAATGCTCCTCAAGTTTGTCTACATGAATCTAATATCCTGTTTAACTTCCCTAAAGACCCTAATGCTACCCATATGAAAGGTACTTATACATGTACACGTACACAATCTACAGCCTGGAATTATAATAGAAGCTATGATCAGGCTATGAAAAATGTTTCTCAATTTTACTTACCCATGATTAATGCCTGCTGTAAAAATACGGCAGTACTTTCTTCCAACAAAAACTGAATGCAAGTGATTACAACAACCACAAGACAGGCCTTATATCCTGCACTTAGTATGTATCTATCGCACACTCCCAATAGAAATGTGTAATATACACAGCAATACCTACATGTAACTCACGAGCCCGGAAGTGGACGTGTTTCGATCTATATAAGTACAAGCATGGATGTTCCGTTATCCTATCATTTCACTTCCTGCAAAACAACTACAATTTTTCACTCAAAGCAGATCGATCAAATGTCAGAGCAGCACTGAACTGACTTCCTGGGCTAACCCTGGAAAAAATAGGGTGGAAATGTAAGCTGTCACAAAAGGTTAGGGAAGATAATCCTTTGATATTGATAGTTCATGTCAATCATGTGATATTAGACTTCAAAAGAATATCCATCCCCCCAAAAAAATCAAATAATAATATAAATCAAATTAAAATATGATTATACATTGTGCAAACAGAGCTCGAGTCCTGGAAACCTGAGCCTCTACTATATACCATGTGCTATAGTTCTAAGCACTGATACCCATCAGTGATCACCGAGCTGCTCATCCTTTCTTGAGAGTATCCTCTTTTCCTGGGGGTATGTCTCATTGAGGCCTGTACGGCACCCACGTCCATGACTTTCTGAAAAGCACCCTTAACCCTTTCAAGACAAGAATTATTTAAGGGCTAAATTGATCACATTTTGTTCTTCAAATTGGCAACAATAATATTTTTCTTTTAGTGCTACAAGATTGTAATAAGGGGTAATGTCTTTGAAGACAATATACATGGTTAAAATAATTGCCAAAAAGTTGAAAAAGTTGCCAATTTCAATAAAAAATAATGATTTTGAACCTCGCAATGTGTTGCCAATTTAAGGATTTTAAACCTTATTCTCCTTTTTAAAATTCCTGGGATCAAACGCAATATGGTCATGTAACCAAATTTGACATAGTGTGTTCAGAAATTTTTGCTCTTTCTACTCATGTATCTGGTATATTTTTCAGGGCTCTGAATCAAAAGTTATTGAGCCAAACCACAAAATGTGGTCAGTTGTCTCGAAAGGGTTAACGTGGATTTAAGTCAAGAGGTTTTTGATACCTTATTCAGGGAAACAAAATTTCTGATTTTTAGATCCTGAACAGGGATTTTCTTTAGATCTAGCATATTATTGTACAACCTATTCGAGGACTGGTTCTTCTTGGCCCTTTTTTGGCCAAAAAGGAAGAGTTAAAGAAATATTTACTTTGGAACACATTACAGAATGAAACCTCTTTGGATTCTTTTTATCGTATATTTTCACATTCACTGCTCTTGCCTGGTACCCGAATGGTACTGTCAAATTTCCTTCCCTTTTTGAGGATCTTTTCTCATCATTATAGTTAATTTGATACCCTTTTATCAGAATTTTCCTGTTTTTGATACCCTAATCAAGATCCCCAGGTTACCCATCTGGAGGTAAAAAAAACAACCCTTTTTACTCGTTTTCATGGACGCACATGCTGTACAGGCCTCAATGAGACATACCACCCCCCCCCCCCCTCCCCCCTCGGGCCTCTTTTATGCTACCTAACAGGGGAGATATACTGTGTTGAGGAATTAAAACATTTCAGTTATATAAATATAATAATTTAATAATAATGCACATTGCTCAGCTTACAATGATTGAGATTTGAGAACAAATGTGTACATATACACTTACTGCTGGACTAATCCTAAAAATAAAGGGAAGAATTTAGCACAATGCAAATTTACATTGTATGTAACTTCTTGGCTGCATACATGTAGGTCAAGACAAAATGAAATTTATCTGATAGTAGAGGGCAGGAGAAATACTGTATGAAAAGGCAATTTATTTAGCAAATAAAAGAACACAAACAGAACATCAGAGGGTGGATACAAAACAAAAACTAACCAATTATGCAACAACAACCAAAAAAATTCATAAAAGAAACCAACCAAGTGTGATTTTTATTCTCGATTTGAAAATGAAAGAAAATATATTGCAATATATTTGGAAATGAAACATGAAGTGCAGTGGACGATAATCCATCCCAAGTTTCAAATTCTTTACAATTTGGTATAGACTTTGAAGAATATATATGCTTTTATTCATGAACTGATAGGTAATATTGCTCATGTTTTATACCTACATGTATATATATATGTTTATTTCATTTTGAAATGCCATAATATTACAAATAATCCTTAATGCACCTTAAGTATTTTGTACAAAAATAAAGTACAGCTTTAGTTCAAATTCACTGAACCAACTGCAACATGTGTCACTGATGGACATAATTATTTCACATCAAACCAGGTTGGCAGTAGATCTACAAATCAATGGTAATTACATTCAGCATTAAATTAGGATCAACATGAATCATGATTTTTAAGAAAAAAAAGTAAAAGGTTGTTTTTTTTCTTCAAATCTGATTTTTACATTTCTAGAAAGACTTGTAAGAGCGATTAGCATTCCACTGACAGCACTCAAGGTGATCTATGATAAACTTATACAACAGATGGCCAGTGTCTCACTCACAGAACCATCACTATGTTGGGCTGTGTCAATTTCGGTGGCGTCACGCCCTCTAAGTTGAAGAGATAAAAACACCAATATAATCAGCAAAATTTGGAGAAAATACTCCCTACTTAGGATGATGATAGAAAAGCTGATTTCATACAAGATTCTTCAATACATGCAGGATCTTTATCATCTTGATCAAGTGATATTTTCATGCTGTTTTGGCCGGCGATCTTACTCCTTTCCAGCATACACGTGCTAGAGATCACACACTTGCTATGGGATGCAATTCTTCATGGTACAAAGGTCCGAAGTTATCTACATAACCTCGCATACTGCACATGTAGATCTATGTGCGAGTGAGAGTGTCTAGCAGTCAACCGCAGCCAAAATCAAAATGCCCCTAAATCTGTAGTCCAGATGACGCCTCGAAAGTATTGACAGTAAACATTAAATGATATGTTACATATGATGGGGGGACCTAAAGCTACACACTTTCTTTCCAGCCCCGAAAAAATCATTTTATTTATGAGTTTATGCAAATTTCTTTAAATATTTTGGTTCTACATAGACTATTCCAAAGTTAAATCGCTGAGAAAATTACGATGGAAGAATGTCAATAACATTCATTTTCAAGTCGTAATAAATGAATGCAAATTTTAATTCTGAAGCTGACTGATGTGAATTTCACCCCTATTTCCAATTAGTGATATTACAAAAAATAAAGGAAAATTACTCATTCTTTTTGGTGAACGTAAATGATAATCTCGTTGCTCAGTCACACGACAAGTTTGGTGCACTGAACACGTCACATAGCTTCAGGGCCTGCGTAGCTTTACTTTAGGAGTAGGACCCCTTACCATACACTTGATGATAGGTTAACTTGATGTTAGAGATATACCAATATAGCCTAGGCCCTAGATCTACACGTAGATCTACAATGTAGATCTACATGTACATGTATCTAGTCTAAAACTCTAAATTACATCCAACAGCTAACTGTTGGTCTAAGTTACATTTTTTTCTTCAACTTTAACATCAATCTATTCTTCAACTATGTCAGTGTTCAGTCAGAGACAAAAAAGTTAGATTAAATAATTCCATGGATCAATATTCTAACTAACTTAGTTAGAATCTATCTAATATTAATAATAGTCTTAAAAGTTAGACTGGGAGTGTTAGTGTTAGATCACTCATGGGCCCTTGCCTATGTGGGACTGTGTCCAACATTCACTGTTGCAGCAGTCAAAAACAGACAACAAAATTGCTCTAAGCAAGATTTAATTTTCTTAAATTTTCTAGATTACCTGATTCATGGACTCTTCCACTCTTACTGTGCCACAAATTAGGGGATTCAGAATTGAAAGTGAAATTTTAAATAATTATTTTCCTCTCCTGTATGAATGATCTAGCCTGGAAAAGGGCCTGCTGATACACACAATAGCTATTGAAGCCTATTCACCCATAAAAGAGCTAGTCTGAGTACAAGGTTATCTTCAGATAAGCTTGTACATGTATAAGTGGTGTTAGATCTAACATTGATTAGGCAGCTTAAATTTAAACTAGTATAGTCAAGGATTGTAATTCCGAACAGATTATATTACCAAACGTGTACAGTTAAGCGCCTAAAATGGGTTTTCATACGCG
The DNA here is from genome assembly GCA_025618425.1 of Heliocidaris tuberculata. Classification (NCBI taxonomy): domain Eukaryota; kingdom Metazoa; phylum Echinodermata; class Echinoidea; order Camarodonta; family Echinometridae; genus Heliocidaris; species Heliocidaris tuberculata. The sequence continues at coordinate 47,216,128 of CM046834.1, read as the reverse complement.
GGGGACTACGCGTATGAAAAACCACACTATTGAAACAAAGGTTGTGTCTTTGTCCCATAGGTTTCACACGTTCGGAAATACAGTATCTTTTTCAAGGGACCAAAACGCCGCGTCGTTGGGAAGGGGTTCACTCGGAAGGGAATATCGTATTAAATCTATGTTGTCTTTTAAAAATTCCATCAACTTCTTTTTCTGTAGACTTTGAGCACTCATTATGTAAGTTTGACAGATATTCATTTGATATTTAATTTGCTATCGTTGATTTTCTGAAAAGTGTTCGGACACTGGATCCGCCACCATAGTGATTTGTTCAATCAATTCAATAACTAAACTAAATATGCCAAATCAAAGTCCAGACTGAACTGCCATGACTGTAGTCAGAGCCGGATTCTCGTAGAGTAGTAGAAGCTCAATGACGATTGTTCATCCAAGTTCATCCAAGTTCATCCAAGGAGGCTTGCCTAGTAGTACCGAGTCCTGGCTTGGTTCATCACATCACTTCATCATATTCTTGGCTAGGCCTGGCCTGGCCCTGGCCTGGCCTGGGCTAGGGATTGTTGGCATCTTATATGATGTTGGTGGAAAAATATAAATTGGGAAATTACACAGGTAGATCTAGTGAAAATACTAATAAATTATTTTTCCATCAATGATGATGAGCAAGAGCGGACAACAGTGATGCGGCGGTCAGAGGTGACTGGATTACGGAAATTCCAGCAGCAGCCATACACTCCCACATTTACCATCACCATTTATGGCAATAGAGTATGTTTACAACGGTGTGTGATCTTGGTGAACAAAAGGCGACGTTACAATTCGCGACGCGATAAAATAATTTTAAAAATAAACTGAATATTACTCACCTTCAGTCCAACTTGTCAAAGATTTCCGTAGGTACTTTAAGAGGGTATATTAGGTGTATCACTACCGCGAAAATAATCCAGAGTGATTTCGTCGAGACCCTGTCCCTAGTAAGAGAAATTCGGAGAATAGTTACGAATCCTAAGTAGTATTACGTACGTACGTAGTAGACAGACGTTTGCGATATATGCTTACAGATTATTGCTTAAATATGCCAGAAGATGGCGCTATACCAGATAACCTCCTTCGAAGGGCATACTGGTATGATCGAATCTCTTTGATAATTTGATGTAAGAGATTAGTACCATAGACGGTCCCAATGATTTCAACCGAACCCTGAATGTATCAGTGGCGTCGCTACCGTCTGGAGGATGCAGATATCCTCCCATTCAAGTTTCATGTTGGGAAATTCGAGTATTTGCCCTTCCCCTTCATTTTCCTTTCTTTTTCTTTTCTTTTTTTTTTCTCTTCATTTTTCCTTCATTTTGGGGAAATTCAGTTGTTGGCAAACTTTGTCCAACATCACTCATTCTAAACGAGTACATGCCAATCAATGCCCAGGACCAGTGGAGAGTTTATTATAATCAAAATATTTTTGTATTTATCATGCAGCAGTAGCGTAGCTGAGGGGGGAAGGGGGCAGGGGGCAGACTCCCCCCCCCCCCGACGTTTTCCAAAAAAAATTGTGCCCCCTCAGTCGAACTGATAACTTTGTGTGTGCGTGTGTGTGTGTGTGTGTGTGTGTGTGTTTTGTTTGTTTGTTTGTTGTTGTTTTTTGCTTGTCAGAGAATTATGGAGGAAACCCCCTCCCCCCTCCCCCTACTGAGCGACTTTTGGAGGGCTGGCTTGAAGAAAAAAATACGAATCTCCCTCCAAGCAGTTCCCCAAAGTTGACAGCCCTGCATAATTTTTGTGCCTCCTATTATCATGATCATTAAGTGGACTGAACTGTGAGTATGCCCTTCACATAAAATACACAGGGTTAATCAAGATTGTAATAGTAATCATTGGGAAGCCGCTGTGATTCGATATGAGATGGATAAATGGGGATAAATGTCTTACAACTAAAACCTTTCTCTTGCTAAAATTTGGAATTCTACGATATAAACTATATATGTGACGGGCATTACTTAATTCATTTAACAAAATTTTGCTCTGTATATTTTTAAAGTATGATACCTACTGCGTACAGAGGCGGCGCTCCCGGGGTAACCTCGCTAGTCATAAGGACCGCTATTCATAAGGACCACTTATTCATATAGGACCACTTATTCATAAGGACCGCTATCCATAACGCGTGACTAAATGAATAGTGGTTTTGTACGAATAGCGGTTCTTCTGAATAGCGAGCAAACCATAGACAAATTTCCTCGCTATCCATAAGGACATCCATTCATAAGGACCACTATTCATAACTACTCATAATAAGGACCGCTATCATAGCGCGTGTTAAATGAATAGCGGTTTTCTATTAATAGCGGTTCTTATGAATAGCGAGCGGAGCCGGCGCTCCCGGGAGGAGGCAGGGGGCACAGTGCCTCCCAATAAGCCCCTTTCCTCTTCTAATATGAGTGGCCCTCCTTCTAGTAAGTGCCCCTCTTTAAATCTGATGAGTGTCCTTTTCACTTCTGATAAGTCCCCTTGTTTTCTCTCTAATAAGTGCGCTCTTCTCCTTGGCTGATAAGTGCCCCCTTTCTCTTTGATAAATTCCCTTTTTGACCATAATGCAAGGGCATTATTTTCTGAAAATTCCCCAAAAGCTCTCTCGCTTTGCTCGCTCACACTTATAATTTACCTAATTATGAAATGAAGTATATCAAGTAAATGACATCAATGTACCTTTATGATCCTATTTGCTTTAGTTTTTATGCGGATTGTGCTTAAAACCCAAGCAAGTTTGGTTATTTTTTCTAGGATAAAATCTGATCGGTTGCAATGCCCACACAAATGCATTGAAATTCATTGCTGAGACAATGATAAGAAAAACGACAGGGTTAATGTCAAAATTGAAAGGGGCCCTAACATGAATGTGCGGTTTTCATCATGTTTCAGTTTCAGTTTCAGTTTCAGTTTCAGTTTTATTTTCATTTCCAACAGAACAGTGATTTTAACAAGAAATCAAATATACAATTCAATATTCAATAACAAAATACTTTTTACATGGTTTAAAGTTATAAAATAGAAAGTATACATAGACATCCAGTATAATAGTATTTTTGTTGTATTTTTTTTAAGTTAAACCTGTGGAAATGGAGGGATCCATGCACTGAAAAGCAAAGCTTGTAGTATGTGGATCCCTCGAAATAATGACAAACGTATTTTTTTTTAACATATAAATATATTGACCAGAAAAAATATAGATATACGTAGATTACCAAAAAGTGGCAGAATAATAATACAATTATAAATCCGTAATTTGAAAACTTGTTACGACACGTATATAGTATGGTGAACATAATAAAAAGAATATAAGACAACATAAAATAAAGCAAGGGAAGAGAGAAATACAAGGATAGTAAATGTTGCTGCATATGTGAAGAGTAAAGAAAAAGAGATGAGAGGTGGAGGGGAGAAGGAGAGAGAGAGGGGGGGGGGGGGAGCACACGATGTGCATACTACAGGGGTAGTGACCATAATTGCTGAAAATAATCTGAGGCCTTCAGCATATCAGAAAAGAACCCAACATTTTTTGCTCGCTGGCTGCATAATTATGAATCATCAGACCATATACAACTGCAGAAGCAGTATAGGCAACAGTAATATTATCTATATAGAACTTAACAAATTAAGTATGAATATAGAAACAAAAATGATGATTGATAATATATTAATTAGAATGTAGGGTAATACCAATGGCTCAAAATTGTTTCTTTTTTATCATATGTTCACCCTTATAGGTTCCCCATTTTTGATTTAATGTGCCCTATTTACTATGGTGCCCGCCCCCACTCTGGAAGACGCTCCGCCGCCGCTGACTATAACGTGCGAAGGAGCTCGCTTTAGATACAAAGATCAATCATATATTTTTTTTTTATAGAAGAGACCTATTGTATTCCTGAATACTGGCGGTATTATTGTGCCTGAAACAAAATGGCTCTAAACATAAATAACCTTATTATGGAACTATAACTAACAATTACGAACTTATACAGAGAAAAATGATTGTAGAATAATTTATATAGATATAATGGATGTTACGTCCGAAACATCATGAGAATCACTCCTATAAAGTTATAATTCCACGAATCTCACATATTCTTTTGTTCTATGTAATCTGCGAGATAGTATGTGAGTATTTTGTCTTGTTGAAAAATATCTGCAGCAAATCCAGTGGCTGACCCGTGCCCCCCCCCCCCCCTTTGAAAGAAAAGTGTACAGTGTGCCTACTTTTTAAAATTGTGGCCCCTAGGTTTTAAACTGATAACCTTTTGTTGTTGTTGTTGTTGTTGTTGTTGTTGTTGTTGTTGCTCGTTAGAGAATTTTCTGAGATTTGTGCCTCCCTCCTTTTACAAAATCCTAGATCCGCACCCCTCTGCTAAGGCTAGGGGTGTGCATGTGATGTGCAGACCCTAATTTGACACTTTATCAGAAAATCATTGTGTCTTGAGAAAAGCCTAACCCATCTACCATTGGTCGAATTCTAAGGAAACAATTCTTAGAGATCAGTGAGGTAGAGATCGATGGGTAGAGTCAGCCCGAGAGTCAGGAGCCGTTGTTGTTGATTAGTGTTTTATGGCAATCAGTCAATTTTGACTATTATCACCAACTATATATATATATTTTTTTTTTTAAACAAAATTTAATCATTTGAATAATATAATTGACTTCTCTCTTCTTTTTTTGTATTTTTTAAAAAGTTATTATATTATATATATTTATATATATATATATATATATTTTCTTTAAAGATAAAATAGTATCATGCCAGGTTACCGAGTCCTGTCGGTTCTAAATTGGCACCGTCCTGACAAACCTGCTCGTGTTTTGTACGAAGGTTTCTCGGAAACAAGTTTCCTATGTCTCTCGGGTGCAGACAGGGGGCTCCCTTTGGGATACCTCAATATCTTGAAACTCGAAAGGAAAAGAATAAACAAAATCAAGGAAATCAAAGAAGGTTCTTTTCCGAGAAAATTGGTTTCGCGCAATCTCGCATTTCTATCAAAAGGAATTTAATAACAAACATTTATAACAAGTGCACTGATCTTTACTTTTACATAATTTACTGAAAAAAAAAACATAAGCAAACAAAATATGGGCTTTTAATGAACTTGGTGCTGTTAATCTTAATAAGATACTGATAGAAATAAAAACTACTCAACAAACCAAAATGTTTTCAAGACAAGCCTGAAACATGGAAAAGACTTATTTTCCATAATTATGATATGCCTGTCATAGGTAACAGACTTATAATACACATACCCTGTACGCGTAAAATACTCCTGATCCTTTTAAAAGAAAAGGGTCTATTAATATATGGAATTCTATACCTGTAATGTCCCCTTCAGTGGGATATTACTGTCAATACTTGAAAAGGAAATCAAGTTAAAAAGGGTTTGCAATTGTATTCTACATTCCTCATAGATGACCGTTTTGGGGTCAAAAATTTCTTGTGATGAGACAAAACATGAAATACCCTTATCCATAATGTATATATATATATATATATATATATACATATTACATACACATATTTGTTTAACCTTTGTGGTTATTCAGTTATTTTCAACTGCTAAAAAAAAAAGAAGACAAAACAACAACACTCGGATGTGTATTCTGCATCTCGTTAAGGATGCTCATTTTTGGTCAAAACGTTTCGTTCTTTGAACGAAACGAACAACTGCATTTTGTATTTTTGAATCTGTTGATTTTAAAAGTCCTTGAATCTCTTCAGGGTTAATACAATTTGTTTCAGAAAGGAGCATAGCTCTTTCTATAATATATCTCGGGCACTTTGCCATATAGTGTTCAACAGTTTCTATCACGGGGCATGAACTACAATGTCCCGTTGGGTGTAATCTCATTCTGGCTTGATCTTCATTAAGACCTACACATCCAAGTCGTAGTCGACGGATAATCTTTTCTTTTGCTCGCCCTAATTTACAATTATAGGTCGGTGAAACCGAGCTTTGAATCTTTTTGTAATGCGTGGTAGAAGAATTGTTCTGCCATCTTAATTGCCATTGGTCATTAAAATATTTCACTAATATTCCGTTCACTTCTGATAGTGTGAGGTAGTTTATTATTTCTATATGTTTACTGAGAGCGGCCTTGGCGAGAAAGTCCGCACATTCGTTTCCTGTTGTTCCGCAATGGGAGGGAATCCATTCAAAGAAAACTTCAATATTTTTGTATTTAAGGTGTGTTAAACTAATAAGTATTTCTGAAATGAAATTTTCTTCTTTTTTGTTCTTTATAGCTACTAACGCGCTTAAAGAATCACTAAATATAACTGCTCCTACATAGATGTCTAATTGTTCCAACCAGTTTAGAGCGAGCATAATAGCCGCCAATTCTGCTCTATAAGAAGATGTACCGTTTGACAATCTCTTGGATTGTTGATATGAAAAAGAAGGTACACAAAAAGCTGCCGAACAGCGTCCTTCTTGGGGGAGCTTTGAACCATCTGTGAATATGTGGAGTTGGTAAAGCCATTTTGTGTTTATCAGCTCTAGGCTTTTCTGTTGTAAAAATAATGGATTATCAGTTTTGTTAACCTGGTGACTCAAATCAGTTGACACAATTGGTTCTGTAAACAACCATGGGGGAAAGTTGGGGCTTTTGAATTTTTCTATCGATAGTTGGTGGTTTGAGTTCTCTGTTCTATAACCAAAAGGCTTATTACACTTTTTCCCTTTCATGTACTGATACTGCCAGCAAGGTTGTATATTTGGCAACACTGGATGTTTAGGTTGCATTTCTATGCTATGCTTATATTTGAAGGCTAACCGTTGTCTCCTCAGATCGAGAGGGATTTCTCCCATTTCAATCTGAAGAGAAGCCAGAGATGTTAAGGGTAGAGCACCTGCACAAATCCTTAAACACTGGTATTGAATAGAGTCTAGTATTTTCTTTACGGGGTCAGGAGCAGCTATATACTACGGCCTCTGGTAGTCTTACAGTGCAGACACCTTTTTCGACTGACCAGGGTTTGTGCCATTGATCTCGATGGTTTGTGCCTGGAAATGCACATGATATACCCATCGATCTAGACCCTGCGCACACACCCCGTATATGCCACGTACATTTTGGCAAACAAAATCGCCCAAAGAGAATTCATCAATTCGAGAATCGATTGGTTCAGTTATTATTTTGCTCTCTCGTTGAGATCTCTTATATATTCGCGCGCGCTCTCTCTCTCTCTCTCTCTTTCTCTCTCTCTCTCTCTCTCTCTCTCTCTCTCTCTCTTTCTCTCTCCCTTTCCTTTCTCTTCTTCTTCTCCTTCTTCTAAATTCTTCTCATAATTTTTCTTTTTTGGGGGTCTTCTTCAGCTTCTGATCTTTCTGATGTGACCGTGATCTCTTTTCCGAAATGTAAATTTTATGATTTTAGTTATTATGATATTTGTAGCAGCGGTATTCAATCAGTGGCGCAAATCCATTTTGAAATTCGGGGGACATTCGCCTTCAAAATTCTCTGACAAGCAAAAAAAGAAAAAAGGAAGGTTATTCAAAAAGGTGGGGGGGGGGATGTCCCCCTGTCCCCCCTGGATTTGCGCCCATGTATTCAATGAGTTTACAGTTATTTGTGAGCGAGCAAATGCAAAGAGAGCAAGCCAAAATTTTCCCTGTCTCCTACAATTTTTTGACAGGTGTAAAAATATAAATACATGTACCGTATATACATTGTATTTATTCGGATTGATTTCAACTAATAAAACATGAACAGTGTTGGGATTACTTCTAAGGTTTACTTATTGGGAGTTTTGAAGTTCATGACCTTACATCATGTGGGGTGGGTGGAGGGCTGGGGGCTGAGGGGTGCCATCAGTGGCGTATCTGCTGGGGGGGAGCAGCACGTGCCCCAGGCGGCACTTGGAGGGGGAGCAAAAACGAAAAGAGAGAAAGAAAAAAAAGGGGGAAATGAAGAAAAATCATAATCTTTATATACAGATTATGCGCCCCCAAATCCGCAGGGTTAATGCGGTTGGCTAGTTGTTGAGGGTTTGACTTATGCGAAAATTTTCCAAAGCTTATAGTAGCTTTGCCCCCTTGCATAATCATTTTCTTTCAGGATCTTGTAATTTCGCGCCCCCAGTACGGTATATAGTTCTTGAATAGCTGAGGGTTCAAAATTTTGAAAATTACTCGCTATCATGTAAGTTTCATCTGACTCCTGCTAAATATTGCACCCCCAATATAGGATAAAGTGTATAAAACAGCATTTGCAAAGGTTCGACATTTCAAGTCAAAGAAATCTCAGATTTGTAGGTCACCTTGCTGAATTTCTCGACTACAGATTTTCGTTAGTTTTTTGCTCCCGATTGTAGAAGTGACTAGAAAACCGTTTAAAAATAGAAAAAAATTCTGCTCGGTCACTTGGCTCCCTTACTTGTTCATTGTCGTAACTATATAAGTTTGGGCACTCGGGGAGGGGGGGGGGGGTGCGTAACTTCATCGGTTTGCCTCGGGCGCCACAATCCATATCCGCCACTGGCATGCCGTCCAGTGAGGATTTTTAATTCTGCTGCTGGCAACTGCCATTTGGGCAGCAGAATGCCCGAATATGGATATTCGATCAGCAAGATGCCCGAATATAAGCCTTTAGGAGGCAGTGAGGTGCCCGAATTTGTAATTTCTGTACTTTTATTACTACAAAAATTTTTTAAAAAGTTGTCAAGATTTATGCTCACTTATACTCGCCTTACCGTTTCATAGGCAACAGTGATTTACGAACTGGAAAGTTGAAGTTGCAGGTTCAGCCCCCCCCCCCCTCATGAAAATGTGCCTGTACACTTTAGGATCGTCAAGTGACCGAGCAGAAAATTTGTTCAAGTGCCTTAATTTAGAGATATGATCAATTTTTTATTCACCTTGGAAAATCATCTAAAAAAATCTCAATTTTCATCATGTTTCCTTCCCCCTCTCTTTTATCTACTCCTTTTTCCTTTTTTCTTTCTTAAAAAAAACCCCCGCCATCTGATGAGGGTGGGGGGGGGGGGGCGGGGCTTCCCGTCTTAGTAACCCCTTATAGCCACAGCTATACAATTTGAATTTGCACGGAAACATTTAATGTAAAAATTATGTCATCAAAAATGATACTCAAGTAATTAACTTTTTTCTTGCTTCATTGTCTACCCCCCCCCTTCTTTATCAGACATTTCTTAACTTTTTGCATCGTTTTGTTTTTTTTTGTTAGTACTTTTAGTACTTGAAGTTCGCGTTCTCTCTATCTCTCTCCTCTATTTTTCCCCAAACCCTTCCCCCCCCCCCTACATAGAACCTTCTTCTTTCTCAGCTTTTCTCTGTTTGTTGTTGTTGTTTTTTGTTCCGTTTTGCTCTTTCCCTCTCCATCCTATTGTATATATTTTCCCCTTTTCTCCTTTTCAAATATCAAGCTATCGCTTTTGTAACTTATTTTCCCATATATTTCTAGTCTTATAAGGTAGTTTTACTTTTAAAAATGTTTCAAAGTAATTAAAACATTCATGTATTCTCTTTGGGGACCTTGCTCTAACAAGCCCAGCCCAGGGGAGCGTTTTATGAAAGTTAGTTGTCGGATATTTTATCCGACAACTGTTATGAGCTACTGAAATCCTTGCATCTGATTGGCTGAGAGCAAATTTGTCGGATAAAATATCTGACAAGTCCTTTCATGAAACGCCCCCCGGGTCTCCTCTAAATTTCATGACTTGTGTATGAGAACATGATTATATAAGGCTGCATGTTGATAGAATTTCTTTTGTTAATGACAAGAGTTGTATTTTTACTAAATATTGCACTTCATATTATGTTTGTTATGTTGATAATCTGTTATTCCTGTTACTTATTTGATATCCTATGTACAAATGTTCAGGGGCGGATCCAGGATTTTATAAAAGAGGGGGCACAGAGCCAGAAAAGTACACAATTGAGGGGAACATTTTTTCATTGTGTAATTAAGGTATGGTAGTTGGGTTTCAAAAGGGGGGGGGGCACGGGCCGGATTCCCCCTATGTAAATCCGTCACTGCAAATGTTTGTGAAAGCAGGAAATAAAATGAACCAAAGAACCAAAACCAATGAAAGCTCAGACGTATTGTATGATTCGGTCGAATTTGTTCTATGGTGTAATTTTAGATGGGCGACTTGGTAGGGATGCGATATATGCGCTATGCTATGCGCGCATATTGATCGACTATAGCTCTCAATACAATCATGCATTATACACTTTACTGTAAATTGAGTGTTTGAAAGTCAAAATGAATCTTCATTACATTCCTTTCTTGCCTTTGTTTTTAAGCCTTTTGGCTTTTGAAGTTCACGCTATTTCGTTCATGTTAGCTGCTAATGTCAGGAGATGTCTTAAAGATGAAATACATAAAGATGTTTTGGTCACTGGTGATTTTAAACTCTCTGATGCGCCAGGACACAAGACAACATTGCAGGCAAGTAACTTAGAGTTAGAAGTTAGAACTTAGATCTAACTTAACACTAAAACACTAACAGTAACACTAACATTAACAATGAAGTTTAAGTCAATAAATAGTTGAGGTTCTGAGCAAAAAACAAATCCACAAGATTCATTATAATGAAAATTATATAATATATGTAAGAACTATTCAAAGAATATCTTCTTGTGGAGAGAAATTATTTGTGACATCTGGTACGGTCATCAACATCGTATTATGCATACTAATCTTAGATTTAAGAACATGCCAAACTGTTAATGCCTGGTTTTAATGTTTCATGATCTTCTTCTTCTTCGGTACATGTTGACAGACTTGCTAGTCCATGTAGAGACATGGTTGCTGATTGTCAGCTTAATTTGATATTTTATTACCGTACTTTAATTTTAAAAGAATCCTAGATTTTATGGGGTGGTAGATCTATTCTGAGAATCTTGGTTTTAGTGAAAAGTTTTTATTTGTCAAAGCAAATTTTAAATTGCAACATTTCATTGGTGTTTGCGCAGATGTCTTCCGCGTACACAGCCACTTTTGTGGAGTCATTAACACAATGAGTGTATGATAGGGGGACCAAAAAGCTACACACTTTGTGGCTAAAAAATATTTAATCAATTCATTTATGCAAAATTCATTTATGCAAATTTCTTTTATCTACCTCACTTCTACATATGAAGTTGTATCGTGAAGAAACTTGGGGCGAACAAATGTAAATAAACATTTTCAAGTCCATATCAATGCCTGTGTCACTTATTGTTATACAAGCTTATCTGAAGATAACCTTGTACTCCAGACTAGCTTTTACAGGTGAATAGGCTTCAATAGCTTTTGTGTGTATCAGCAGGCCTTTTTCCAGTCTAGATCATTCATACATGAGAGGAAAATAATCATTTAAAATTTCTCTTTCAATTCTGAATCCCCAAATTTGTGGCACAGTAAGAGTTGAGTCCCTGAATCAGGTAATCTAGCAAATTTAAGAAAATTAAGTCTTGCTTAGAGCAGTTTTGTTGTCTGTTTTTGACTGTTGCAAAAGTGAATGTTGGACACAGTCCCACATAGGCAAGGGCCTATGAGTGTGCCTGTGTCAAATTTTGTTTGACAAAATGAAAGGGTCCTAAAGCTATAACGGTTCGAAATGTGATTAATAAGATTCTACAAGATATTCAGTTTATATAGATCAATACGTGCCAAACTTGGCCTTTAATAACTCATATTTCAATCTCGCATTGCTGTGTAATCCAGCTCGCCAAGTCCGACCTTCCCAAAGCATCCTCCATGCCAATATTAAACAGTACGTAGATCTACATACATGTAATGTGGGGACATGGGGTCAGGCTAACTCGGCACTAGGGCGAACTCGGCACTATGGGAAAAGTGAGGCCGAGTTAGCCCGGAGGGTTTAAATCGATCATGAAATACCAATGTGTAAAGTTTTGTTGTGATTACTAGATAAGAATACGTTTATTAACCATTCTTTTTTATAGAATTGTATGAAACACTCAGATGATAATCTTGCAATTTTCTTGATGTAACGTGATGTAAAAGTAACATTTTAGACAGTTTAATCACACGACACAGCTCGCAATCGCCGGCCGTGCGTAGCGTGCACTGTGTTTGCATGGACTCGGAGCAATGAGTCGGACACACATATTGCAAAACCTCACAGTCAGTAAAAAAATGTTATCCATCAAGAATTTATGGAAGTAATATTAATATAATCAAATGAACGCTTGTTAGTTTCAGTTTATGTTACAGACATCATTAATATCTACAGAATTTTGCAGTAATTCATTCATCAAGTCCGAGTACCAAACCCATGGCCAGTCACTGATTCAGTGCATCGGCGATTGCGATTGCGAATGCGAGCTGTGAATTGTGATTAAACTGCCTAAAATGTCACTTTCATATGATGATATTAGCTCTAGAAAATTGCAAGATGAACTTCAAAATAAGTATTTCATACAATTCTATCAAAAGAACGGTTAAAAACGTATTCTTGGCTAGTATTTTGTAATCAAAATGAAACCTTATGGATTGGTATTTCATGATCGATTCAACCTCTCCGTGCTAACTCGGCCTTGAATTTCCGGTAGGGCCGACTTCGCCCTAGTGCCGAGTTAGCCCGCATTCATGTAATGTACGTACATGTACATGTATACAAGTCATGTACATTACAACTTCAACAAATTTTAAAGTGGCAACTGATTTTTGGGCAAACCTTTACCCTTACAAAGCTACGCTCATGTAACTAATAAATGAATATAGATGTAAATCTTGATTTTGAAGCTGACTGATGTGAATTTCACTCTGATTTCCAAATATTTATAATATCACAAAAATAAATAAAAATTACTAATTCTTTTTGGCAAACCTCAATGATATTCTCGTTGCTCAGTCACAGGAGAAATTTGACAATTGACCATGTCACTTTGTGAGTTTGCTTTTTAGATTAGGATGATATTTGCTAACTAAACATCAGTACTTTTTATGTATTTGTTGTTGTTGTTGTTGTTGGGGTATTCTGTGGTCACTTTATTTTATTGGTTAAAAGTTGCATTAACCTTGTCTGCCCCTTTAACAGGTGACAGATTCCAAAGGCCATACATTGTACTCAAGGGAAGAAGCACAGGAAGGCAAATTTGCATTTACTACCGACGACTATGACACATATGAAATCTGTTTCATGACTAAAGTACCAGCAGGTAAGCTTTTGAGATGAATACAGAATCAGTTGCCTGTGAACTGTCTGTACATTGTGACATGAAACTATTCTCTTTAAAATTTTGTACAGGGAAAACTCGACATAACGAGGTCAGCTATAACGAGGTAACGGCTAAAATGAGAATATTGTCACGGTCCCAAATTTACTTGTGTGTAATTATGGCAGCACAAACCTTTATAGCGTTTATACGATCATAATATACATACACATGTACATGTATATTCAATGCGGAAGTGTTATATTGAGTTTCCCCTGTATGTGTAATCTCTACATGATTTTGCAGCCCAGATTAACCGTAATTCGAGTTCAATTATCCCCCCCCCCCCCTGCGGAAAACTACCCCTTAGGACCTGGGTTCTTAATTATTTTGTTACGAGGGCCAGAAATATTCTTGAAATTACGTCGCGGGCCACAGATTATTATATATACATACAAAGACGCATGGGACTCACGACTCTTGCCCGAACACATTGTGTATTAGCTTTCTGTTTTGTTTTTTGTTTGTTTGTTTGTTTGTGTTTTTTTTATTATTATTATTATCATTCAGCGAGCGAGCGAAGCTTGCGAGCAAGAAAAATTGACACTTTAGAATTGTGAAAATGTAATTTCGTCGTCAAAATGTGCTAATTTAGATTAGATATAAAAAATTACAAAGAGACCATTTCACTGCCCTAAAATGAAATGGTGGGTGCCCGAATGCAGGAAATTTTTTGATATTCTCGGGGAAAGGGCTCCAGGCCCCATCCCCCGCCAGAGACGTTAATGCATAAATACCCAAATGGCTCATCTAAGGACGGTTAAACGATTTTAGAATACACCCTCCTTATTTTTTCTTTGTTTGATTAAAAAAAAACAACCCAAACTATATGTGGTAGGGCAGGGAACAGATAAATATGATACGCTATTTGCGAGCGAGCAAAAAAAATTTGATGCTTTTATTCTTACCAATAGTTAGGATGATATATTATGTATCAACATAGTTCTTAAAACAAGATTTTTTTTTCTTCTTACTCAGATATTTTTGGCTGGCCGCATGAAATCGTTTCGCGGGCCACAAGTGGCCCGTGGGCCGCACTTTAAGAACAGGGGCATTAGGACAATCAACTACCCCATAGGACAATTATCCTCCAGATAACTCCCTTTACGTTCTCTAAATGGTATTAGTGTCATTTTTGGTAGGGGGTAGTATTTGTATTTGTATTTGTCTTTGGGGTATTGAATGAATGCAGGGTATTATAAGGTATCCCTACCAAGTCGCCCATCTAAAATTACATCATAGAACAAATTCAGCGGTACCCTATAATACATCTGTCCTTGCCAATTCAAATTTCTTCATGAGTGACATGCAACTGGATTACAGGGAAGCACTTGCCCCAAAATCCCCCCTCCACCCCCATCAGAAGGCAAAAAAAAAGAAAAAAAGAAAAGAAACAAACACCAAAGAAAAAAGGAAAAAGGAGTTACAAACAAAGGAGAGGGGGTGGGAACATGATGAAAAGGAGACATGGCTGCCCTCTAACTACTGGGGGGGGGTACAAGGGGGCAGTTTGACCTCCCCCCCCCCTCCCTGACAAACTTAAAACAAAGAGAAAAAAAAAGATTTTCAGTTTAAGTGAGAAAATTTTGCAAGGTGAATTATCAAATTGACCATATCTCATAAATTAGGGGCACTTTCAACAAATTTCTGCTTGGGTGCTAATTGAGACCTCCTTAGGTTTTCAGGCACATTTTCATGAGGGGGGGGGGATGGGGGCTGACACCTTTTGCCCATATATCAACTTTTCAATTTCTAAATTGTTGTGAGTGAAGCAAGCAAGCAAGCAATAAATTTGACATTTTTTGTAGTAAAGACAGTGTAGAAATTACAAATACGGGCATCTCACTGGCATATTCCGTCATCTTGCTGATCAAATATCCACATTTGGGCACTCTGCTGCCTGAATGTGAGGTGGTAGTTAATGGAGCAATATCATAGCTTTGTAGAACATCCCAATTTAAAATCAAGCAACTCTATTATAGTGGAATTTGCCAACAATGCACCCTAAATGTGATCTCTCTTACAAGGTGGGGCAGATGTACATGTACATTGCAATACCTCACTAATCAGAATTAATCTTACTGAAAATAGAAACACAATGATTTGGTCATGTTTGTTACTCCCCTCCTCCCCTCCTCCCCCCCCCCCCCCCAATAAAAAGGAATCATATATGAAAACAAATTGTCCATCTCATGTTTACTTAATGGTGCTGATATGAAGATGGTAACACATCTACAATTCTTTTTCATTCTCACAGGAATGCGTGCAGGAGAGAGAGAAGTCAGCATTGTTGTTAAACATGGAGTAGAAGCTAAGAGCTATGAAGATGTGAGTTTCTCTTGATTTATAAAGTTCATTCCATTAGATGTTAATGATCATAATAATGATAATAATTTTTAAAAATGTGTTTTATATAGCACCTTTCCAATGACGTAACTGATCAAAGCACTTTACAGTGCACATTCTCCTCTCCGCTTGGGAGCATTCCAGCTTGGCAACCATTTTACAGGAACACATATGCTATTCCAGCCACAAAGAATTTAGCATCCTACTGTGTACCCAAATGTGCTTGAATATAAACAATGACTTGACTAAAAATTCCAATATCCATAAAAAGGGATTCCTTTAGTTTATACAAGATGATAAAATTTGTCTGAAGTATAATTTGTTTTAATACACCATTTGTGAGAGTTTAGTGTTAAATGAATATCTCATAATATATAGTGTCATCCTTAAATAGTAAAGGTGATTTCTGTAATTGACATTTGATCAGTTTGATAAACAATGAATTAAATTGAATTATCTTGTCTATGTATGTGATATCTGATACTGGGATACTTTATGGTTAAATCATGATTTATTCCCTCGGATGCTATGATTAATCATTAATCGTCTTTTGAAGTTATCGTAACGCTAACTCCCAAATACATTTAATGTGATATACTTAATTATTTTGCATGTAACTAGATTTGTAAAACATCTTGCTACTAATACCTATGTATATGGCTGTTATTAGTTCTTCACTCCTCTCTGAACTATTATCTCTTTGTTTTATAGTTAGCCAAGTCTGAGAAGCTGAAACCTATGGAGATAGAATTAAGGAGGTTGGAAGATCTATCAGAAGCTATCGTCAATGACTTTGGTTACATGAAAAAGAGAGAGGAAGAGATGCGAGACACAAATGGTAAGTAACCTTGCGTATAACACTGATATGCACTTGAAAAAGTCTAGTAGCTGAATGACTTGAGATGAGAGGACATTATTATATTTCACTGCAATATTCTTTGACAGAATTTGCCGCATAAACTTGTAGATGTGGGGTTTTTTCTGTTCCTTTGGTGTTCCTTTTTTACAGTAAAAATAAAGATGAAAAAGAGTGCCCTTAGTATCGTCATGAAGAAAATCTCTGATATTGATAAACAAACTTTAATGACAATTCATTTGCAATTTCTAATGTCTTTGTATTTCAGAATCTACAAACTCCCGAGTGCTGTACTTCAGTATCTTTTCAATGGTGTGTCTAATGAGCTTAGCAACGTGGCAAGTCTTCTATCTTAGACGCTACTTCAAATCCAAGAAGTTGATTGAATAGATTGTCAGTGTATGGTGCCTTCATTCATTTCTTCCTTCCTCTATTCTGTATTATTAGTTTCTAAAGGTGGGTTTGGGTTTGGGCAAATAGCATAGAAGTGACCAATTTAGAAACTGCTCACTTCAAATGGATAATTTCTACTAGATTTGGCTGTTCATCAGATTTGATGATTTGTGTGTTGAATTTATTTTCTTTTTGTGTATGGGGGGGGGGGGTCATAAATGTGCTTTTTTTTATATCTTTGAAGATATTTTTGTTGAAAACTTGAGGGGTATGGCATTTTATTTCTTACAACAAGTAAATGTTATAATGATTTAGATGATGTTGTCACATCCTTACATTTAATCCCAAATTTGATGAGACAATCTTGAAACAATATTCATCTTCGGTACTGGGGATCAGCCAAGTACAAGTGTAGTTAGTGTAAATGTGCAATGTATCATTGTTTCAAAAAATTATCTGAGGTATGTTAAATATGGAGAATTTGCATTACTCTTGATTTCATATGTAAGATGTAGAACAGGACTTCCATTTTTGTTAATGCTGGAAAAAAGGGTTGCATACAATATTAACCATTTGCATGAAGAATTGTTTCCAAAGGAAATGGGGTGTGTATATTGGTGTGTCACATTGGGGCCATCATGACTTGCCAGTTAGCTTTTACCATTCGGTTATAACAGGGAGATGACATTTGTTCATTCTTCAGTTATTGTTAGCAAGTTGTTCATACATCTAACACATTTTATGAAGAAGACTATGACTTCAAGAAGCTTTTTGTTAGACTTCATATGAAATCTACGGTATTTATCAAGATTTAGAGGCATGCTTTATTGTAAATTATCAGCTAAAGATGTCTTTCTAAATGGTAGGATGGATATCATTTTAGAGAAAATTCTGTGTATACTGTGCACATGTAGATTTATTTCTATCTCTATATCTTGTGTACTGTGCGTATAGATTTATTTCTTTGTAGTAAAGATGTGTTTTGTTTCATTTTTGAATTAGATTGTAAGCCTTTTGTTGTTTTCTCTCTATTGTTTCTTTAAGATGATGGATGCATGGTAATGAATATAGATTAAGAATGAATGAGCTACTTGTGATTGATTTTTCTCATTTTAAATTTATTCCATTTTTTTTTTTTTTTTTTTTTTTTGCTGCAAAAACACTTAAACATTGCAGCAGAGAGCTTTTTTTGGTGTGATATACATGTTCTTTATAAGGCTCTGTGCAGTGAAAAATATAAGCGGGGTCTAACGGTGATTAGCCCCTGAAACTCTTGAAAAAGCCACCGCAAATGAAAAAAGAGCCACAGTCAAATAATATTTCTGCCCATGGGTCGTAGTGCATTAAAATCTCTGAACACAATAGGTGGACTTCGAAGTAGCCCTTGCGAAAGATATTATAATTTTTACACTGGCTCTGTGGTTTTGATACCTTTCCCAATTACCTTCGGTTATAAATGAATTTCCTTAGTGCTCATTACGTAAGAGACTTTTGGCTTGAATATATCCTACCATGGAGAAAGATTGCATAGGTTGGTGTCATCTATAATTTGTCATTTCCTTAGGTGCTTTGCTTTAATACTAGATTTTAATCACTAATGTGTATTATGACACTCAAGTGCAGTAATAAAGTCTACAATGATGGTGGATTTTGTAACATGCATTTGAAAAGTGTGTGATAAGATCTAAAATTCTTATTTTCTGTTATGAATCCAATTTGGCTATTTCTGTTGTGCATTTCACTTCTGTTAATTGACTTAATTTCACACAAGATAAAACATATTTCCATTCCTTTTTAGAAATTGTGTTTTCAAAGGAATGTAGTCCAATACATCAAAGAGAATGGATATAATTCATCTTCTTTATTTAAAGGTGATCTGTATTATTGGAATAAATGTCCTGCATTGTTTATACATTTCTGAAGACTTTATCTCGTCATTAGAACATAAATAAATTTAGAAATAATACCTGTTACATTAATATTTGTGATAAATTCATAAATTCTTTGTTGTGTGTTTTCTTATGTTGGGTGCAATTATGAGATGTTTAGATGGATACTGTTGGTCAGGAGGGTATGGTATTTTGAAACCCATGAGTTTTAGGGAAATCTGAGTTGAGTAAGAATGTGTTTTACTAGGATCTAGTGTGATGCTCATGAACGAGCTCAAGAACGGAAGTGTTACTGACATTTGAGTTTAGTATGAAAGTGTTAAGGATCTAGTGTGAGCCTTGAGTGTAAGGGAAATTTTTCATTCATTCATTCTTTCATTTATTTTCAGATTCTCATAAAAACATTAACAATTTATACATTCAATAACATAGAAGTCATGCATATATATAAAATGAATACAAGAATTTGAAGGAGCCAGCAGAGGCCACTGGCCTTTCAAAGGCTGGGCTCCTAAAAAAACACCAATTAAATTATAATAAAAGAAAGGAAGAGAAATAGATGGGTAATAAGTGGGATTGGGTATTGATACAAGTTAAACAAGATTAAGATGTTCATTCATGAGATAATCACTATACATGTATTTTCATTTAAAAGAGGCAAGAGATGGGCACTGTTTGATTTCAGTCGGTATGGGATTCCACATGATATTACACCAGAGTATTTGACCGATTTACGTGAAGTTTGGTATTTTAACATCGGGATATACAAGTCATTTGCATGTCTTGTGAAATGTGTATGAACATCTTTTACAGTTTTAAACATATCAAAAATAGGAGGTAATAAATCATTCTTATACATATACATAAAATTATGCAACTTGTAATTTGTATATTTGGAAAATGGTGAGTAAATTTAAGAAAAGGTGCTTCCGAAGGAGTTCTAGGGTGAGAATTTGTTATTGCACGTAATGCTCTTTTCTGCAAAACATAAACTTGAGTTAATAAATTTTTCGCAGTTTCCCCATATCAAAGTACAATAGGATATATGAAGTCAAATAATTGCAATATATATTTATCAATATATTCAAAGGAATAAAATGTCTCATTCTACAGAGTACACCACTTACACGAGAGATTTTCCTCAAGATGTCATTGATATGAGAAGACCATGTTAGTCTGTCATGATGTGTCATCGAGTGTTACTCCAAGAAATATGGTATAAGAAACCTGCAATATATCATTGATTTTGATGTCACATATATCACCTAAAAGTTTTTTGTTTTTCTGCTTGAATATCATATAGTTGGTCTTTTTGGAATTTATGAGTAATCAATTCAACCGCTTTTTATATTTCGTCACCTATCTTGGAAATGACGTACAACTCTTTACTTTACTCTTAACTCTTTGCAACTCTCATTCATACTAATCCGTATCTCCTATAAACATTTTGATAGATCAATAGTCTAATAAAAGACCTATTCCTCGTACTATATATTCAGCTCAATGCATGAGTAATATGCATTCTATAGGTTGGAAGCTTTTTATGGACCCTATCTTTTGTGGCGGTGCTCCGAAGCGTACTAAGATATCCGCCAGACCTTTGTACTCTCAATCATAGGTAGAGTCAATAGCCTAGCAACGATGACAACGTTGTAGGACCCAAATGATCCCACTTCTTGTACAAAAACGCCAGTAAGCTGACTTATTAGTTGCTGTCTTCGGCACACTTGTTTATGCTTATATTATTTGCCTTGGATTTTGACTTAGACATGGAATACTAAACAACCCTTCGTCGAGTTATTGCGTTTCATATTGTGGTGTGAGATTTAGCTGTCAATGAGGATATTATTTTAGTTTAGTCTGAATTATTGATTAATATAATGACGTTAATGTGATTCACCGCACGTTGTGATCAATCTATGAATGGACACAACCACGACCACAATAACTTGGTGATATCTTCTGCAAATTCATGAAAACTGTTTGAATGGAATTACAGTGATATATATGGCTGTGCGAAGTGTGGCCTAAATTCCGCAGGCCCACACTATTTTAACCATTATAACGAAGTTGAGAAAGAGTCAAGAAGAAATTCTATAAAAAGAAATATTACAAAAAGAAATAAAATAAGATGGGTGACGAACCAGAGAACGTGACCGCTGAGGGAGGCGAAGTTGACCCTCAAGCCGAAATGAAGACCAACAACAAGGAATTCTTACATCTTTTGAAGGAGAAGAAACAAGCAGAAGATGCATTAGCTGAGAAGGTGAAAGAGTTACATCGAGTAGGAGGAAGAAATTATGAACTCATGCAACGAGTTGAACAGCTAGAAAAAGAGGTGGGTGTCGGTATTCGCACCAATGTTATCTTGTATAGGTATATAGTATATATTTTCTAATAATTTCTTAACATTGTTACCTTTATATTATTGCTATTGATTATCTTTTGATTGTGAAATATTATATCAGTCACTGAAACACTTATTGTTATGTCGGTCATATCAATGGTTGATACTTGAAATCACTTTTGCTTAAGACATCCTTTTTCATTCATTATGTAGCAAACGCCGGAGACCAAATACAGGAAGATTTAAAACATGAGAGAAACCTTGTTTAAAGGGAATTCTAGTATAACCAGGTTTAATAATAAACCAATGCTAAAAATATACAAACATAATGAAGTCACTTTGGAAACAGTTATACAATATACTGAAGATGTTAGTCGGTTTAAAACAGACGTTAAAATTAAGGGGGATTTACTGCAGGTGAATTCAATATCATATTGCATAAAATAAATCTTTAGGCCATGATTATAAAATTTTCAGGTCAAATATATATACTATTATATATATACTATTAAAATATATACTATTTGCCCTGATACAAAGTTAGACTATGAATGGTCCACTGATACGAATGTATTTGTGCCTAAAAGGAAAATAAATCCTTGATGATGGGTCTATAGGGTAAGGGGAGAACGCCGGATGTCCCATTCGACCCTAACACCCAAAATAAGTAGAGTATATCCTATTATCCATGATTATACACCCAGAAATTAATATTGTTTCGTTTCTGTTTCTTTCAGCTCGCTGAAGCAAATCAACATAATAAAGCATTGGAGAAAAAACACAAGGAAGATATGCTGAAAGCAGTTGAGAATATGCCCAGTGAAATGGGCAGTACTGCAAATATATCCAAGGTAAGACTGTGTATATTGCATATAGGCAAACACTAACGCAGCATAACGAGAAT
Organism: Heliocidaris tuberculata; assembly: GCA_025618425.1. Taxonomy (NCBI): domain Eukaryota; kingdom Metazoa; phylum Echinodermata; class Echinoidea; order Camarodonta; family Echinometridae; genus Heliocidaris; species Heliocidaris tuberculata. Next base: position 47,194,173 of record CM046834.1, on the reverse strand, counting down.
AATACGACGAATGACGTGTATTTGCTGCTGCGTATCGATATGAAGAAAGTGAAATAAGCAAAATCTCTTAAAATCTTAGTTGTTGTTTTTTTATAATTATTATTCTTGCTTGGATATTGAGTTTCACTATTCTGGTATTTACATGTCATTACGTATTTTTTCAACGAACATTTTAACTTTTCACATCATATTAGGAAAAAGGTAGCTTCTTTTTTTTTTTTGGGGGGGGGGAAGAAAATCAAAAATATATCTGTATATCTATCATTAGATTCTAGTTGTCTCAATTTGATCTATAGTGATGATTATTCTGTAATTTTAATCTATATTCGATTTGTTTAAAACGCTGTACATATGAAGTATTCTTAGGTATTTTTTGCCAATAAAATTTATTCAAATCGTCAATTCCATCTGAACTCTCCTCTATGCATGACGTCATGAAGCTGAAGAAGATGCGACCCAAGACAGGTGTAAAGCACGCCAATGCTCGACTAAAACCAAGAAAGAAAGCAGCTACAGCATCTACTAAAAATCTTAAGAAGGAAGCAGAGGCCGAAGCACAAAAGGCAGCTAATGAAAAGGATACATACAAGTATTATGAGGTTAGTAAACTACCTTCATTGGAAGACATGTGACGACTAACATGATACACTGCACCCTCATTCAAAATATACTCACCTTTCTAAACATTAAACTAAATAAGAAGAAATTAGGCTTAGCGCAAAAAGTTTTTTTTTAATTATTCTTTTTTATCTTGACATAAAAGAAATGGTAGAACATTAATCTATTTAGTTTCTTCTTAAAGGCTTGAAAGCTTATTTCCATCTTAAATGAATAAGAACATCACAAAGGAAGAATAAAAAAATAGTGCAATACCTCAAACTCTTAGGTACCAATGCAATATGAATATTTATTATTGTCAATGTGAATGGAAAGTTACTGATGGGGTTAAATTCCTTTAAAACTTTGTAGGAGATTGCCCAGAGATTCCCTCAACTAAGGCTATCCGTTTTAATAGCAGCTGAGAAGAAATTCATCGATGCTGATGTCAATGGAGATGGGGTGAGCATATTCTTAACTTTTAGTAACTGATGTTTTGCTTAGTTCTGTATGAAAAGATGACAGAAAGCATTTTTTGTGAACGATAATTCTGTGATAAAAAAAGAGCGAAACCTCTATGTTGATGTTGATACAAAACAATCTAAACAAATGCAGGTGTGTTGTGTCTGTCCGCAAATATATACAGGAAAATATTTATTGTTTGATGACCCCCCTTTCCTTTTGTTGTTGTTTTGGTTTGTTTTGGTTTTTCAATACTTTTTTCTTCAGCCATGTAAATGCAAAATTTGCGTTCTGAAAATTCCTTTTCTTCATTTTGTTGAAAATTCGAGGACCCTTTTCTTGGTGGTTTTTTTTTTTTTTTTTTTTTTTTTGCATGTTGGCAAATTATCGGCAAACTTGTCGGAATATTTTTTCCGTCGACATCCTCAATGTTCCAACAACGCTTCTGTCCATAAGAATCAAAGGGCCATTTTCCTTTAAGTGCGCCTGATCCTAGGTTAAAATTGACAAGCTTAACTACGATTTAATTGAGGCTCATAATACGGTCAGACACATAATGGCAATTCATTTTGCAGAAAATTCGTGTTGAAAATGGACCATTTTATTTTCCTATCATGCAGACAATAGATGCGCAAGAACTTGATAAGATTCTGGAGAGCGGGAATATGCTCTTCACTAAACAACAGGTTATGGATATTGTCAAGGAGATTGATAGTGATGGGTCAAATGATCTCGATTTCATGGAATGCCTTGTGGTAAGAAAATTCTTATAAGTAGATTTTTAATTTGCTAACTTTGTAATAAAGTCCTTAGTTCCAGTCATGAAGTGGTTTAGCTATACAGACAATGAATTTTCCCTACCATGTCTCTTATCGTATCACCTGCAGGGATAAACCTTCCCTCACTGTTTAACTTGACGATCTTTAGATGAGCCTTTTACTCCTAAATAATATGTCAAGTCCTTGCAACCTTCAATGATTTGCAAATAACAAGGATCGAGAAAATGATTTCTCATGGGCGTATGCAGAAATTGATGAACAGGAAGGCAGAAAGCCTCTCCAAAACAAAAGGAATTTCAGAATACCGTTGACACATACACGGAATGATTCATAATTCCCCGTTCTCTTATGAAACTTCAAACGGGGGTGGGCTCGCAGCATGGATCCACTTTAACTGAAATCTTTTAATTAGATCTCCAGTTCAAACGCCGAACATTGTCCCTCTTTTTCCCCATACTATTTGATACATTTTTCTAAATTTTCTTTTTTAAGTTACCCACCTACCAACAAACATTTGAATGTATTCATTTCTTTAATGATCGGATGTATGTAGGTTTTCGGTATTAGTGTGTTAACATGCATTAACCTTTAGAGCATTGACCTTCATACAGCTTAAACTGCATAAATTTCAGAGATCATTCAAATTCATAATGAATAATCATGCTCCTTTCTTGCTTACAGGTTATTGACAGGTTACATCAGAACAAGAAAACTGCACTGCCAACGACTTTAGAACAAAACAAAAGTACCGTCTGTGTGATTCAATAGATAGGCTTGTAGTGTTCTTTGAGCTACTGCGTATCGTAGCAGAGGTGAAACTCTTTTAAAATATGTGCAAATATGTGCAAATTCTTGATGAGCTAAATATCTTCACAAAAATAATACTATTATATTTTTTTATAAGTTCAAGTTCTTATGGCACGGATTAAAGTTGCATTTTAAAAAATGGAGATGAAGGATTAATGTGGAAATGAAAATGAAGTGTGCTAAAATGTAAAGCATCTTCCGTTTTTCAGGGAATAGGTAATGTAGAACGTGAAAAGAATATTTTAGTGTATGCTGATGATTGTGACTGAAAAAAAGTAGGTCAACTGCACTGACGCAACTCACACGCAGTAAGCGTGATATAAAGAGTTTATCAGAAATGTTAAACCACAAAGAGAAAGGTAAATGTATGATTCTTACAGGTTATATTTGTGCTTTGTTGTGCTTTGTTGTGCTTTGAATACACATGTACCTATCTTTGGTGCGTATATTAGAATGTTTCTTAACCAATCCATAACTTTATGGAAAGAAATAATTGACAAGTCAAATGAACCACGTCTTTCTGACGAGACGATGCCACAGAAGTCTGTGTTCAATATCCATGGCAATTCTCCCACGAGTCAATGTTACTCAGAGTGATACATTTTAGAAGTCAGAATAATGATATACTCTGACATGTCAAGTATACCTTGTAAATCTTGCTCTTTCAGTGATAACCTATATTTGTCCATTGCTTTCATAAAAGGAAAGCATAGGGTTGATGGCTCAAATTCCTGCTCACTGCCAGTGTCCAAATCAGTAGGAGTGTAGTAGATCTATTCTTAAGAAGTTATATCATGTACTTTGGGGCTATCTTTGAAGATCTATAATCATTGTGCTTGTTTCTTAATTGTGCTATACATGTACTCTGCACTTCAAGCCATCGTACACCACAATCTAAAAGATTATGTAAGCTGTAGAAAATTGCTAAATATACTTATGAAAAATCTTGGATTTTCTGTCTTTTTTCATAATTTTCCCAAGTTATAATGATGTACATCAATATGTTCCATGCAATGTATAATGGCGAGTCAAAAACTGGCCAAAAAAAAAATATTTATAGAAGTTTAGTAAATCATAAGATGTAAATTGACAAGGTGCTAGTTTTTTACTATGTGATTGTGCCGTCTTCTTTAAAAATCATAATAATCTTTATTGCAATAATGAGAAGAAAAATGCTAGGAATTTCATGTATATGAGAAATTGTAACATTTTTCAGGAATTAAGATTACATATTGCTCTGTTCAGGAAATGGGAAAGAGTGAATAACGTCTTAATTGTTAAAAAAAAAAAAAAAACGATGTAAAACCTTTGCAAGGTTATTAAAAATTGTGAGCACTTTCCATAATCATTTATTAATAATTTTTTTAAAAATGTAGAAATCTCAAGATGTAACTTGACAAGGTCTAGTTTTCTACCATCTAATCTAAGTGTGCCATCTTCTTCAAATATCATAATAATCTTTATTACAATGATGAAAAGAAATATGCTATGGATGAACCTTAAAACATTGAGAAATAGTAACATTTTCAGGTCTTATAGGACAATTAAGATTACATTGTACTCTGTTCAAGAAATGGGAAAGATCAAATAGCATTTTATTTGTTTTTTTAAATATATATATATATATATATATATGATGTAAAACCTTTGTGAGGTTATTTAAAATTATGAGCACTTCCTATTATTATTTACTAATAATCAAGTTAATTTTTTTCATTAAACGTAAACCTAAATATACTGTGCTATTGGTCATAAGTTCTTCTATTGAAATATTTTTGTTTAATGCTGTATGCAAACCAACTATCTTTCATGTACCTATAGGACTCAAATTGTTGACACCCATGTGATGCAATTTGAATACATAAGTGAACCGGTTTATTGCACCACCATAGGACTCAAATTGTTGATACCCATGTTGGTGCAATAAATCAGTTCACTTATATATTCAAATTTCAAGAAAGTTGCCTTTTAAAGAACTGAAAGTTTGCCCAAGGCTTAGCTACAATGGCAATGACTAATGCATTTAATTTGGATATATCCATGGTTTTGGAAGATACATCCATGATTCTGAACACATTAGTTAACTAGTCTACAGCAAAATACAATTACACCAACAAAAAAAAAGAATAAAGATCATACTTTTTTCAACAATGTTTCTTTATAAAGCAAAAATAAATGACAACTTGTCAATATCATGTTATTTATGTTATTTACATTAACACAACAAAAGTGGTCATGACCATTGGGGGGTTAAAATAATAGAATACCATTACTGAGTTGATACTTTTTCTAGCACACATAAACTAAGTGATTCCTGTACCACATGTATTCTTGTGTTTGATACAGCAAAATTATGCAAAGAAGTATAAAATGAAATATATGAACATGTTTAAAAATAAATGTAGTAATAAACAAAAACATCCATGGAGGAGACAATGCCTTTGTATGTCTACTCAGATGTCTGATAAAATAAACAGAATTCTATTATATGTAGTGAGAGAGAAAAGGAGAAGAGTATTTAAAGAAACAGAAGAGTAGAAACGACATGTGGGAAAACAGATGCATTGAGAATGAGAAAGAGTGTACTTCTCTAAGTGTTTCTGGATCATTCCTTCATCATATAGGTTAATATCTTGCAACAAATTCTTCTGTCAAAAAATCATTTCCCCCATACTGGCCCAAAAGATTTAACAAAATCAAAGAATATAATAATCATCAAATTTGTTCACCATGATCGGAGGAACTTTCATTATGTTCTCTACCAGATTGTACCATTAGCACAATACTGCTGCATGTACAATATCATGTCATATCAATAAAATCAAGAATAAAAGACATAAGCTAAGCTTAGTCAGAATGATTATCATTTCAGCTACATCAAGGCACTTCCTATCATATCAAATTTGGGTTTAAAAAACAGTTAAGGAGGTCTTATTACATTTTTTCTGCAATAAAACAATCTTATTACATTTTTTTCTGCAATTGTACAATCAAGTACAATATACTTGATTGTCTTATTCTTGACTCTCCAGAGGCTCTTCTGGCAATTCTCAGACATGATAAACAAATTTGCACGACTTACTCAACACATATTTGTAAAAACAATTTTAACATTTCTTTTGGCGGTATCTCAGAGGGTATGGATATTAATGTTTATGACATTCACATTCCATCTGACTTTATAGAGTCATGATATTTAAAGACTTTCTCTAAAATCATAGATGGTGATGATACCAAATAAAATATCAATTTATCACCAACACTGTGGATACTTGATGACACAAACAAACTGCATGTGTGTGGTATGTAGAAAGCAAATAACATCTAGTGCTATTTCATTTTTCTTCTGACAACATAGACCCATAAGAAACTCAAATTTCAGTAATGTTGTCAAAAAATATTTGGAAATTAAAACAAATTCTACCTTCTGTATTTTTTCTAATTTATAAAAGAGTGTAATGACATATCATATTATACAGTCAACACCTCAGCACATTGATATCTCTTGGATGCATCAACATAGTCTCCACTTATATTATACATAGCTGTAACAGGAAAAATGGAAAATTGAAATAAGTCAAGATACCATTATCCCACTCGGGTAACACTTACACCAAGAGAACTTGTATGAATCAACTTAAGGGGAAAAAAGTAACACCTTGTGTAAAAAAATACCTTCTCTTGTCACTCATGGGCTGCAAAAGTTTTTAAAAATAGTATAAATGTAGAAATCAAATGATGTACATGAGAACATGTGATATACCCACTGAATCAATAAATCCCAGTAAAGTGGGTAAATATGATATATATACATATTACCATATCGACAAAATGTGTTCCTTAGACATCAACACCTTTCAAAATTACTTCCTTCTACATTATTGTAGTTCAACTTTTTATCCACAATGTTAACATATACAGAAGATACACTGAAAAACAGAACAATAACATTTAGGAAATTAGGGGAAGATATTGAAACAGTTATAATCTCTTAAAAAAGTATACATATCAAAGTCGTATCTATCAATGACAGCATGCCAGCTGTAAGATTTGTAAATGATTTGGCAGTGAATTATTTGAAACATGCATCTTACTTGGCAAGGTATTTGTTTTTAATGCAATATTACATGCATGAAACTCAGACAGGGAAACCTCCATTTACTTCTTGCCTGAACATCAAAGTAATATGAAGTTCATGATTTCATAAAGCTCTTCAACATGACAATACTCTATATCAGTCCGGATTGTCAAAGAAACCTTGTCCAATATAAGAACTGTCTGAACTAAGATGGTGATAAATCTCTTTCTACCACATCAGTCCCTTACTCTATTCACTGGTATGCAATGTAATTCAATGACCATCACAAGGCCCTGATCTGTGAGAGCCAAAACTTTGTCACAGAAAATTGACTTCCACCAAATTCTTTGTGTGTTCTGACCATCACCAATCTACTGTAACAAGAGCTACAACTCTGACATTGTTCTTCCCATCAGATGTTTTCCATCAGACTACTATCATCTAATGATATCAGGGCCTGTTTTTGTTCAATATGAGCATAGTTTTGTAGATGATAGTAGAGGTCCCTGGAGTCATCGAACTAGAGGAGGGGGTTCCAGGGCCTGTTCTTGTTCAATATGAGCATAGTTTTGTAGATGATAGTAGAGGTCCCTGGAGTCATCGAACTAGAGGAGGGGGTTCCAGGGCCTGTTCTTGTTCAATATGGGCACTGTTCTGAAGATGATAGTAGAGGTCCTTGGAGTTATCACACTAGAGGAGGTGGTTACAGGTTCTGTTCTTGTTCAATATGGGCACTGTTCTGAAGATGATAGTAGAGGTCCTTGGAGTTATCACACTAGAGGAGGTGGTTACAGGTTCTGTTCTTGTCCAATATGGGCACTGTTCTGAAGATGATAGTAGAGGTCCTTGGAGTTATCACACTAGAGGAGGTGGTTCCAGGTTCTGTTCTTGTCCAATATGGGCACTGTTCTGAAGATGATAGTAGAGGTCCCTGAAGTCATCAGACTAGAGGAGGTGGTTCCAGGTTCTGTTCTTGTTCAATATGAGCACTGTTCTGAAGATGATAGTAGAGGTCTCTAGGTGAGTAGCATTGTACCTGACACAAGATACATGTTATTGGCTTCACAAAGTGCACTGTTGACCTGTGAGGGAAAATAGAAATGGTAATTAGTATACGAGGACAGTAATCATGCTTTATATGGACATATAATGAGCTATAATGTAATTTAATTTACAGATTCATTTAGCATGGATTTAATACCATATAAATTAGTGAGTACATACCAACATCCTGAATGTGCTTGCCATCATTTTTTTTTTTCTTTGCTGGTGTTGGTTATCAGCTTTTCATATCATTAGGATTCCATTCTATTAGAATGGTAAGCCATGACAGGAAAAGTTCAAGGGTAGGATCCAGAATTTGTAACTACTGGAGGAATATGGGAGTTTTTACCCCATTGGCTGAATGATCTCCTTACACTAATGCATGTTTCATTCAAAGCAATTATCTGGAAAGAATTAAAACAAAATGTTCAAATTAATTTTCAGTCAATCATGTCCCCAAATATACATCAATGTATTATCAGTCAAAACATCAATGGAATATATTTGAATATCTCATCTTCTGGAGCATAAGAGCTGATCTGTTACTTTTTATCAACTATCCCCCCCCCCCCAAGCAATGGAAATGCACAAGGATATTTAGTTACAATTCAATGTAGCAATCCTGATAATAGTCATTAACTTCCCCTATAATCAGGTTATTATCAACAAAGAGAATAATCAAGTTCTCACATCCATCCCTAATATTAAAGAGCCCAATCTTATAACCCAACATAAAGAAGCTGGATCCCTCTATGCATTCACCTGCTAGCTCTTTCATAGAGATCAGCTACATGAGCTTTGAGCATAGCCACCTCTTCATCTTCCTCTGGATCCTCAGGCCTCTCCAAGAACACACCATTATGAAACTGATAGAGCATCGGGAAGTCTTCTGTTGTATACTCTTCTTTCTTGATCGGCATGATGGATGTCTCTTCAAGCTGAGATAAACACACAGAATGGATTGATGGTTAGGAAGATGTATATGATTTGAGGTACATACTGAAGAGTCTTTATATGCTTACTACATTTCAGTTCCTAAACAATGTCAACCAAACAAACAAACAAAGCATTGAATGAGCGAGATGAATATTCAACATTATCGAGGATACATAGTATTCATCTTTACATCATATTAAATGGTAAACCATATATACCATTCTAAACAATTCCGACTGCTGTACAAAATGGATTGTCTCCTATTTTGCATATATTAGTGTCCACATCTCTTGCAAGGCAAAACATGATGTATAATGGACGGCGATATAAATCATTTCTGTTTCTCTTGTGAAGATATTCTATAAATGCAAGTACATATTTCACAATGATCGGATGTGAATCTTAATACCTCTCTTTAATCAGTATAAATTTTGCCCAGTCTCATCTATAGACCTACCTAGATAACTCTACCTGTCCATATCTTTTAATTCTACCTCTCCATTATCTACAAATGAAATGCAATCCCTGTTTGTTTGTATGTTTGTATATAGACATCAATGCCATATTTACCTGGTCCCATGCATAGGAATGTGGGAAGTGAATTGGCTCAACACGTGTTCTCTTGGTTGTGAACAATCTATAAAGGATGAATGGGCAAGTATAAGAATTTGGACATTGTGAAAGAGATCACTCAAGGTGAAACAAGGCGAGTATGGCAAAATAACAGCCATATGAATTTGAGTTACAAACTCCAGTATGTGAATGTGGCGAGGAGGGTTGTTAAAGATACCTGAATTTCTGTAATGTCTGAATCACCATGCAAATCACCAGAAATCAAAGAAATTCATTTTTCATCCATAAAAAAATTATTTGAGCAAGTGACGTTATATGTCATAGTTTGACCTTTCCTAATAGGCCATTTCAACATAAGATACAAACCTCCAAAGAACAATACATATGAATAGAATAATGCAAGATCAGTTAGCTCAGAGAATTTTTAGGCATAGACTAAAATTAATGTCTATTCCTGAAATATGAAGAATATTTGAACCAATGCAAAACAAAAATGGAACTTGTTTTTTGTCAACACAATCCAAGCCTTGATTGTAAAGGAATAGAAATAAATTTAAATCACATTTTATTTCAAGTCTGGAGTAAATAATCTTACCCAATGAGTGCATCCCTAGCTTGACACTGGATCTGGTGTGTTGCACTAGCTCCCCACATAGCGATATAATCCTTGGATGCTAAAGCGAGATTGATAGCAAACCGCAGTCCATTGATCTAACAGATAAACATTGAGAATTTATTACAAAATTCACTCACAAGATTAAAAAGGACCGAGAGATATGAAGGTTTCCATTGTGAGTTGTTACTGGTAGATTAGAGATTTTAGCATACCTGATTATTACATTAACCCATTGCCTAAGGGATTTTGATGGACCCTGTATTAAGCCTATGGGAATTTGAGAAGCTTGTAGTCATTGGGTTAAGTTGATAGCAATCCCATAGCTTGGATCACATAGTTTTTATTTTAACTATGTTCTCTAATTATGATATTTGATAAAGTATGGGATACAAATAACCAAATACCTTGGACTTGCTCATCTTTTTTTTTTTTTTTTTTTTTGGGGGGGGGGGGGGTCAAAAGAGTATTTTTTAGAAGAATACACTGTAGAAGTATGACTATGCTTTCAATTTAAGTGTTTACCAGTATCAATCTCAGGTACAGATATGAAGAATATATTTCTATAATTGAGGCAACACAAGACTGACAAGTAATAGTAATGTGTACAATTCATTACACTCTCAATTATTTCCAACTGCATCTTGGAATTATTCTATATATTTGATTAAGTGCAATAGTATAGTCTAGATATTAGCTGAGAGCAAACCCTCTATGATGTCTCTGAACACAATACAGAGCAGCATGACAATAAAATAAAACTGCATGGTACAAAAAACACTGAAAAACTCAGCTGTCTGAGGATCCAAAACATTAGGTGTTTGTATATACAGCTCTCCTAAAATATAAAATGTTCATTCAATATTTAGGGAGAAGGAAGACAAGTACCTTTGAGACATCTTCATTCCTGATCTTGGTATCAAAGGCTAGTTCTATATCATGATCAGCTAACATAGGTGCCTGAGTGTTAGGATCCCATCCTAATCCACATAGTAGACCAGTCAGACGAGTCATCTTACGATCAGTTCTGTGAGGAGCATAAGTAATATGTGAAATTATTACCTTCAACAAAGCTATTCAGGTGATAAAACCTGTACTTAACATCTTCCAAGATGTCTGAAACAACCACAATACTAATTTTCAGTTTAAGTAATGGCATGAAAATAAAGAAATTCAATATTTTGTTTTATTGAGTGGTATAAACACTGTTTCACCTGATATGAAAAAATGGAATATATTCAGAAATTCATAAAATGACCACACTGAAAACTCATAAAATTTCCATACTGAAACTACAGCAAACCAGGGAAAAGATATATATCTGTTTTCAGACATACATGTATATGTCACTTATTTTGAAGATGAAACATACCATCTCTAATTCTAGGAATTCATAAAATTTATTTCGTAGACTGGGGCCCTGTCTTATAAAAGAGTTGACTGCAAATAATTTGCAAATGATATCAATAGCAACTCTTTACTAATAATATAGGAGTTGTGATTGATTTTAAGTACAATTGATTCAAATTTTTATAAGACAGGGCCCAGGTGTAGTTTACCTGAGCTCAACCGTTGGAGCAAAGAGCATGCACACAAGAGCTGGTAGATCTTGTATGTTAGGCATCAAGGTGGTATTCCTAGCTTGTAAGACACTACCTGATGGATTTAGACCTACATGAGCTGACACCATCATCTTCTCATGTTTGTCTTCTGGCTCTGTACTCAAGGCAACAGAATTCACACTGGCACGATCAACTCGACAGGTCCTAACAGAAAAAACATATAACATATAACAAAATCCAGATTAAGATTGTTTCTTCAAGATTGGGACAGGCAGGCATTTTCAAATTCATCATCTTTAGCAATTTCCCTTATAAAAATTTGACTGAAATGTCATTTTAAAAAACTGAAGCTAAATACTGTTTTGTACCCGTATCCCTCACTTTCATAATGAATTTCTTCACCATAACATCAAGCTATAATACACACACTAGCACCAAACACAAATAATCTCTCAATAGTGGCATATACCAAAACCAAGTTTAAACTTCCCATCACAAATGTCTCCTGTATTGATATGAAATTCAGATAAACACTTATTGATTGCTTCTGGACATCCAATTCAGTTTACATTACACTGTCTAGCTACAACTGTTTCCAATGGACACATTGAAAACCACTGCAATGAAAACCTGCCACATCATTTCACATTCCATATATACATTGTATTTGTTACAAAGCAAAGAAAATAAAATGCATTTAGACAGTATAATTTTGGCCAAGGCAATAATATAAACATCTTCATGTTTTTCTTCTTTGAGGGGGGCACAGCAAACTGAGAAAAATATTGGTTTAAAGCTATTGTACAAGAAGGTCAAGAAATCCCTGCAATCTGATTGGTCAAGAGCCAACAGGAACAACTTATTTATTTTATTTTAACTGGACAAACATCAAATGACAAAAAACTCACAATAGCTGTGACGTCATGCACTATCGATATCTAAAATTTTAGCGATACTTTATGGCCAGCGTGGGAGGAGAGCTGCGATTTGAACTGTTGTCAGATGGAGATTTGGAAGAATTAATCAAAAATTCTGACGCTAGTAGCACAAGGAAATAAAAAAAAATTGGATTGGCCAAACTGGAAAGCTTCGAAAGGCTGAAGAATGTGGAACTAATGGACATCACCAAAGAAAATACATTAGAACTTGACTTGTTGCTCTCATCCTTCTATGCTTCGCTAAGCAAGTGATGGGTCACTGTACACGAAGAAATCACTGCAGTACATTCGATACGGTATCCAGCGACACTACCTGGATTTGTGTAACTTAGACATTTGCAACAATGCAATTTTACCCACAGAGTGTCCGTATATTCAAAGCAGTCTTGGTCAAACTGAAACGGGAAGGCTTAGGAAGTACCAAGCACAAAGATGCTATTTCCTAAGCTGACATGGAGAAGATACAGACTTCTGCCCAGTTAGATTGTAACACCCCAATAGGACTGCAGAACAAGATATGTCACGACTTTCTTTTGTGATAGATTAACAGAGAACGTTCACCTCTTCAAAGTGTCAGATTTCTCTGTTAGTGTACAGTAGATGTGTGTGTTATTTCAATAAGCGTGATCATCTGACCAAGAACCACAGAGAAAACGCTGATGAAGTGGGGCGAGGTTTCATGTATGAAATCCCGTACAGTGACAGATGCCCTGTGAGAACATCTGAAAACTATATGTCAAAGTTGAACTCAGCATGCCCGTGGTTTTGGCAGAAACCAAAACCTATGCAACCAAAGAATGAAAGTGATCCGTGGTACTATAACAGTCCTGTAGGAATAAACACTGGCAAACAAGATGAAGACAATCTCAACTGGTGCCAAGTGTAGCAAAGTTTACACGAATCACTGTCTTTGAGCAACTTGTGTTACTACGCTAGATAAGTCAGGATTCGAGTCCAGGGACATCATGTCTGTTAGTGGCCATCGGAGTGAGAGCTCCATAAAAATCTACAGCAAAACAAGTAATGAAAGAAAGAAGGAAATGAGCAACAAGACTGGACAACACCTGTATGATTGCCAGGCATCTTCTTGTCTCGCTGGATCGTCAGTTTCAACTACCTGCAGTACCTGCAGATGTAGGTCTACAGGTCAGCAGTGACGAGCAAACAATTATCGACGGTGTTCTTGTCAGTGATCAACAAACTGAGCAGACAGCAACATCATCACCATCTGGACGTAGCAACACTCAACCGGCACTAGTAGCGATGCAAGTTGCCTGATCTCGTCTGACTCTATCTCTTTCATCACAGAGTAATACCTACGTATTACCAGTCACACCTTCACCATCAACAACTGTACTGCTACATATTCATAATTGCTAACAATCAGAACAGAAATGACATCTACCTTGTCAACCTCGGTGTTCTTCGTGTTTCTCAAGTTCTAGCAATTTTTAGACATTTGTGACGACTGCAAGTTTTTAAAGTCTTCGCATGATTTTACAGATGGACTTTACTTGTACATGCGTTCTACCAGTTGTGCAGCTTTGTGCAGCTCTCTTCAGTTTTTCGACTGGAACATTATGGCAAGACTACGAGTTCTTAGAGACTTACCATATTTTTTCATCTTTTGCCTTTAGTACAACAAGCATCTACACACAACATAGACTAGAAAAAGGTTTGTTTAAACAACTAAAAATCTACTTTAGACTCTAGAATAGATCTAAAAGATCCCTAAAGTTAGACCTTTTACACATAAATTCTATAGACAAGGGAAATGCCCAGGGCAGTCTCGCCTGCATCACGCAATTTTCGGGGCAAAATTTTCGCTTGGTGAAAAATCAAAGGTTGGGGCACTTACGGGGTGCTGCCCCTGAGCCCTCCCCCCCCCCCCCCTTGTGGGCCAGGTACCCCATCTGTATAACTTAAATCCCTTCAAGTAAGATTTATTGGATGGTGAAGTTCATTTGAAATCAAGCTGTGTGCTTCAAAGAAGCAGAATATGTGTACATGAAATAATTGCCATTGGGACACTTTTGGGGTGGTGCCCCTCCATCAGACCCCTTGAAGATAATGGTCAACAATACTTGAACAACTTGAAGTCTCCTTCCCCTAACATGATTCCTATCTAGTTTGCTAACAATCTACATGTACATGTGGCAATACATTTTACAGAAGAAAGAAAAATGTCAATTTGGTGTCACAGGCTCTTGGGGGGGGGGGGGGGGGCTGCCCCCCCTGCCACTCCACTCCCTCCTTAAGGGATAAGTACCATATTTGCATTCATTTAGATCCTCTTTGACTAAGGATGATTCTTACCTAGTTTGGTTAGAACCCAACCATGCATTTAAAAAAAATTTAAAAATATCTCATTTTCACAATAAGGGCACTTAAGGGCTGCTGCCCCTGAGCCCCCTTGGAGGCAAGGTACCCTGTTTCAGAAATTGAGGTCTCCTTCCTTTAAGAATGATACCTACCAACTTTGCTAACAATCTTGCATCAGGGCTTAAAGAAGAAGCAAATATGAATCTAATTACTGCCATTATTGGTGCTCTTGGGGGTGGTGACCCGAAGACTCCCCCCTATATTGGTAGGTACCCCCATCTATATTAACTTAGATCCTCCTTGCCTAAGGACAATCCCTGCCAATTTTGGTTGAAATCCACTACCAGCAAAGTTTTGAAAAGAAGTCAAATGCATGTGTACAATACATGTACCTGCTACATGTACATACATGTACTGTATGTAGAGACAAAACTGAAATTTACCCAAAACTTAACCAAGTTAAACTGTCAGTAGGTGACCTTTAATGTGATGAAAATGTAAGATTTGGGTATTCATTTGAAAGAGGGTGACATGAAGACAATCCCTACCAAGAATGATGCCAAGTTTCAAAGAATTTGAACAAATAATTTTGAAATAAAGTACAAATTCAAAAACTTAACCTCAGGTTAAGTTTTTGGAACACAATTTAACTCAATTGACCTTAATTGACCTTTGACCTTGACTTTTGAGCTGAAATTTGTTCCTCATTATCTGTGATACTCTAAAACACTTGTGTTCAAGTTTCATGGAAATCGGACGTATACTTTTGAAATGAGAGCATTTCCCAAATTGTTGACGCCGTCGCTGCCGCCGCCGTCGGAAAAGCGGCGCCTATGTCTCACTTTTTGCTTACGCAGGCGAGACAAAAACTGAAAATCTGAAATTTGACTAAAAATCGCCAGATATTCAGTTTCCCATAGAATCTATCAAATGCATAGAATTTATTTATGATACAAGGAAGTGATTTACCAGTTCAAGCATGCAGCAGTGGCATGTTTCAAACCGGTAATAAAAATCATGCGTCTGGTAAATCACTTTCATGTGTCCAGTAATTTCTTTTTTTTTTTAAATGGCCATTCTATAAAACAGATGATGCACAAGTTTTTTTATGGGTTGGTAGAATTGTTTGCAATTTTGGCATGGTCTAAAACATGGCCAAAGTTACCTTGTGCAAACAATTCCCATCAACCCATTAAAACCTGTTTATCATTTGTATACTGCAAGCAGATTTTTAACAGGACAACAAAAATAAAGGGAAAAGGGCTAATATACATGTATGTGTCGAACCCATAATCTAAGTCAAGGATTTTAATAATGCACTCCAAAACTTCAACATTAAAATAACCAACTCAGTACACTTGATGTATGTTGACTGCTAAATGATGCACTTTGATACTACTCACCTAAGCCTTCCTACTCTAGTCATGCTAGCAAAGTTGATCTCATATGGACTGTGTGGACCACGCAGATATACCTGAAAAGTGAAGCACATATCATTAAAATTTCCATAATCTTCCGTTGTTCAACACTGTAGGATGAAATGCTATTATCCTTCAAAGACCCTTTCCATGCGGTCAGGTCTCTAGCAACACTGACATATTTAACAGTCTAATGTCATTTTCCAATTACTCTGTGCTCAAAATACATTTATTGTTTATTATTTGTGGTTAAAATCAACTCTTTAGTAAAGATATCAAGAGGTTAGAACTAGAGCATGAAGTCTACTCCTGTTATAATTATAAATCATACTTAGAAATTACGTAAAGAGTAGCCATTATAGCTAAGAATTTGAATCTCATTGAAAGCGCTATTTCACATCTTCTCCTGGGGTTGAATTATGCATACATAAATTCTATGTCAGACAAATTTGTATTACAACAATTTGAAATCTTATTTTAAACATCTTTTCTCAAGCACATGCCTATGAAGATCTCTCTTCCCCTTCACATTAGTAGTCAAACCTGCCTCATTAACCACATGTAGGAATGCTTTCTCATTCTCTTTGAGTACTCTCTATATAAACTTCTGAATGTATACCTTGTCTGGATGCATGTACAAATTGTAATGGTTGAGAAGCTATCCTACCTTGCCTCTCCTCTTCCTTCCACCTTGGTCACTTTGACCAACATTCATCTGTTTCCAGGATTCTTCCTCTAGGGTCTGAGGTACTTCATCAGGATGATTAATGTGCTTTTTCCTTGTCTCTTCCTTTACCATCTCTCTCTGAAGGTGATTAACCTTTGAGAGATGAGGCTCCTCAGCATGTTCGGCAATCTCCATCTGGATCAGGACCTCCTGAATGTGAAGCTCAGGTTCCACGTGGGTGTTGTACAGGTCTAGTCTTACAACCCCATCCACAACAGAGAAGATCTGTAATGCAGCGCATTCATTCAAAACTTTCAATAACTTCAATTTGATTAGCTCAAACAAGTTACAAGAAAATTAACAAGAGGTGAACATCTAGAATTCAACATAGAAATTATCTCTCTCTCTCAGGTGTTCTGCCAAAGGCAGATCCACACACCAGGGCCCTCTGGTGAGTCCTTTCTCCATCCCTCTCTTGCTTAAGCCTTCTTCTTCATCATGTCATACGTTTTGTCACCTATCAAGTCAGACACCATACCAGTTCTTGGTCTACTTCTTCCCTGTTTACCATCCATCTTCCCTTCCAGTATGTCTCTCAGCATGTTGTCTCCTCTTAAAATGTGCCCCATCCAGTTTTTCCTGTCTCCAAATTGTTTTCCTCAAATTCCTTTCTTCATTCATTATATCCACCACATATTGAGTAACCAAATTGTTCAATTAACAATAAAACAAGATATTCAAGACATGAAATATGATATGAAACGCTCTCTACTACGTTGTATTATACAGCTGTGAAAGTGAAAGCACTATATGCATCCATTTTCACATGTACCTAGTCACAAAATAAGTTTTCAAGACAAATATGCCAACTTTTCACAAGATAAGAAGAATTTTCTTACTCACCTTGGCTTGGAAGGGTACATTCTGGATGATGTGTTCTTCTAAGACTCTTCTGGCCTTGGGAAGCCATTGGTTATGAGGCAGCTTGTACATAGGCTTGATGTGGGCTAGAACACATTCAAATGCCTAAACATACAAAAGATACCATGAAACCAAGGACAATGAATTGTTAACTTTACGCAAACTAAATACATACTTCATATATGACAATTTGCATTACATTTATCTTTAATAGGATGAAAATGCAAAAGGAAAATTTCTGGCATGGCTTTGCTCCTTTGATGCTAACAAACTTCTTAAAATAATGTTAATATATAATGTATTCAAAGTCTCCTTTATACTTCAACTTCAGATACATTTGGCAGGGCCATAGCTTTTTTGGAATGAAACATACCCTAAGACTGTACCACGTAAATATTAATGGTCTTCATCCTCCTCTCTTTCTACCTTTCATTTTTCAGCGGTCCAGTTGCATGTTTTTTATTTCAATAAACCAAACCAAATCAAATCAAATCAAATCTAACTCACATTACAAACACATTGATACTTAAAAAGTTAGCAATGATTAAGTCTGAACTGAAACAGTTTTTACTTCAGCATATAACCCATGAAGTGAATACTGTAATTCATACAATATAAATACTCATAATCAATGATTACATGTATGGATTACATCCTATTTCAATGAAATTATGAAATCCATCCAGACTTGTTCAAGAGTTAAAAATAAAATCTCATTTGATGTCAAGCGGGAGGCATGAACGAGTGTACCTGAAATGGTATGTTCAGGAGTGACTTGGGCAGGAAACGGAGATACTTCTCTGGGATCACTTCTCTGTTTCCATAGTCTACAAAGAACACCTCCACTTGGCTTCCCTAGAACAAACCAACCAACAACAAAAAAGACAATTCATTTCTAAATGACATCTCTTGCATCCACTCAACATTACCTTTTGGAATATAGTGGTTCATTCACTTGACTCTCAATAGCAAGGGTGATAGTTCAAATCCCTGTCTGGTGCATATGTCCTTAGACAAGGCATTTGATACAAAATTGTCTCTTTCAACCAAGATGTAAAATGGCACAATTAATTTCTTGAAATGCACTGTATCCTGACAATTGCTGTCAAAGCCAAGTCAGGATAATATCTATCAAATGTCTATTCCAAGTTTCAGGTTCTGCAGCAATATGTCGTCCATTGCAGAGCAATGATGATCACTCCAGATAATCCTCAACAAAGGATATTGTCTAGGCAGGTAAGTGGCTACAAAGATAGTTGTATAGGCTAATCTGAGCCCTGAATGTAAACTGGCAGTAGGGGCAGGGGATGGTTGCAGGTTGAACACTTTAGCAACTTAAAAAAATAATAACAACAAAAATGCAGCCATTTATAATGCGCAACATATCCACTCAAAAAGGGTTCTCAAGGTGCTTAAATACAATGGTTTCGTTGAAGAGGCTTACGGTTCACCATGTGGTTAGTCCTGAAAAGGACTGTTTGAGTTAGAAGAAAGTGTAGAAAGTTGAGAGGAGAAGAAATGGAAAGGCGAGATAGAAAGTAAGAGAATTTAGAAATAATCTTTCTTGAAAGCGTGAAGTCCTGAAAAGGACTGTAAACCAGATGAGAAGTCTGAGAGTGGAGAAGATTTGACGTTTCAGACAGGTTGACTGTCCATCATCAGGAATGGTGCGGACAGTCAACCTGTCCGAAACGTTGAGTCTTCTCCACTCTCAGTCTTCTCATATGGTTTACAGTCCTTTTCAGGACTTCACGCTTTCAAGAAAGATTATTTCTAAATTCTCTTACTTTCTATCTCGCCTTTCCATTTCTTCTCCTCTCAACTTTCTACACTTTCTTCTTCTAACTCAAACAGTCCTTTTCAGGACTAACTACATGGTGAATCATAAGCCTCCTCAATGTAATCAGTACCACCATGCAAAGCTCTACCTTCAAAGATCATACAATCGTTTGTAGTATCATGGTGTTTAAAAGGTTGGGGTCATCTATTATAATACAGACTACAAAAAGTTTGTGAATAGTCACCAAATAATTTGATTACAGAAATTCTTACATTTAGGCTTCTACCAAATACATCAGATTTTAAAAAAGTGATCTCTTTATCAACCATCATTGAATTGTATCAATTTTTCTCTATATGAGATGTAATAGTATAGATATATTGACTGCTATGAGAGGCACATTTGTTTCTATAGGCTCTCAGGGACCTTACATCCTGCTATGACCCCAAGGCGAGCCGAGGGGTCATGGCAGGATGTAAGGTCCCCAAGAGCCTATAGAAACAACTGTGCCTCGAATATTAATGCAGTCAATATATCTTTTATATACTGAACAAAGCCAGGTAAGAGTCAAAGAATACATGTGCAACTTACCAATCATGGGATCCTCACATTTAAAAATTATTATCAAACTGTTAATAAACTAGAAAATCGAAGATATATCGAAATATGAGATCGCCTGTCTTCTGTGCAAGTAAGCTAACTTTAGCGATCAAATCGCACTGCGATTATGGTATCCTGGCTCGCCCTCACACAAAGTAATATTTTACACGTAAACCAATGGGGATTGCAGCAAAATTTAACTATGCCCATGGGCATAGTTCATTTTTGCAGGCATGGTTAAAATCATGACTTCACTTTCAACCAATCAGATGACAGGATTAGGAAAGATTCTTAAAGTAAGGTATATAATATGGTATGATCAGACTCACGGCAGATCAAGGATTTTTCAATATGGGGCACATGCATGACCACTGTCTTAAAAAAAAAGGTCATAGAATTTTTCAGGTGCCTTTCTGGTCCCCCCCCCCCCCTTAAATCCAACCTGATAAGACTAACCTGCATGCTGTCTCTTGCAGCACGTCTAATCTGAAGGATCTTGGCCCTGAAGTAGTGTGTTTGATTGTCATCTGTGTATGGAGCAAGAACCAAGTCTCCTTCTCTCACTTCATTCAGATCTAAGGTCTAATCACAATCAATCAGTCTTGGTAAGAAGGTGACATTTCTTATATATTAGAAAACTCTGTAATAATAATGTTGTATTTCAAGAGAAAATGTCTGGAAGTCATTCTTAGTAATTAATTATGTCTTACATACAAATCCTGCTTTATTATAATGTTACTAGAACTGGAACAATGTAAACAATACAAGAAAATATAATCATACCATACATACAGAATATGGAAGTCATATATAAGTGTATTTGTATGGTAGTCTCTACATGCATCAACAGAGAGATAACAAACATTAGATAGCTCATTTCACTGCATCAAACCTCAAAATTTCAATAATAATCTGGAAGACTGGACACATGTAAATGGAAGACTTAGATGTGAGTTGATTTAGTTGTAGGCACTCTGGTCTATCTGTATATCAAATCCAGGGTTTGATCTGAATGGTGACATTAAAGTCCTATCCCCAGTTGTAAATATTAATATCTGATTGACACATGTCTGTAAGAAATAAATTATACACACACTCTCTCACCTCTAATTCTCTGTAGCCGGCATCATTAGCTTTTTCAAGAAGCTGCAGCATGATCTGTACTGTTTCCTCATTCATGTAGTGTGCCCAGAATCGGTTACCATCTACAACCTTCAGAAAGGAAGAAAAGGCTTCTTAGTATTCCTAAATTATCTTTATAAAGGCTATTTCTAATACCTCTCCTCAAGGGGTTGATAAATATTTTCCCATTGGTTTAAATCTGTTGAAATTTACAATAGTGTTGATTTTTCTAGAGAACTTCAGCAATATTTTAGAGCATATTAGCACTAAAAAAGTCAAGATCTTTGTTTAATGAAGGCATTCAAACTATCATGATAATACCAATGATTCAAGAAATATACCACTGTAATAGAGATCAAGTTACAGTCTGTGGTATTTCACTTTTGTCTCCATGCAATATTTGAAGTTTAATTGCCTGTGGTACTAAAAGGGTTAAGTTGAGTAGGAATGGATCACTTACAGCAGTTGGCATGATAAGAGACCAATCTGTAGATGCATCTGGGAGTGGTACTTGCTTTGGTCCTTCAGAGTTCATACTTACAGCCAACCTTGACAAGAAAAATGCTTCAATTAATCACCCCAAATTGAAATTGATTATCAACCATAATCCTGAAGCTTTCACAGAAGGATAGGCAGATAAAAATAACATTTTATAGTTACCTTAATGCTTGTCCTTTGTGGGAAACGATATGTCATCAATCTGCATACTTTTAATGCTGTTTTCTTTTTTCAACTAATGTGGGATTGTGCTATCAGAATGTAGTTTTTTCCTCATAAGTTTGAAACAATTTTCAAACTGACATGTTGGAAGTCTCTAAAGGAAATAATGTCATTTGATGTTTTGGGGTAAAATTGAACGTCACTTTTACTTCTATCTAGAAAATTCTCATTTGTATACTTGTAATATACATATGGATACAGATGCAACAAATATGAACTATACTAATTATTACATAAGATCACCAAACTATCCTAAAGGAAAATTTACCTGTTTGATCTGAGATGTCTTTCTTCCAGTGTTGCTTTCACCCGAGTATCCTTGTCAACCTCAAAGACATCCAACTGCAATGGCATCTTCAGATGTCTGTAAACAAACATAAAGAGTGGACAAGATGAAGAAAACAATGCATTAGTTCATATCACTGGTATCCTATTCATAGAAATCCATGATGGCATGTGGAAGCAATAAGAATTAGCTATAGTAAATGCCAGCAGAATACTACTCATATGTATATCACATGGTGTATTCTTATGTCAAATATCTATGAACAGATTTATAGCTGTGGGTCTGTCAGCTTTGGAGTATTCATGGCCACACCAATTAAAAAACCTATTGATCATGTGATAATCAGATGGACAATATGAAAATTACTAACTAGATATCAAAGAAATTGATTCTAAATAAAAATATCAATTGGAATTCATTCATCATTATATGAAAAAAAAATTATTCTTTGATGTCTTTGATGTAAGTTAGATAACTGAACATCTGACTGGAAAGAGTGGGTAAGCTAATTGATATCATTTCAGCTTCAGCAACCCTGATCTTATATAAACTGAGGAGACAGCTATTCTTCTGATTCCCTGCACATATAACCAGCATGCAAATTACAGTTTGACAAGTGAGTGTTTACAGAAATGTTTAAGAAAATATGTATGTCAAGATTCATAAAAATATAAATTGGAAAGGGAAGTACAATAAAACATCCTTGTGGAATACAAATGTTCATTGAGTTTGTTTGTTTTGTTTTGTTTCACTTAATTTCCATTTCCATACAAACATGTACAAAGGATACAAGTTATACAGCCTGTTTAGAAATTAGAATTACATGAAAATGAAAAGAAGAAGCTTTGGAAAAGCCTTTAAGGCTTTGTGGGTATAAGTTCCCT